>OY992895.1:84468202-84940702 GCA_963921405.1 Cepaea hortensis | reverse complement strand
ACTGCATATTTTTATAATTATTAAAACATATTATATTAACAACGAGGCCTCGCGTGCCACTTTCATAGAGATGGCGGGCCACAAGTGTCCCGCGGACCGTGGTTTGGGAACTTCTGCTTTAGAACTATCCAAGTGGAGGATTCTTTTTTATCAGGTGCATGAATGAGATCTGTATTTGGATATATACCAATTATGAATGGATCACGCTTGTCTCAATACATTTTCTGCAACCAGTTTGAATAGGCATGGGGGATAACGCAGACTTGTCTTACCCCCTTTGCATCTGAGACTAACTTGATGTTTCACCTGCAACTCTAACAGCCGCTTGTTGATCATGATATACAAATTCAATTACCTGATTAAAATGTGTTGGAAACCCCATACCATTCATGACAGTGCACCGTTTCTGATGTTTAATACAGTTAACGACCTCCCTGTAAAGTCGGTGAATCAGAGCTTCGACTCTAGACCAGTTGTCAAACAAGGCTTAGAGACTGGTCTGCCATGCCATGACATTTAGTCTTGAGGTTGAACTTCCTCGCACTAGGGTAAGGCTTGTACCCTCCTCCCCCCCCCCAAACTGCGCTTTACCACTCGAAGCCATTGGCACAATGCAGAGTATAGGGTTTGGTGAGCGCCACCCAACGTTCGGCGCTAACAGAAAGCAGGTAGTATCACCTACTGTCACACGGTAGCTCAGCCACATCTGACGTAGACCTGACACATTACATTTCCTAATCAGTATTGAACACATACGGCCATTTCTTAGTACTGAACGCAAACCACTTTGATTCGGGAACATGAACACAATGCACTGCGCTAGTGTATGAACGCGGATTTAAAACAAGTAAACATTGTATTACCGTTATCACACAAGGATCCAGTGAAACCTGAAGCGCACCCATAAAGACACGAACCGTTGATGTAGTTACATGGAGAGGTGTTGTCGTCTTTGGCGGGTTTACAGCCATCGCTGCAATACAGTCTGCAGTCTTTGCCGTACTTGTTGGTGATACAGGCTGGAAGGTCAAACATTAACACTGGTTTGCTTAAGAGACAAACACGTTACAGACATTACAAGTAGCAAACAACAGCCAAACAACAGCAACTATTACTACTACTACTACTACTACTACTACTACTACTACTACTACTACTACTACTACTACTACTACTGCTACTACTACTACTACTACTACTATTACTACTACTACTACTACTACTACTACTACTACTACTACTACTACTACTACTACTACTACAACTACTACTACTACTACTACTACTACTACTACTACTACTACTATTACTACTATTACTACTACTACTACTACTACTACTACTACTACTACTACTACTACTACTACTACTACTACTACTACTACTACTACCACTACTACTACTACTACTACTACAACTACTACTACTACTACTACCACTACTACTACTACTATTACTACTACTACTACTACTACTACTACTACTACTTCTGCTGCTACTGCTGCTGCTTCTGGTGCTGCTGCTGCTGCTTCATCTTCTTCTTCTTTTTCTTCTTCTTCTTCTTATAATTATTTGTCTTCTCCTCCTCCTCCTCCTCCTTCTTTTCCTCCCCCCCCCTTCTTCTTCTTCTTCTTCTTCTTCTTCTTCTTCTTCTTCTTCTTCTTCTCTTCTTCTTCTTCTTCTTCTTCTTCTTCTTCTTCTTCTTCTTCTTCTTCTTCTTCTTCTTCTTCTTCTTCTTCTTCTTCTTCTTCTTCTTCTTCTTCTTCTTCTTCGCTTAGTGTTCATCCTCTTTATCAGGTACATGGTTTGGATCTGTCAGTCCAATATTAACCCCATGTAAATTGCTTGATTCTAATTTGTTCACTGTGTCCTCTTTGCTCATCAATATGAACGCCTTTTGATTGTAATCTTGCCCATGCACTTTCTTTTAAAATAAGCTGATATTTCCTTTGGTATACACGCTAAATGTAGCACATTTTGTGAGTTAAGAATCCGGTAATTTCACGTTAGTAAGTGCATTGTTTTGCTGGTCCGTCAGCTTCTGCACCTTGCCTTGTTCCAGACCTATGTATGTTACCTTTCCTCTGCTGTAAACTAGGCAGACCGAGAGAGGGATTATGACGCATGGGCAAAACATTGTTTGTAATCCCAGCCCCGGCTTTGTGCTATGGAGAGCTTTAACTCAATTTTACAAACTAGCGTCTATCAAGATGGTAAGGTGCCAGTCAGATTAACAACCAACCGATTACATAAATCAAATAATGGCAAATAGATTAGTTCTGCGTCTCACATACTAGGTGGATGTGTTTAATTGTTTTTGTTATTTTAATATTTGATAGTTCTCCAGATCCAAAAAAGCTAAACAGACAGACAAACTTACTCTCTAAACTATATGGCGCTGCAATGGCTTCTTGGCCATACGGCCCGGACAATACCTATCGTATCCTTCAGCAGAGATACCACACTGACAACACACACACACACACACACACACATACACACACACTCACCCACCCACACACACACATACACACACACATGCACACACACTTCAGACAAACATAATGTGTACCGGTCCTGCATCCAGCTCCAAAGTAGCCGTTGTCACAGCCGTAGACACACGTGCCATCGTGTGGGTCGCAGATGTTGTCACTGCCGTTAGAAGGATTCCAACAGGCTGGACTGCATTTTAGCCTACAACTAGGCCCATACATCCCTGGATCACAGGCTGCAGAACGGTCCAACAATGCTAGTCTCTTGTACATTAGACCGGGTGTTTGTAAAGTCTCACTACGCTTTGTATGTAGAACAAATTTGAAAAAAAAAAAATGCTTTCTACCGTTGACAATACCATTCTGTTTGCAGTGCAAAGAATTACTCCAGCAGACGACAGCCATTCGCTGCATAATGATTCACGATGGAGGTGCACATTTGTGATGACGTCATGTACATTATGTTTTAAAATGTGTTCTACATATAAAGTGTAATGAGACTTTAAAAACACTCTGTATAACTAATTACTGTTAAATAATAATTCCTTCATAAAACTCTTATTTTCGGATATTATCACCATGTATCGTGCCGACAGCCGGTCTCTCTGGCCGAGGGGTTACAACACTTTCTCCGTAATCCCGTTTATCACGCAGAGTCTCGTAGCGGGCGGAGAACTGGGAGCGGTTCTACCCCCGCTGGTGACTTGCGGGATAACTGAGCCGGCCGCTCAGAAAGCAATGGCAAACTACTGAGCGTAATCATGCCAAGAAATCAACTGACAGCTGAAAGATGCTGCTGTTGACAGCGATGTCCTGTAAAGGATATGCGAATTTAAAAAAAAAATAAATAAATGGTGCCGACAAGCGTGGATGGTCACCATCTCAAGTTAGCATCATTGTCGCGGATCAGATCTGTATTCGTGTCACGATAATACCCCATAGCTAACACATCAAGATGTGTCCCTGCCTTCCCCTTCCTTTTTTCAAAACAGTTTGCCAGTTGTCGCTAAGATTTACAGTGTTCTTTTACCTATGACGTGTTTAGTTAGAACCTATGCCAAACCACCGGCAAACACGTTCATAAAACAATGTTATGAAATGCATCTTTCCTGTGGCAACATATGAGTGTAAATCATGCACACCACCACGATCATTAAGGAAGAGAATTCGGTCTTGTTAGCTCAAGAAGATGTAGTTCGCAACGAGAAAGCGTGTATAAGTACTAGATTCAACCTGTACTTGTGTATGGATGTGAAGCGTGGACAATGAGCGCAGTCATACTGTAAAACATCTGATGGCTGTGGAAATGTGGTTTCTGAGGAAAATGCAAATAATACCTTGGACAGAGAGAAAAACCACAAGCAAGTCCTACAAGACAGAATTAAGAACCGTCAGCCGATTAGACGTAGACAGTCACAATATTTTGAACGTGTTATGAGAAAAAAATTAACTGGAGAACTTGGTGACAACTATCAAGACTGAAAGACAAAAATACAAAGGTACCACACAGAAGACAAAAACCTGGATGGCTTGGCCATGTGGAAAGGTTGAGACAAGAACACTCATATATATGAGTGAGAGAGATAGAGTGAGAGAGAAAGAGAGAGTCAGAGAGATAGTCAGAGAGAGAGCCAGAGAGAGAACAAGTAAGAGAGAGATTGAGTGAGAGAGAGACAGAGAGTGAGAGAGAGAGTGTGTGAGAGTGAGAGAGAGTGAGACAGAGTGTGTATGTGAGTGAGAGAGTATGTGTGAGAGAGATTGAGAGAGAATGAGAGTGTGTACGAGAGAGATAATCTGCGAGAGTGAGAGAGATAGTGAGTGAGAGACAAAGTTAGAGAGTGAGAGAGAGTTAGAGAGAATGAGAGAGAGTGAGTGACAGAGAGAGAGAGTGAGAGCGAGAGAGAGAGAAAGAGTGGGAGGGAGAGAGAGTGAAAGAGAGTGAAAGAGTCAGGGAGTGAGAGAGAGAGAGAGAGTTATAGAGAGTGAGGGAGAGAGAGAGAGTGAGAGTGAAAGTTAGAGAGTGAGAGAGAGAGAGAGAGAGTGTGTGTGTGTGTGTGTGAGAGAGAGAGAGAGAGAGAGAGAGAGAGAGAGAGAGAGAGTGATTCAATTCAATTCAATTTTATTTTAAAAGGGTACAAATTGGACAAGCAGTCCCGTCTTACATTAGGCCCTTCCAATGACTCACCTTTCATTCATCAATAGCGCATGATTGATTCACATAGGATAATACATTGTCTAATGAATGGTGGGTGTTTGGATGGGGGTTGCGTGGATGGGTGGGATGTGTGGGTGGGTGGGTGGCGGTGTGTATGGCGGGTGAGGATGTGGGTGTTGGGTGGGTGGAGTTGTATGTGGGAGGGTGGGGGAGGGTGGGGTGTGTGTGGATAGGGGATGTGTGTGGGTGGATGGAGGGTGTTTGTGTGAATGAGTGGGTGATATGTGTGGGTGGGTAAGGTGTGTGTAGGTTTGTGGGGTTGTGTGTGGGTGGATGGGGATGTGTGTGAGTGGGTAGGGGTGTATGTGGGTGGGTAAGGGATGTGTCTCATAACATTGTAATATGCATTGTTTTTGTAAACATAAACAATGCATATTACAATGTTATGAGACACATCCTTTACCCACCTACAAATACCCCCACCCGCACACATCCCCATCCACCGACAAACAATCCCCACAAACTCAAACACACCTTACCCTCCCACACATATCACTCACCCATACACACACACCATTCATCCACCCACACACATCCCCAACCCCCACACACCTCCACCCACCTATACCATCCCACATGCCACCCCAACCACCCACACACACCCTCACCCAGCCATACACATCCCCACCCACCCACACACACCCCAACCACCCACACACATCCCCACACACACCCAACCCACAAACCCCACCCACCCACACACATCACCCAAACATCCACCAACCCACCCGTCAATAATAACACACATCCCCCACACACATATCTCCACAAACACACCCATCCCCAAGCCCACATACACCCACACATATCCCAAACCTCCAACCACCCAGCCAAACACTCATCTCCCAACTACACATCCCCTCACCCACACGCACACACACCCCACCAATAAATACACCCCGCACCCACCCACTAACGTACGCATTCCACACCCAACCAACCCACACAACTCCCCACCCACCAACACCCACACACTTAATACCATCCACCCAAACACCCCGACCCACACACACATCCCCACCCACCACACATCCATTAACCCACCCACACATCCCCCACACATCTTCCCACCCATCCATACATCCCGCACGTACCTGCGATCCCTCACTCACACCCGCACCTCCCACCCACACACACATTTTCCACTCACACACACATTCCCCACCCACACGTCTCCCTACCCACACATACATCCCTACTCATACACACATCCCCCACCCAACCATCCCCCAACCCTCCCCCCACACATCCCCCTACACGCACTCCCTCCGCACATACATCCCCTACACACATCCCCCGCACACATACGTCCCCCACACACACTTCCTCACATCTAGACACATACAAGATGCCTCACATAATCACTTAAACTAGTATGGACAAACTCCCACACTTTACACCCACATACACTGACGATTGAGAGTGAGAGAGAATGAGTGACAAATAGCGTATAAGAGAGAGAAAGAGAGAGTTTGAGAGGGTGTGTGAGAGAGAGATAGTTAGAGAGAACGTGAGAGAGCGAGTGTGAGAGAGTGTGAGAGAGATTGAGAGATACCGAGAGAGAGACAGAGAGAGAGAGAGAGTAAAAGAGAAATGTTAAGAGATAGTAAGAGAAAGTCATGGTGATAGTGTTTGAGAGAGAGTGAGAGGGAATGAGAGAGAGAGAGAGAGTGAGAGAGTGAGAGAGAATCAGAGAGTGAGTGATAAAAATAGAGAGAATGAGAGAGAGAGAGGGAGAGATCCACATATATACAAAAACCAAGTCAACACTTCAGCAAGGAAGCATTACCTGCTTCACACTTTGGAGCCTGAAATGACCCCAGACACCCACGAAGACATTCGCCAGAGACATGGTCGCATGTTGTCAGATTCGCATTAAGTACGCAGTAATGTCCACAGTTGTGCTCACAACGATGACCGTAGTGTCCCAGGGGGCAGGCTGTAATGTAATCAAAGGCAACGAACCATGTATCAGTTGCATAGTCAAGCAAAATGATAACTCTAAATTCAATGGTGTTTTACCATCAAGGATGATGATGAGCATTCATCTCATCCAATGGGCTTGAAAATTTGGAGCCGTGAATTCTAAGATGGCTGGTAAGGCCTATTTTGGCTTGAAATATTCTTTGACAATGTGGGCAAAGAATGCTTGAAGTTCCATGAGGAGGATCTCCTGCTGTGGTATTTTTGTCAAGTCTTTTATTTCACAGCTCTAGCAGTCCTGTTTGCTTCTCAAGTGACTACACGCGAGCGTACTGATGAATGCCACGAATTTCGGTCTTTGGCAGCAGTCTTCAAAATGTCGTGATGCATTCCATAGGTTTTCAGTGAGATCTTCAGTGTCTTTAAAGCGCTTCCTTGGGAGCGTTTACCATAACACAGCTCACTGTAAAAAAAAAAAAAAATCGCTATAGTGTTAATGTGTTAATTCCCCCGTTCTTTCTCTTCATTTTGCCATGTGCATTCGTGGTTCTTCAAATGAACTCCTTAATTTATTTTTTTGGGGGGTCTTTATGAATATATTCTGAAATAGTAAAGAATAAATGTATCATTTGTCGATGCAGTCACCACTACGATCAATGTAAGTTATCAAGCGCAGGTAAAATGCTTGTATTCCTGTAGAAACATCGACTCTGAGGTCACTACTCGGTGTGCCTAACCCGGTCGTTAACAGTCTGTCACAGAGGTAACGCCGTGTTGAAACTTCCTACTACACTTTTACACTTGCTGGACTGATAGACATGCATCACCATACTGGCCCTGCATTTGTCGATTAATTTCTACAGGTTTCACCCCTTCACTGATTTTTAAAACAAACGGATAACATAACGCTGCTCTCAGTTGGTGCATGTCAAGAGTGCGACAGTCATCTTTAAACTACCATTATGACGTCACCGTTTTCGTCTACACCATAATGTCACGTGATTTACCCTCTTGACACACTTAACAACAATATTGACAGGATACAAGACAATAGCATGGTTATTGTAATTTATATCACAATTTTAAGGTTTTCATTTGACGTCATCTTAAAGATCAATCGACATTCGATGCGTCAAGTGGTCAATACCAAGCCGGCGATATTTATTTCGCTGAGCATTTGCTGTTACCCATCTCAGGCTGGATGGTCTGGCCAGTATTAACACACTTCCAGATCTCGACGGAGATTCGCACACGCCACCACCTACTAGGCGAGCACGGATGCTGTACACATCACTGCATTGACGCACTATGCCATAGTACTGTAGTGTGGAAGAGAGGGAGAGGACACAAAGGACATACTTACGTATACTACAGTCTATGCCCTGGTAGCCGACAGCACATCCTGATGGGCAACCTCCAGTGCTAATAAAACATTCCTCATACAGTAAACAGTTGCATTGGTTCTCGCACTCCCGTCCGAAATATCCGAAAAGGCACAGGGAATCTGAAAGATGTATCAGCGACCATTCCTTTACACAGATCATCAATACAGAGATCGTTATAATAAAATGATTATTCATTTAAAGAGATCCTTCCTCAACAGAGATCATTCCTACACAGAGATCATTCCAACACAGAGATCATCCCAACACAGAGGTCATTCCATCATGGAGATCATTTCAACACAGAGATCATTCCAACACGGAGATAATTCCAACACAGAGATCAATCCAACGCAGAGATCATTCCAACACAGAGATCAATCCAACACAGAGATCATTCCAACACGGAGATCATTCCAACACAGAGATCATTCCAACACGGAGATCATTCCAACAACACAGAGATCATTCCAACACGGAGATCATTCCAACGTGGAGATTGTAGCGAAACGCCAGTGGCCCATGTCCTTATGCATTCTTTGATTTTGGGAAAACAGGGGGAAATGGCTTTCGGGAACTCTCAGTTCTCTTGTCCGATCAATTCCCCTGAAGGATAGTTGTCTGGGTTACCTCTACAACCCGATCTTCTTAATAGAATGATTGGAAGTCTGGCCTGTCTTGGGGAAAACCCGATGGCGCGCCTTGCACCAAATATTTACTAGTGTAATTTCTTGGGCCATGATTGTCGATTGAAAACCTTATCGGTTGTCGGCACAATGTATTGAAGTTTTAAAGAATTTTACAAGTCAAGTGCCGTCTCCTACTGGAGGAATGAAAAGGTAAACTTGGGTTTTCTTTAGTCCAGCCAAAACTTGGCCTATAAATCTCTGTTGTCTCAACTGGTGAAACGAACTGGCGAAAAGCCGGTCATGCCCATATTGTGAGTGGGTTGACCGTTTTCGAATTTAGTTAGGCGTTCTGTTCTTGACATCGCCTGGGAACGAATCTGAGCAATATCTCTCCCTGGATGATTTCGCTTGTTCTTGGCGGCAGATGGGAAGGTGTTATCTTTCTTCATACAGCCTGAACTCTGCCTAGTGTCATCTTTAGTTTAAATATAAACACAACCTATATACAGTATGCCGGAAAGGGGGGGGGGGAGTGCTCCGTGGGGATGGATTCCCACTATCTATATTCTGTCTTCTTGATGCGGAAGAGGGTTTACAATGGGCTATCGCTTTTGTCTTTTGGCCGATAGGGTAGCCATTGGATCGAATGATTGCTAGTCTTCGGGATGAAGCCAGAGAATAAAGAGAGCTCTTTATAGCACTGGAAAGAGACAGGGCTCATCTACACCTATGGCTTGTGCAGGGCAATGCCGGTGCATTGGGGCGAAAGCTCAGTCGAGAGCGGCGGCCGGAGGGGGTGGTATCTTCTTTCTTGTTCTTGCTGGGAATGGGGAACGACACTTCTTTACATACAGAAATGTACCCACACAACACCACAAGAGCTTTGTCGTGAGAAAGGCAGGGTTTGCAAGTGAGAGGGAAGCATGGACATGAATGTGCCCAATAATAATAATAAAGGCTTGGTATGAGTGTGGAGAGTGAGTCTTATATGCAAAAAGTTCCTAGGGTCAAGCGACAGGACCTCGTCAAGCTGAAGGCCTAGTCTAGGAAAGACGCCGCCAATCCAGGACCTCTTGTCAGGTCAGGCCAATTCAATCAGGGCTCTTGATTAGTATTATTATGTATATATTTTGTTATGCAACTGATGTGCTGAGACCATTAGGAGTCTCAATGTCGGCTGTACCAGAAGTTAGGCTGGAGACTCTCACAAATGTTTGTCCTTTCCAGGGTCCTTCTTTTGGAAGTATGAACAGAGCTGAAGGTCTCGACAGGGCTCTACGCAGAAAGTATGTTTAGGACGATGCCATGTCAAGTTTTGGGCCATGCCAGGTCTAAGGATATGATCTCTACGAGATAGAGCCACTGCTAACTTTGAAAGAATGACCATCAGATGTATTGACACATCACCAGTCATCTCGATACGCTAGGATCGAGTCCTTTTGTATTATTGGCTGGACCCCGCCAATCACTCAGACACACCCATTATTATATAAGAACTGTTCTCCATGATATTATTTCCTACCCGACATTATGCCAAGTGATTCCATGGCACTTCCCTAGAACATTTGATTACTATAGACTGTGGTCCATGGAAACTTAGAAGCTTGATTCTACAGCGGCCTGTTGTTTCTACAACCGATCGGGAAGGAGGATACTACCGAAGGACCTAATCGGTGAGGCAGATGTCGACTGACGGGACTTTGTAGTACTCGTCGGTCTATGAGGAAAAGCCATGAGGCTCTGTGCCTGAACTTTATCCTTGTTGTGTCTGTTTAGAACTATCTGTTTTATCTGCCTTAATGTTTTCCTGTGCTGTTCTTTATTAGGTTAATAAAATTACTTTCAAGTTATTCTGACGATCGCCATGTTATTTATGCGTCAGCCAGAAAGACACCTTAGGGAATAGGTCCCGAGGTCGAAAGAGAGAGTGACAGTGAGTCCAGGGAACGGAGGAGGGTTGGCAAGCAAAGACCTATCCCAGCCAGGGTGAAAGAATATTTTTTGAAACATTGTAACAGGGCTATTTGGGACCCTCCACGTAGCTTGTTACAATTTCTGGGGCACGTCTCGGGATATTTGAAATCCTGGTGGAGTTCTGGCTGATATAGTGATAGGGGACAGATAATCTTGTCTACTATCAATAGGTTCTGCCTACCGTGCCTGGCTATTGTCTATACTCTTTCTGACACAGACTGACCGACATACGACGTGTTGTGGTCGTGTAAAATATATATTTTGGTTATGTGAGATAATCATTTTCTATACAATTTCTTATGAACTTTCCCTCTGAGTTTAAGATGGCATCAGCTAAGTTTAATGTTGCTGACGTACAGGCTACAGGGTGTGAGATGGGCTATGATGTGGCCGAGTTACAAAAATATGTTCAGGAAGTGGAAAGAGACTTCAGACAGGCTGTGCGCGAAGCCAAGAAATTTGAGGCTGAGGCTAGAAAGATGTAGGCCGAGCAAGCAGTCAGAGACCATGAGTTCCGTATGAGGGAGTTAGAGCTGAAAGCTCAAACTGCCAAGGAAAGCGAGGGTGCAGTTGGAGTCGCAGTTCTCCCTGACTCAACAACTTCTGGTGGCGGTCCATACCAGGCAATGAAGTTCCCATTACTCCCGTTCGATGAACACAAAGATAAGATCGACCAGTATCTTCACAGATTTCAGTCGATGGCTTTGGCTATGGGATTAGAACGCGGGAAATGGAACTTGAAACTCTCACAGGGCCTGAGGGGGACAGCGTACTAGGTCTATTCAAGGTTGCCACCTGGTATGGAGAATGACTATGAGGCTCTGGAAAAAGCATTATTGAAAAGGTTCCAGATGACAGCCCATACATACCGACAGCAGTTCAGAAAGTCGAAGAGAGAGCCAGGAGAGATGTTCGCAGCCTACAGTGTTAGACTGAAGTCTTACCTTTTGAAGTGGATGTCATTAGCTGGATTTGCTAACGACTATGCAAGTTTAGAAGAATTAGTGGTCGTGGACCAAATGAAGAGAATGATGCCTAAGCCATTGCAAACCTTCTTGCTTGAAAATGGGGCAGAAAGGTTAGACATAGTAAACACATTAGCGGAAAGGTATGTGCTAGCTCATGGGGATAATGGGGAATTGTCACAACCCAATTCCCGACCACCAGACTCATGGTCTGGAAAGAAGAAGAACCCTAAAACAGCTCACACCAAGAAGGAGGATCCTTTCGATAAAGTTCCAATTAAGAAACCCTCTGGTAAGAGTCCACCTGGATCTCCTAAAAGAAAGTGGAGTGAAAAGTGGTGCGCCTACTGCAAATCTCCCACACACAATATGGCTGATTGCAGGCGTAAACGGAAAGACTCTCACTATGCTGCCTGTCTTGTAGAAACCGGGGAAGGGTCTAACAGGGAGGTAGAAGGGAGGGGTCTTGAGAACAAAGATTCAGAGAAACCACCAGTAGTAGAGACGATACTTGTGAACGGACAACCAGTCGAGTGTCTCTATGACACCGGTCTGCAGTTTGAGGCCGTAATTTCCTCACACTTAGTGAGTCCAGAGCAGCTAACCGGGGAGTCTATTGAGATTCAAACGGCGACCAAGAGTGCGGTAGCGATGTCTCTTCCGATTGCGAAGGTGGACATCAAATCGAAATATGTTACCGGTACTATACAGGCAGCCGTTCTGCTCGATCCGATCTTCCCAATGATCTTGGGTTGTCGCTACGTCTTTCTAGGGATCCCAACAGAACCCATGTACGTAGGAGCAATGCAAACCAGATCTCAATTGGGAGATGAGCAGACGCCGGCCTTGATCGTGAATCCCTTGCCTAGGGAGTTACGAGCTGCTCAAAGCTAGGATGCTACTTTGCAACCTTGCTTCAACCAGTTGCCAAAAAGTTCTGACCCACCAAGACGGGGTCAGTATTATATGAAGAATCGGTTACTGTTCCGGAGAGCCGGAGTGGAGGAACGCCAGCATGGACAGCTGGTAGTTCCTAAGGCCTATCGGGAACAGCTTCTTCATATGGGACACACCATTTCATTCAGTGAACATATGGGTGTCGGGGCAACACTCCAGCGCATTTCCTGCCATTACTACTGGCCAGGGATGACTGGAGACGTGCGTCGGTACGTCAAGTCGTGCCCAGAGTGCCAGCGTGTGGCACCAAAACACTGGACGGCTCCGGTAATCCTGGGCGACATGCCCATTATGAACTATCCTTTCGAGAGAGTTGCCATCGATCTTGTTGGTCCTCTTTCTCGGACTAGGAAGAGGAATATGTACATTCTTACGATGGTGGATTGCTGTTCCATGTGGGGTGAGGCGATACCGTTGGCTACAATCGACTCTAAGCGAGTGGCTGATGCACTGATGGAGACCTTTACTCGGTTAGGATTTCCAAACCAGATCCTGACAGACAATGGGTCTCAGTTCTGTGGTAAGCTGATGGAGGAAGTCTTTCGTATCTTCCAGACTAACCACATTCACACAAGCCCATACCACCCTAAGTCAAATGGGCAAGTAGAGAGGTTTAATGGTACTTTGATGACCATGCTTTGGAAGCTGGCTCAAGAAAAACCAGACAGATGGGATGAATATATCCCAGCCGCTTTGTTCGCCTATCGGGAGGTTCCCCATGCGTCGACCGGGTTGCCACCAGCCACTCTACTATTCGGGAGGCCAATCAAGGGTCCCTTAGAAGCCATATTGAGATGTTCGACATAGGAGGAAACTTCCGAAGAAGTTGTATCCTCATATAAATACGTTGAAGAGTTAAAGAAGAAACTCCAGACGGGTTGGGCTTTGGCAGCTCAGAATCTGAGGGCGGCCAGAAAGAGACACGCGGCCTACTACAATAGAAGGACGAAAGATAGGTCTCTTAAAGTGGGGGATCGGGTTCTGTTGTTACTTCCAGTAGGTTCCAATAAACTCGAGATTGATTGGCAGGGACGTTTCCCGGTGGAAAGGGTTGTGTCCCGCATCAACTATGCCATCCGGATAAGGGGGAAATCCAAAATCTTCCACATTAACCTCCTCAAAAAGTATTAAGAACGATCTGATGGTACTTCTCTCCCACTCATGACTATGGCGGTCGCGATGGAAACTGAATCGGGCGAAGACGCGGATAGGGGGTATCCTTTACACCCTGGGGAAACCTATAGGGATGTACATATAAATCCTGATCTGTCGGCTGAAGAAACAGACCTGGTCATCCGTTTGTTAGAGTCCCATCAGCAGATTCTTACCGATCGGCCAGGGCGGACAGGGTTGGTCGAGTTGGATATGACTTTGACTACCCAAGACCCCGTTCGTCAAAAAATATATCCAGTGCCCTTTTCGAAAGAGAAGGCCCTGGAAGCCGAAATCCAGAAGCTTCTGGACGATGACATCATCACTCCTTCGACTTCTCCGTATAATGCCGGGGTTGTCTTGTTGAGGAAGCCCAGTGGGGAGCACCACCTATGTATTGATTACAGGCATTTAAACAGTTGTACGACATTCCAAGTTGAACCGTTACCGAACACAAATCAACTGTTTGCCAGACTAAATAAGGCAAAGTACTTTTCGAAAATTGATCTAAGCCGGGGATATTATCAGATCCCTGTGAAGCCCGAGGTTCGGCCCGTGCTTGCCTTCAGTACTCCGAGCGGGCATTACGAATTCAAGGTGATGCCATTTGGGCTGAGCAATGCGCCCAGTGTGTTCACCCGCATGTTGAGAAGGTTATTAGAGCCTTTAAAGGATCCCTCTGTGGTCTCGTTTATGGATGATATTCTCATCGCGTCTGACAATCTGAGGGATCACCTGAAGTCCTTGGGACAGATTTTCACAAGGTTAAAAGAGGAAGGGTTAACCGCCCGTCCAACCAAATGCATGATTGGTTATCAATCCTTGGAATTTCTGGGACATTCTATTACCCCAGGGGGACTGGTACCGGAAGAAAAGAATATTGAGAAGGTCAGACTCGCACCCCGTCCTAAATCCAAAAAGGATGTTAGGTCTTTCTTATCTCTGTGTGGGTTTTACCAGAAATTTATTCCGAAGTTCAATGAAATTGGGGCGCCGTTAACCGAAACTTTGAAGAAAGGATCGCCAGATCCTATAGTCTGGACCCCGAGCTGTGAAGAGGCTTATGGGAAGCTGAAACAGACGTTGGTGGATAGGCCAGTCCTGCATCTCCCAAATTTGGAGAAAACGTTTGTTCTAAGAACCGACGCGAGTAACATAGGGATTGGGGCAACTCTGTTGCAGGAAGGGCGAGATAATCCTTCGGTGCTGTGTCCGGTGGCGTATGCCAGTAGAAAACTGTTACCCGCGGAACGGAATTACTCCACCGTCGAACGGGAATGTCTAGCTCTAGTGTGGGCGGTACAGAAATTTCAACCTTATCTGTATGGAGTACCGTTCAAAGTGCAGTCCGACCATCAACCTCTGACGTTCTTGGCAACTTCTAAGAAACTGAACGCGAGGTTAATGAGATGGTCATTGCTCCTACAACCGTATCAGTTCACGGTCGAATACATCCCAGGAAGGGAGAATGTGGGAGCGGATTTTCTATCACGGCATCCTATGGTTGAATGTGAGGGTGGGGTCATTCGAACAGAACCACTGGCAGTAGAAAGTTCGTAGGGTTCGACTTTCTTAAGAGGGGGCCTATGTAGCGAAACGCCAGTGGCCCATGTCCTTATGCATTATTTGATTTTGGGAAAACAGGGGGAAATGACTTTCGGGAACTCTCAGTTCTCTTGTCCGATCAATTCCCCTGAAGGATAGTTCTCTGGTTTACCTCTACAACCCGATCTTCTTAATAGAATGATTGGAAGTCTGGCGTGTCTTGGGGAAAACCCGATGGCGCGCCTTGCACCAAATATGTACTAGTGTAATATCTTGGGCCATGAATGTCCATTGAAAACCTTATCGGTTGTTGTAGGCACAATGTATTGAAGTTTTAAAGAATTTTACAAGTCAAGTGCCGTCTCCTACTGGAGGAATGAAAAGGTAAACTTGGGTTTTCTTTAGTCCAGCCAAAACTTGGCCTATAAATCTCTGTTGTCTCAACTGGTGAAACGAACTGGCGAAAAGCCGATCATGCCCATATTGTGATTGGGTTGACCGTTGGCCAATTTAGTTAGGCGTTCTGTTCTTGACATCGCCTGGGAACGAATCTGAGCAATATCTCTCCCTGGATGATTTCGCTTGTTCTTGGCGGCAGATGGGAAGGTGTTATCTTTCTTCATACAGCCTGAACTCTGCCTAGTGTCATCTTTAGTTTAAATGTAAACACAACCTATATACAGTATGCCGGAAAGGGGGGGGGGGGGGAGTGCTCCGTGGGGATGGATTCCCACTATCTATATTCTGTCTTCTTGATGCGGAAGAGGGTTTACAATGGGCTATCGCTTTTGTCTTTTGGCCGATAGGGTAGCCATTGGATCGAATGATTGCTAGTCTTCGGGATGAAGCCAGAGAATAAAGAGAGCTCTTTATAGCACTAGAAAGAGACAGGGCTCATCTACACCTATGGCTTGTGCAGGGAAATGCCGGTGCATTGGGGCGACAGCTCAGTCGAGAGCGGCGGCCGGAGGGGGTGGTATCTTCTTTCTTATTCTTTCTGGGAATGGGGAACGACACTTCTTTACATACAGAAATGTACCCACACAACACCACAAGAGCTTTGTCGTGAGAAAGGCAGGGTTTGCAAGTGAGAGGGAAGCATGGACATGAATGTGCCCAATAATAATAATAAAGGCTTGGTATGAGTGTGGAGAGTGAGTCTTATATGCAAAAAGTTCCTAGGGTCAAGCGACAGGACCTCGTCAAGCTGAAGGCCTAGTCTAGGAAAGACGCCGCCAATCCAGGACCTCTTGTCAGGTCAGGCCAATTCAATCAGGGCTCTTGATTAGTATTATTATGTATATATTTTGTTATGGCAACTGATGTGCTGAGACCATTAGGAGTCTCAATGTCGGCTGTACCAGAAGTTAGGCTGGAGACTCTCACAAATGTTTGTCCTTTCCAGGGTCCTTCTTTTGGAAGTATGAACAGAGCTGAAGGTCTCGACAGGGCTCTACGCAGAAAGTATGTTTAGGACGATGCCATGTCAAGTTTTGGGCCATGCCAGGTCTAAGGGTATGATCTCTACGAGATAGAGCCACTGCTGACCTTGAAAGAATGGCCATCAGCTGTACTGACACATCACCAGTCATCTCGATACGCTAGGATCGAGTCCTTTTGTATTATTGGCTGGACCCCGCCAATAACTCAGACACACCCATTATTATATAAGAACTGTTCTCCATGATATTATTTCCTACCCGACATTATGCCAAGTGATTCCATGGTACTTCCCTAGAACATTTGATTACTATAGACTGTGGTCCATGGAAACTTGGAAGCTTGATTCTACAGCGGCCTGTTGTTCCTACAACCGATCGGGAAGGAGGATACTACCGAAGGACCTAATCGGTGAGGCATATGTCGACTGACGGGACTTTGTAGTACTCGTCGGTCTATGAGGAAAAGCCATGAGGCTCTGTGCCTGAACTTTATCCTTGTTGTGTCTGTTTAGAACTATCTGTTTTATCTGCCTTAATGTTTTCCTGTGCTGTTCTTTATTAGGTTAATAAAATTACTTTCAAGTTATTCTGACGATCGCCATATTATTTATGCGTCAGCCAGAAAGACACCTTAGGGAATAGGTCCCGAGGTCGAAAGAGAGAGTGACAGTGAGTCCAGGGAACGGAGGAGGGTTGGCAAGCAAAGACTTATCCCAGCCAGGGCGAAAGAATATTTTTTGAAACATTGTAACAGGGCTATTTGGGACCCTCCACGTAGCTTGTTACAGAGATCATTCGAACACGGAGATCATTCCACCACATACATCAATCCAACACAGAGATCATTCCACCACATACATCAATCCAACACAGAGATCATTCCAACACAGAGATCATTCCAACACAGAGATCATTCCACCACAGAGATGAATCCAACACAGAGATCATTCCAATAGAAAGATCAATCCAATACAGAGATCATTCCAAGACAGAGATCAATAAAACACAGAAATCATTCCAACACAGAGATCATTCCAACACAGAGATCAATCCAACACGGAGATCATTCCAATATGGAGATCATTTCAACACACACACACACACACAGACACGCACACACGCATGCACGCACGCACGCACACACACAATGTTCGAAATATTCTTAAGCATATGAAAGCTGGCAAGGCACCCGGTGCAGATAACATCACAACAGAAATGATTAAAGCTTTAGAAGAATATGGAATAGATCAAGTCACCAGACTGCTGCTGAACACATTATATGATACCGGAGATATACCTTCTTAGTTATGTAACTCTGTATTTATTGCAATCCCAAAGAAATCAGGAGCCTTGGAATGTGATCAACATAGAACAATTAGTATAATGTGTCACATCACAAAGATTTTGCTTCGAATTATCATGCAAAGAGTGAGGAAGAACATACAACATGAAATAGGTTAAGAACAATGTGGATTTGTAGAAGGAAAGGGTACAGTAAATGCTGTGTATAGATATTGAATGTGCTATAGAAGTCAACAAGGACATTCATTTTTGCTTTATTGACTATACAAAGGCTTTTGATAGAGTTAGACATGTCAACATTGTGGATATGCTTGCTACAAATTGATGGGGTTGTTGTACACAGTGAGCACTGGGGTTGGAATTAAATTGTAAAAAGACACAGGTTATGGTCGTCACTAGGAAGAACGAAATATCACAATGTTATATACAGGTAAATGGGACTATTCTTCAACAAGTGAATCGGAACAATCATAACATCTGATAGGAGATGCATTGAAGAGATTAGAACAAGAATCGCCATGGCGAAAGTAGCCTTTTGCAAGATGAAAAACATTCTGACTAATAAAAAGATGTCAATTGAAACGGGAAAAAGAGTGTTGAGGGGATACATAGAGCCTGTTCTTTTGTTTGGATGTGAAACGTGGACAACGAGCAGTCAAGCTGAAAAACATCTGATGGTTTCTGAGGAAAATTCAAAGAATACAATGGACAGACAAAAATACAAATGACCAAGTACTACAGGAGACAAATGACAATCGTAAATTGATTACAGAAATTAGACGTAGACAGTCAAATATTTGGACATGTTATGAGAAGAAATGGATTGGAGAACTTAGTGACAACTGGCAAGATCGAAGGGAACAGACCAAGAGGAAAACCGAGATGGCTTGGCCACATGGCATGGACGAGACAGGAACACTGAGCTGATCCACGACTCTGATGATAGAGCGAAATGGCGAGTCATGACCGCCCACGCCTTCCGGCATGGCACATGATATATATATATATATATATATATATATATATATATATATATATATATATATATATATATATATATATATATATATAACAAAATCAGCCACTGTTTATTGCCTTCATCGACCTCACAAAGGCATTCGATTTGGTCAGTCGTGAGGGTCTGTTCAAAGTAAGTGGCAAGACAAAATCACAAATACTGAAGTATTGGAAAGATCAGGTTGTGTGACGGTGTATTCCATGCTCAGTCTTCGTAGATGGATAGGACACGTTAGGAGGATGGATGATGGTAGAATACCAAAAGACATCTTTTTTGGTGAATTACAGACGGGTAGGAGATCTCAGGGTCGGCCTCTACTACGATACAAAGATGTGTGTAAGCGGGACATGATTGATACAGGCATTGATAATGCTCATTGGGAGCACGTCGCCGCTGAACGTGTTGCATGGAGAGCAACTATCAGAAATGGAATAAAGACAAAGGAGAAAATGATTGCAGATAAAGCACACACAGAGCGTGAGAGACGTAAGATGGTGCAATATGGTGGAAGTGACCATGTTTTCACATGCTCCTACTGTGGGCAAACATTTGCAGCAAGAATTGGCCTTACCAGCCACACTCGCCACCGCCATGGATCGTAGTTATTAAGCCTTTTTGAAGCACAATGTACCAAACTATCGTCTGTCAAGACGGAAAGGTGCCAATGAATATATATATATATTTGTGTGTGTGTGTGTGTGTGTGTGTGTGTGTGTGTGTGTGTATATATATATATATATATATATATATATATATATATATAAAGAATTATCATGCAAAGAGTTAGGGACAAAATTCATCCCGAAATATGAGGAGAACAGTGTGGGTTTGTAGAAGGCAAGGGTACAATAAATGCTGTATATATGCCGAGAACATTACTTGAACCTTCTTTAAATGAAAACAAACTCTTACATCTTTGCTCTATTTACAACAAAAAGGCTTTCGATAAAGTAAGACTTGTCAACATTATGGAGATGCTTGCAAATCTGCAAATTGTTGGAAAAGACATTAGAGCCATTAAAAACATATATTGGAAAGAACAAGCTGCCATAAAAATTGATAATGAAATAGTTCAATATCAGACTATTAAGAGAGGTGTGAGACAGGGATGTTTAAAGTCTCCAGATCTTTTTTTTCCCCGTACATTGAAATTAATTTCAGAAATGCTGACAATATGAAAGGAATCATCATTGAGGGACATAACATCAATAACTTTACAGGGACACAGAGGTGTTTCCAAGGCACCAGGGCCGAAATCTATACTGGCCAAGACCTGCTGACACGACCACGCCGTGCGTGCTAACATCAGTAGGATCGATGATTCCTCCGAAGCCGGAGAGTATCTGCCGGCATGGCGAGGAACCACCAGTCTGCACACCAATAAGCCAGACATGGGACAACGGATACTCACGCAAACCTCAGGTCCGGTATGACATCACATTGATGTTGGACAATATGATGTATTCATCCGACATACAGGACTTCACACTGGAGTTCACAGCCAGCGAACACAAGCAAGCAAGCAAGCAATAACTTTAGATATGCGGATAATACAGTATTAATTGCAGACAATGAGCAGGATCTTCAACATTTAGTAGATGCCATGGTTTCACACGGTGAACAACTTGGGTTATAATTAAATTGCAAGAAGACACATATTATGGTCGTTACTAAGAAGAAAGGAAATACAACAATGTAATATGCAAGTAAATGGGGATATTCTCAAACAAGTGAACCGGTACAATTATCTCGGAACAGTCATAACATCTGATAGGAGACGCCTTGAAGAGATTAGAACAAGAATCGCCCTGGCGAAGGCAGCCTTTTGCAAGATCAAAAACATGCTGACCAATAAAACGATGCCATTTGCAACGAGAACAAGAGCGTTGAGGTGCTACATAGAACATGTGCTTTTGTATGGATGTGAATCGTGGACAATGAGCAGAGAAGCTGTTTAAAAAAAAATAAAAAAACAAAAACATCTGATGGCTGTGGAAATGTGGTTTCTGAGGAAAATCCAAAGAATACCATAGACTGACAAAAAAACAAAAACAATGACCACGTCCTACAAGAAACAAATGACACCTGTAAACTGATTAGAGAAATTAGACGTAGACAGTCACAATTTTTTTATCACGTTATTAGAAGGAATAAATTAGAGAACTTGGTGACAACTGGCAAGATCGAGGGGAAGACAGCAAGTGGAGGGCAAAGAAGTAAATACATGGATTGCTTGGCCATGTTGTATGATCAAGACAAGAACACTGAGCTGATCCACGGCTCTGATGATCGAGTGAGATGGAAAATCATGACTGTCCACGCTTACCGGCATGGCACATGATGATGATGACATCTAATGCTCATGACCACCACATGTCCTCCTGCTCCTCTCCTTTTGCGACCAACGTTGGCTGCGTTGCATGGGTAACGAATAGGACAGTGCTCAAGATGTCTCAACCGGTCCACCGGAGTTAATCTTGACGTGACGCTCCTGTGAGCTCTAGATGCCTCAGCCGGTCCACCAGAGTTCATCTTGACGTGACGCTCCTGTGAGCTCTAGATGCCTCAACCGGTCCACCGGAGTTCATCTTGACGTGACGCTCCTGTGAGCTCTAGATGCCTCAGCCGGTCCACCGGAGTTCATCTTGACGTAACGCTCCTGTGAGCTCTAGATGCCTCAGCCAGTCCACCGGAGTTCATCTTGACGTGACGCTCCTGTGAGCTCTAGATGTCTCAACCGGTCCACCGGAGTTCATCTTGACGTGACGCTCCTGTGAGCTAGACTTCCGCTCGGAGTACGGCGAAATAAGTGCAGACTTGTGAGACTTCTATATATGGTGTTGCATGCATCTCTCTCTCTCTCTCTCTCTCTCTCTCTCTCTCTCTCTCTCTCTCTCTGTGTGTGTGTTTGTGTGTGTGTGTGTGTGATATGTCTAATAACGGCACGCATCAATTAACAAACGAGGTAAAAAGCCTCATGAAAAGTTTTAGTCGGACCGTGAAACACCGTGTAGTGAACATCACGGACCGAAAGCCCGAGTTGGTGATGACAAGTCAAATTATCGTCACAATGAATGTGGATTTTGTTATTTCGAGATATCTTTTAAGAATATTATTGTAATGGAGTGAATAGGGCATGACATTTTTGCCACATTATGAGAAAAGAAAAGGAAACTGGAAACTGACCTGACTACCGGAAAGATTTGCGGAAAGAGAGATCTGGAAAGATAGTGTGAGAAGATTCTTGACAGTCTTGTGTCATGGCACGGAAGGGAGTCAACACACGAATTTATCCTTGCCGTCGGAGATACAATTCGTATAGAGACATGACCGCCTAAGACAGCCGGCAATGCACTGGATGATGATAATGATGAACCCATTGCAATGTACGTAGTCGAAGAGCCACGCTGAAGGATCCAGTTTGATACCTCGTTGGGAGCATTCTATCTGCCCCGATCATCGACTTGTTGTTATCTCCACGGCTAAAGTTAGCCCTTATCTGAGCGACGTATCCCGACCACTTTCCCGGATATAGGGCAAGAAAATGTTCTATGATATTTGGTAGTAAATACATGAACATCTAGTTTAGATCTCTAGGCAACACTGGATATACGAGCCTCGAGAGCTCGATACGAATAGAAGAATTAGACATCCAGAAGTCAGATATCAGATCATCACAGCGAAGAGTTCCCCTAACCATTCCATACAGCAATCATAAAACATTACCTCCATACACTTCAACTTCGCACAATGTCAATATTTTGTGCGGGTTCCCGACGGTAATTTTGACCACGGCAACGTTCTCTGCGTCATTATGTATAGTGTACACGGGTTGCGCGTCAGGATTTCTGTCCTTGAACGAAAAGACTTTCTCGCCAGTTTCATTGAAGCTTTCAAGGGTGAACCCGATGATCCTTTCCGCCTTAAAATTACTGAGCTCTTCAAATGGGAAGGGAGGGGGGGGGGAGGAATAATAAATAACAAATGCACGTAGAATATGACCTGAAAACTGGACAAGACAAATAAAGATACAGATAATTGTGAATAGTGTGACCAGTCTTCGTGGCTCTTCATTGATTTCGGTCCTTGGTGTTCTGGATCAACTCTGTTGATGATATACCTCCCCGCCACCATCTCAGGCCATACAGCATCATTTCTCTTGCTCTAACTCTACCTCTATCCCCTTTGATCGTCCCAGTTGTCACGATGTTCTCCGATGCCTCTTTTCTTATCACATGACCAAACAAAACTGTTTGTCTCATTCTTATATTTGTATATAATATTCTAGTTTCATTAGCCTCTTTCAGGCAGTTGATGTAAGTTACTTTGGTAGTCCAAGGAATTCGCAACATTTGTCTTAGGAACCACATCTCTGTTGCTTCCAGGTTCTTTCTTATTTATTCAGTTACATTCCAAGATTCACTGCCATACAGCAAAACAAGTTCGATAAAGCACTTCAGCACTCTTTTTCTTACATTCAATGATAATGACTTATTACATAAGATACTCTTCATTTTCTGAAATGCTGTTTTACTTGTCACATTCTGCTCGTAATCTCTGTTGTTCTCCTTCCATCCGATTGTATAAATGAAACTAGGTATTTAAAAGTAACCACTTGGTTAAGAATGGTTCTTTCTATTTTCCATATCACATTTTTGTGTCACAAATACATAACTCAAAAGAAGATTACGGTGTGCAAAATAATTAACATAACTCATTTTTCCGCAGTGCACCTAAACACTATCCTTCTGGGATATGGGCAAGCGTCTCGTAATGTACGTTACTACGTAATGTACGTTAACTATGATCTCCTTATTACCAACAAAATTTTCCGTCTTTCCATGAGAAATAGGACATCGTGGATGCACCCTCGCGTGAAACACTGGCACCTCATTGACTATGTCATCGTCAGGAGGAGTGACAGACAAGACGTTCGAGTGACAAAATCCATGTGTGGTGCCGAATGTTGGACAGACCATCGTCTCATTGTCTAATAAATAAACATACACATCAAACAACCATGGCGCCCTCAAGGGGTAAACGTGCAAAAAAAATGTCACCCACCTAAATAGCAAAACATAAAAAAATGCCGCTGTAGTTTGCAATTATACTGGAAGACCGTCTAAAGCCCAATGCTGCAGCTAAACAGGATGCGGAAACAGAGTGGAGAGCCCTAGAGGAAACAATTCACAACGCTGCTATGGAAATCCTGGGCCCAGCAACCCCAGAAGCTTAAAGACTGGTTTGATGAAAATTCCGAAGACATCAACCAATTGCTGGCCGACAAATATCTTCTCCTCAAGGCATATTTGAATGACCCAAAGCCAACATCAAAAAAAGATGCCTTCAAGAACATTCAGAGAGTAGTGCAGCAGAAACTTCGGCACATGCGGGACTCCTGGCTGAGCAGCAAAGCTGATGAAATTCAGGGCTTTGCTGACAGACATGATAGGAACAACTTCTACGACTCACTGAAAGCGGTCTATGGTCCTACATCACCAGGCATAGTTCCCCTCCTCAGTGCAGATGGGGGAACATTGGTCACCGATAAGAAAGAAATCCTTCAACGCTGGGCAGAGTATTTCAGCAACATCTTAAATGCAACTTCCTTCTTCGATGATGATACCATCAACTGCCTTCCCCAAGTTCAGACTAATGATACACTTAATGAGCTGCCAACCATAGTGGAAGTAAACAAAACCATCCAGCAACTTTCCAGCGGTAAGCCGTCTGGTTCTGATTCCATCCCGGCAGAGATATACAAGACAGGTGGACTTGTTCTAATAGAGCAGCTTCACCAAGTCTTTACAAACATATGGGTGAACGAGACCATGCCACAAGATTTCAAGGACGCGTCAATAGTCCACCTTTACAAACGAAAAGGAAACCGCCAATCCTGTGACAATCACCGAGGCATCTCCTTGCTTTCAATTGCATTAAAGATACTCGCCAGAATTCTTCTCAATCGCCTCACGGCCCATCTCGATCAAGGTCTTCTTCCTGAGAGTCAATGTTGCTTCAGAAAATAACGAGGAAATTTGACATGATCTTCGTTGCAAGGCAGCTGCAAGAGAAATGTCAGCAACAGAACTGCGAAATGTTCTCCACTTTCATTGACCTTACCAAGGCTTTTGATACAGTCAGCAGAGAAGGACTGTGGAAGATTATGGCGAAATATAGCTGTCCACGAATGTTTGTCCAAATAGAGCGGCTACTTCATGATGGTATGCAGGCAAGAGTACATGAAAATGGTGAGATGTTTGAGCCCTTTCCTGTCACGAATAGAGTGAAGCAAGGCTGTCTCCTGGCACCAACACTGTTCAGCCTCATGTTTTCAGCTATGCTGACGAATGCCTTCGAGAACAACGATATAGGAATTGACATCAACTACCGCATGGATGGAAAGTTGTTAAATCTCAGAAGGCTGAAAGATAAAATCAAAACTAACTGCGAAACCGTCAGAGAACTCCTAGTTGCTGATGATTGTGCTCTATATGCCAACTTAGAGGCAGACATGCAACACAATGTTTCAGCTTTCTCATATGCCTGTGCCAACTTTGGGCTCAATATCAACTTGGAGAAGACTGTAGTAATGTATCATGCAGCTCCGGGGATTAATGACACTGTGCCGAATATCAAAATTAATGGTCATGTAAGCAATTAACACAGCATAATAGGGTAGAACAGGAGTTTCATCCTTTAATGCCAGGACACAAAATGATATACGCATAAGCAAGGGAGATAAAATAAAACCAGGAGTTAGATCCTCCTACAAGGATTACCGAGCGTGGATAAGCACAGCTCAGGACACCCGTGCGTGGAATGGCACACGCCCTACGCGTGTCAGTCTTTCCAAGCAAAGGGATTCAGATAAGTACCTTTTATTAGTTTAATACTGCCATAGTGTGTTTCATGTAGGTTACAGCCGCCCACGATGTGTGACAGTGTGGTAGAGTCACTTTTCGTTGAAAGAAACATTTCAGTACTCAATTGATATGTTGATCAGAGACTCACTTGTGTTAAGACATATAGAAACGATAGACCGAGGAATACACGCCATGGTCGACAAGACAAGTGTCACCACTGACAGAATAACACCGGCTAGGGACCGAGTACGCTGCGTGACGGTTTTGGGACGACTACAGTACAACATTCATTGAATCTGTACTGTAGTCATGGCAAAACCATTGCTAAACGTGGTAGCCTGTCGTTAAAAATTGGCTGTCTTGTTTGTTACGTTTATAGGGTTGATTCACCGTTTTTCAAGCGACTGGATGTGTTTTTCTGACCGTCCGCTAGCTTCCTCCCAGCCTAACTTACAAACAGTGGTTTATTACCCCTGACGTCACTTCCGTCCCGTCACGTGATGTTTTGGAGCCTAGTCACTTGAGTAGATTCCCTTTTTCGGGCCTGTCGTTCTATAGATGATCGCTTGTCATTATACTACGTGTATTTTATCCTGCCACGGTTTCGTGGTGATTGTTACTCAGGTACAACTTTAACATCTGTGGTCTAATCGTGTCGCCTGTAACTTGTACCGAGTGACCGATCTTGATACATGGCAAGGGCTGTTCCGGGCACAAAGGACATGTCACTCTGACGTTCTTACGTTGTGCCTGTTTTATTTGCTCCCTTAGGACAGTACATCAATCTTCAGCGGGCGTTTGGTACACGGGTTGCCTTCCCGTGGTTCGGAGGGACATTCGACTCTTACTGCTATGATGTTGTTCACATCTCTGCTGGTCAAGTTAGAATGGCCAAAGACTTTACGGTCAGCCCTCAAGGGAAGGCAGGGACAGTCCATGGGCATTTTCCGCCATTCAAGGAGGATTCCATAATTGCAGAGCCGGCACATAGCGCACTTAGACTGGGCTCACCCAAGGAATCGCCAGGTCCTGTTCACGGCTGCTTTAATTCCTCACTTCTATATACTGGGCATTTCGTTCGCCCCTGGCCACTCCCCGCACTGGCCAGGAACGGTCAGTCTGCAGACAACATCCACTCAGCACGTTTTCGCTTCGGACTTCCGCGTAATGGATTCGCTAGCCAAGAGTTCCATTTCGTGTTAATGAGGACGATCTGTCTACTAACTAACTATTGACAAGAGTTGAAGCAATTAAGCCAAATCTTAGCTGATTTAGATCACATTTTTGCCAGAGTCGCCTCATCAACAGACGCTTAGATGGACTTCCCAGTGTCAAATCGTCACAATAATACGGATGTGTTTGATCTCTGCCTCATGTTCAACCAATTGCCATTTCAGTATGTTTCATCATGTCTCAAACGAGCCCACAATTGCAGCAAACAGCTGTCATCTCCACGCTCTGTATTCAAGAACCGGTTTTCTGATAGTTTATGGAGAAGTTAGCCAGTGAGAGGTATCAGAACCTTTACTGCAACAACAAACTACACACGGCTATGCGGACAAAACGCCAAAAAGAAGAGGAGGATGCGTTTCCGTTGGTCTAATTTCATTGACTTATGAAATATGTCATGTGAAATAAATCATCAACATAACTGGATTCGAGCCATTCCCACAGGTGCTCAGTCCCCCTTTAAACGACCTACAGAAGAATCTCCCAGCTGATGGTAGGTAGGTGCGGAATGGCTGAGCGCCCGGCTCCTTTTATCTCTTTCATTTTATAAAGTGTTCTATCTATTGTTTTATCTAGTGTTCTATCTAGTTTTTTTTTTTTTATCTAGCCAACCCTGTGGCAAAGAGGTTGAGAATGCAATTCGTATTTCCGTAAACCGCGTTGGAAACACTGCTGCGGGTTATTTCGACGTAGACCGAGACCTTGCTATGATTTGTATACTATGGAATGAGTGCTGGTGTTTCAGAAAGCAATGGCAAACTACTGAACGTAAACTTGGCAAGACATCACAAACAGCCAAAAAATGCTCGGCTGACTGTGACGTCCTGTATAGGCTATGCAATTAACTTTTTAACTATATCTAGTAATTGCTAGTTAAGTGATGATGTTGTTTGTCCATCAAGAATGATGATGACCATTCATTTCATCCAGTGGGATCGAAAGTATGGAGCCAGAAGTTATAAGATTGCTGATAAGGCCTCTAGGTGTTCTTTGACAATGTGGGTAAAGAATGCTGGGCATTCCAGAAGAGGATGTCCTGCAGTAATTTTTCTGCCCAGCCTTTTCTTCACAGGCACTCTATCTCATTCTTACACTGGAAGCTGTCTCATTGACCTACACTAAGACACTCTGTCTCATTATTACATTAGAAGCTGTCTCATCTACCTACACTAAGACACTCTGTCTCATTCTTACACTAGAAGCTGTCTCAACTACCTACACTAAGACACTCTATCTCATTCTTACACTGGAAGCTGTCTCAACTACCTACACTAAGACACTCTATCTCATTCTTACACTGGAAGCTGTCTCAACTACCTACACTAAGACACTCTATCTCATTCTTACACTGGAAGCTGTCTCAACTACCTACACTAAGACACTCTATCTCATTCTTACACTGGAAGCTGTCTCAACTACCTACACTAAGACACTCTATCTCATTCTTACACTGGAAGCTGTCTCATCGACCTACACTAAGCCACGAGGGGAGGGGGGGGGGGGACTCTGTGATCTCGAGGTATGGTGTCCAACTCTAGTGCTTGAGGTCGCGGATTCAAGCCCCGGTGAGTACTCACATTTTTTTCACGCGGACGTCTAGTAACAAAATTTCCCCTGGTCTCTGGGTAGTGAGATCGGATGTCCGTGTGTATTGTTGCTCACGTAAAAAAATCCCTTACCAATTGGAAATCGAAAATGAGTAGCCTAACGGCGCAGCCCGGGAAAAAAATTCGAGTTAAACATCTACCCAAAGCATTTCAGGATCCTTGCCGTTGATATGGAGCTTGTGCACTGAGCTGAGATTCTCAGGACTCATGCTTGAGTTAGGAATAGAACGGAGCACTTATGGGTTACACCCGTGTGCCTTGATGTTGATCCGTCGACTAAACTAAACTAAACTAAACTAAACTAAACTAACCTAAACTAAACTAAACACTAAGCCACTATAACTTAGGTCTTACTTTAGCTCATATCTCCTCCACCCCATAAGGCTACTCTATTCCAGTTTTCACACATTCAGCTTACTGGCTAGATACCCTGATCTCTATCACACGCTGACAGTTAACACCACGAGTTATAAGGTTCTAGTAGACAGAGAAACAGTCACAATTGCCTAACCTCAAACAATCTTCACCCAGTTAAAGTTCACATCCATACATACCGCTATCTCTGTTGAATATGGTATATCGAAAAACATGTCCAGGGGGGTTGAGTGTCACAGTCCAATAGGCATACAACGGGTACTCGACAAGGCTGTGAGCGCACGTGTTGCCTTGAAAGAAATGTCTTATTGTGTTGCCATCTACTGCCTTGTCTGCTGTGTAGAATGTATCCCCGCCACTTGAATCTCTTACACCGTAATTGGATGACTGGTAGGCCGTCTGTCTCAGGGCAATGTTTCGACCTAAAACATACACCATCGTTACATTCGTGGTGACTTAACATTACATAAGTCCCCGCTAATTAATATAATATGTTTATCCCCATAGTGAACTAAACTATATGAAACTGATCACTCACTCAATCATTCTCACACATTCACTCACTCAATAACGCACTATCACGCTCTCACTCTCACACACACTCACACTCTCACACGCACTCTCTCTCTCTCACATCCACACTCTCTCAAACTCTCTCACACGCTCACACTCTCACACGCACTCACTCTCTCACATACTCACTCTCTCACACACTCACTCTCTTACGCACTCACACTCTCTCACAAACTCACACTCTCACACGCACTCGCTCTCTCACACACTCACTCTCTCACACACTCACACACTCTCACACTCTCACACGCATTCACTCTCTCACACACTCACTCTGTCAAACTCACTCTCTAACGCACTCACACACATTCACTCTCTCACATACTCACTCTCTCACACACTCACTCTCTCACGCACTCACTCTCTCACATACTCTCTCACACACTCACTCTCTCACATTCTCACTCTCTCACATACTCACTCTCTCACACACTCACTCTCTCACGCACTCACACTCTCTCACAAACTCACACTCTCACACGCACTCACTCTCTCACACACTCGCTCTCTCACGCACTCACACACTCTCACACGCATTCACTCTCTCACACACTCACTCTGTCACACTCACTCTCTAACGCACTCACACGCACTCACTCTCTCACACACTCACTCTCGCACACACTCACTCTCGCACACACTCACTCTCTCACACACACACTCTCTCTCACACACTCACTCTCGCAAACACACTCACTCTCGCACACACCCACTCTTTCACACACGCTCTTGGGACGGAGTGGTCTCCAAGGTTCCAGTTAACCATACTGGGAGGAAGCCGGGTGAGTGCCGGACCGACTGGACGGAACACACACAGCAAATCTGCCTCTCAGACGATGACGAATATGGACTCATCTCTGATTCTGTCTCTGCACTATCCTCTGTATTGTAAATAGATTGTATTCTTTCAGGGTGTTCAATTCCTTCCTTTGTCTTTAGGGTAGAATAAACTTTGTGTAGGTTGACATGTGCTTTTCTACAGTTATTGAATGTGGTCTCGGACGATGCGTCAGTGTTCATTGTCCCTAGGTTGATTGATTGATTTAGGAATCGACATCACAGCATTCGGAGCATTCCCATAAAAGCTCCGTCCCCATCCTCAGTAAGCCAGCGAAGAGTTTCAACACTAATAGTACCAGTAACAATCTGATTATAAGTCCGTCTCGCCTTTCCTTTGAGCGTTGAGCGTCGGCCAGATCCCTTCGTCACTCCTCGTTGTCTCATTCTTGCCAGACCATAGTAATCCATTTGCTCCTCCGAGGCGTGCACGTGCTCCCACAAGGCCGCAACCACGTCTGCTTTGTCATGTATCAATACTCCACCAAGTTCTGCAGAGCCAGCCAATCTGTCCGCCTGTTCATTTCCCAGCACACCGGCATGCCCTGGAGAAAAGATCCAGGCGATGCTTGTCACCCGTGACCTCCGAAGCGAAGCAAGCCACTCCGCACGAAGAGGGTAGATAGAGGGTAGATAGTAGAGGTCTAGAATCTGGGAGGGGCTTGTAGACTTATAACACGTAAACGGGGTCAGTAGCAGAGTTACAGTGTATCTACCTGTCCAGTCCCTGGGGTCAGAATACACGTGAGTGCTAGGGATACTTCGGGGCTTGTGTTCATTCCCAACGACCGAGGCGATCCTGTCACAGTCTGTCAATCCAGCAAGGTGCAAGTCAGTCAGAAACTTAAGAGTTAAATAAAGCGGACAGTTAGCAGATTATAAAATCCACTTCCAGTACCTCCACTGATGTAAATAGAGCACAGGGACTGGATCCCCGACCCCGAGACCAGCACTTCCTCAACCGTCTCGTTGCTTGGACAATGCATGTCAAATACTCCGTTTCCCTGGGTCGCATTTCGTAGGATAGAGCAAGCCTTAAGAGACCCATTTTGCAAGAATCCCAGTGTAAATTTTTGATTATAACCTGAAATAGAGAAAACAACAATATAATCCACATGCATACAATTTAGTCAAGTATCATCATGCATCCGCAGTTTTGATTGATTTCTCACCATTTCACAGCCCGGTTCTTGATATGACCTGAGTCTATATATTTTATGCTAAATAGTCTGTACATATTGGAATAAATTGCACCCTTAACTAACACATTATCACCATGCCGTCTTGACACACGATAGTTTGTATAATGGAGTTATACTTCTCTATAGAACAAAGCTTGGACTGAATTTGTGGAGACCATGTGTTCCCCATGTAGCATAATCCCTCTCTCGGACTGCCTAGGTTATAGAGAGGAGCTAAACTAACCACATGAAAACTTAATGATATTATTATAACGGTAATTTAAAACAGCATCATCATCATCATCTAGTGTCTTAACGACTGGCATGGGATATCATGCAACTCCGCATCTTGCGGTCTCCAGCGGCATGCATTACTTCGAGTACTAAATACCTTCATTGCCACGACACAAGACTATAAACAATATTCTCCCGCTGTCTTCCTTTTTCTTTCTTTTCACAAATATTTTCAGTTTTCACTACACCTTTACTAGTTTAGTCTTCTCAAAATGTGGCCAAAAAATTAAGACTGCCTTTTTCTGATGTTTGTGGTAAACTTGCTCATTGTTGCTGTCTAAGGAATTTTCAGCATTTTTTCTATAAAACCACTTCTTCAGGGCTTCCAAGAATTGCTTCGCTTGTTCACAAATTGCCCTTGATGTTCTGACGTATGTTGGATCTGGTTCTATGGAATATGCACAAATTCCTTCCTAACGGCATACACAATACACATACAATATATAAACAAGAAGGTACTTATCTGAACGCCGGGCTGAATACTCCTGAGTAGAGGGGAAAGAATTCTTAGGCAAGTGCAAATGCGGCAAACCTGACAGGAAGTGACGACATGGTTCAAGGAGTAGAGTCACAGGCGAAAAAATTGTCTCCTTGACAGGCGCAAGACTGGAAATTATACATGACGAGAGAGGGAGAGAGAGAAAGAGAGAGAGAGAGAGAGAGAGAGAGAGAGAGAGAGAGAGAGAAAGAGAGAGAGAGAATAGTCAACAAGTCAACAGAGAGAAAGAGAGAGAGAGAGAGAGAGAGAGAGAGAGAGAGAGAATAGTCAACAAGTCAACAGAGAGAAAGAGAGAGAGAGAGAGAGAGAGAGAGAGAGAGAGAGAGAGAGAGAGAGAGAGAGAGTTTTGAAAAAAATAAATGTTAGTTGCATATCCTTTACATGGCATCGCTTTCAATCCCATCATTTCTTTTTTTCTGTGATTGCAGGAAACTATCACTGACGAGACCGTCTGCTTCCAAACAAACAAACAAACAAACAAACAAACAGACTTTATTTTCAAAGGGTAACAAATTGGGCACGCAGGCCCGTCTTACATTCGGCCCTTCCAATCACTCATCTTTCTTTCATCAACAGTGCATAGGAAAAAAACATTGTCACATGAATTTTGTAAACATACACAATGCACATCACTATGTTGTGAGACACATCCACCACCCACCCACACATTCCCCCATTCACTCCAACTCCCCCACCCAACCACACACACATACAATACATTCCCCACTCATCCACCACATCCCTACACCTACACATCTCCCCACCCACACTCACCTCTCACCCACCACACATCCCATCCACCCACACCCCAAGCACACATACATTCAATAACCCACACATCCCCCACCTACACACATCTCCCCACCCACTCACATATCCTCTACCCGTCCCATTTCCCACCAACAATCACTCACCCAATATCCTCCTCCACCCACACACCTCCAACCACCCAGCCAAACACACATTCCTCAGCCACACACACATCTCCCCATCAACTCACATATTCCGCACCTACCCACATACAAATTCCGCACTCACCCACATAATCTCCCATCTCCCCCAGCCCACTCACAGATCCCGAACCGACACCTACAAACATCCCCCACCATCTCCTAACCTGCACACACTCACCCACCCACATATCCTCTACCCACCCACACATCCTCTACCCACTCATCCCCCAACCAAACATCCCTTAACCACACACCCTTACTCATATACAATCACCCACCCACACATCCTCTACCCAACCACACATTCTCCATCCACCCATTCCCTCAGCCACACATCCCTTAACCACACACCCCTACCCATATACACACACATCCCCACCCACGCACAATCTCCCCACCCATACAAACATCCCTCACACACATCCCCACCCACCAACACATTCCCCATTCACAAACACACACCTCCCATCCACGCACATACAACCCACACACACATCCCCTACCCATACATTCATCCCCTCACACATCCCTGGACACACGTACTTATCCCTCAACCGCTAACACCCACACATCCCTTACCCACTCATCAACACATACATCTCCTATCTACCCACCCACACTCACACACCCCAACCACCCATCTAAGCACACATCCCCACCCTCACACACATCCTTCACCCACCCGCAAACCCAACCACACCATCACCCACCCACACAAACATCATTTATCCACATCCAGCTCCCCTCCCACACAACACCACACCCACACACATCCCAAAGACACATCCCTCACCCACACACACATCTATCCACACATCTCCTACCCATCCACACATCCCCCAACTACAATCACCATCACTACCCACACATACATCCTCCATCCAGCCACACACACACCCACCCAGCCAGACATATCTCCCACCCACACACACATCTCCAAATCCATCACCCACAACAATCCAACACCCACATCCAAATCGATCGCAGCTGTGTTTCAAACGCAGTATGCGGGATTGCCAATAAGGTATGACACCCCTTCGCCATAGAGCCTGTTGAGAGACATAGAGAGGGGCATACAAAGTGATCAGATATTGGAAAAGTAGTCAATCAGTGGACAGCATACCACAAAGCATGCACGACCAAAAAACGACTGCACAAGAACATGGAAACAAGAAAGGCGCAGTAGTATCCGGACTTTATAAACACCAACAAGGTTTGGGGTTAAAGAACAAAGGTTAAACTTCTTTGCAAACTCCCTAGGTTGAGTGAGTGGGAAAACGGCAGTCTGAGGGGTCTGGGGAAGAAATACTCCCGGGTCTTAACCAGAACGCGTCCCATAGTTATACGTGTGACAATAGTCCAGACTAACCCCTCCCCCCCCCCTCCCCACTCCACCCTGTCTATAGTTACAGGTACTCACTCGTATTTCTAGAAACGAGTCTCAACCAGGTGAATATTGCGTTTAGCGGCACACCTATTTGTTTCAGGGGTGTCTTGCTTAGACAAGTGTGGTCATTGCCATCTGTTAGTATGTTCACTGGGGACTGATTGTACGCCATGTCCACTGAAAATAAAGACAACATTGATACACACATATGTATGGGGAAAAGTTAGTTGCATATTATTTACAGAACGTAGCAGTCAACCCCAGCAAGTTTTGGCTGCTGGTGATTTCTTAGCAAGTTTACGTTCAGCAGTTTGCTATAGCATTTGGAACGACCAGCACACACTATTGTATAAAAACTAGAACAATGCGGACTGCTCCCAAATCTTCCGTAGCTGCGTGTCGATCACGGTATGCGGGATTTCGAATTGTGGCAGCTACCCTTTCGCAACAACGCCGTCATATGTCTGGAAAATAATAAACAGATTACACACACACACACACACACACACACACACACACACACACACACACACACACACACTCACACAAACACACACACACATTCACACATACACACATACACACACACGCATATATATATATATATGTACACACACACACATTCACACACACACTTACACACACGCATATATATATATATATATATATATATATATATATATATATATATATATATGCGTGTGTGTAAGTGTGTGTGTGAATGTGTATGTGTGTATAAGGCAATGTGTATCCGGATGTATTTGATGCGTTCGCGAACGGTCTATCCGATTGAGATGAAATTTTCTACATGCTTTCTTTTCATTGCCGTGCAGCCAACTGTCATAGTTTGTTAGTGTACAAACAGTTATTTACTTACTAAAATTTAATATTTAAATTTACATTATCATGCATATATAGCGAGGGGACTTAACTTAAGAAAAGTAATTTCAAGGGGTATAACTTTTAATAGCATTTCTATATATTTTATATATAGATTGTTGCATTGTTTCACAGATTTATAAACTCTTTGTCTACAGTTATTTAGAGGCATATGAGTTATAATAAATAAAGATATAATTTTTAAGGCATTTTCAAAGTTTTCATAAAAATAATGCATCTATTTAAATAGTGAAAATTTTCTAATTCATCTTTTTTTTATGTTTAAAGAAGTTATCTACAGTCATGTAGGTGATTAAAAACAGTTTTCATTAAAAATAATGGATGGTGTGTGGAAGGACATTCTTAAGTTAATTTGTTTTTTGTTATATGAATTCAATGAGATGCTCTCCGCCAGGAGCTGGGCGAAGCCGCGCCGGGTCAGATAGATAAACAGACAGACAGACAGATAGTCGGGAACGGGAGCTTATATGACTACTAATATGAATTAAATGAGATGCTCCCCACCAGGAGCTGGGCGAAGCCAGGCCGAGTCAGACAGACAGACAGACAGACAGACAGACAGACAGACAGACAGACAGACAGACAGACAGACAGACAGATAGAAAGATAGATAGATAGATAGATAGATAGATAGATAGATAGATAGATAGATAGATAGATAGATAGATAGATAGATAGATAGATAGATAGATCCCCGCCAGGGCCTGGGCGAAGCCGGGCCGGGTCAGCTAGCATATATATATATATATATGTACATATATATATATAAGTGTGTGTGTGTGTGTGTGTGTGTGTGGTGTGTGTGTGTGTGTTTGTGTGTGTGTGTGTGTGTGTGTGTGTGTGTGTGTGATAGGTAAGTAACAAATAAACATACACAAATATATATGTCAGGAATTAAAGGACCCTATTCATTATACAAGACGAATTGGGTTTATTCTGCGAGCTCCATATTTTCAAAGACAGTCTCTCTGTCTCTTGTAGTCGTGTTTTAGTAAAGCTCACAATCTACTTCTCGTTTATTTGGGTGATTCATTCATTGCATATTTTCAAAGCAATCTCCACGTAGTAGTTGAGGCGATACTTTTAGTCGACATGTGATGGCAATGACACAGCATCGTTCATATCGCGACGCGACACACAAAAGCTCTCGATCATTCTCGATCATTACATGTTCATGCCAGAATGTCTGCGTTGGACCGTGTCCATCTCGGCCTCTTCTTTCAGGAATCCACTCCTCCATCGCGGTTTCCTGTTAGTAATATCCTCGTTTACCATGACCGGAGTATTTCCGTGTCCGAGAAATGATATTGTTTGTGATCTGCTTTCTTGCTAGCTTGTGTTCGCTGGCTGTGAACTCCAGCGTGAAGTCCTGTATGTCGGATGAAGGCATCCTGTTGTCCAACATCAGTGTGATGTCATACAGGACCTGAGGTTTGCGTGAGTATCCGTTGCCCCATGTCTGGCTTATTAGTGTTCAGACTGGTGGTTCCTCGCCGTGCAGGCAAGTACTCTCCGGCTTCTGAGGAAATTTGTGATCTAATCTTCGATGTTGTATAATGTAGTTATTTTCCATCTTTTTAGCCCTCCATGTTTATAGCCATGCCAATTAGCGTGGACGTTCATGTTTTGCGGTCACACGCGATCACCAGTTTCGTGGATCAGACCAATGTTCCTGTCTAGATCGTATCACGTAGCCAAGCCATTTAGGTATTTAGTTCTCTGCCTTCCCCTTCTTCTTTTCCTCTCACTCTTGCCAGGTGTCACCAAGTTCTCTCATTTATTTCTTCTCATAACATGCCCACAATCTGTGACTGTCTACGTCTTATTTCTCTAATCAGTTTATGATTTCCATTTATTTCTTGTAGGACGTGATCACTGGTGTTTCTATCTGCCCATGGTATTCTTTGCATTTTCCCAAGGAACCTCATGTCCACAGCCGTCAGATATTTTTCAGTCTGTCTGCTCATTGTCCACGCTTCACATACATACAAAACTACAGGTTTTATGTAGCACACCAACACTCTTTTTCTCGTTGTCTATGGCATCTTTTTTTTTTTATGTTTCAGATCTTGCACACGGCTACCTTTGCCATGACGATTTTTGTTCTAATCTCTTCAAGGTATCTCCCATCAGATGGTGTAACTGTTTCGAGATAATTGTACTGATTCATTTGTTTAATAATATCCCATTTGCCTGCATATTACAATGTAGTATTTCCTTTTTCTAGTGGCAACAATAATTTGTCTCCTCTTAGAATTTAATTTTAACCCTAGTAGTTAACAGTGTGCAACAACCGCATATACTAAATGCTGCAGATCCTCCTCATTGTCTGCAATTAATACTTTGTATTGACGCAGTATGCTGAACTGAGTTAGCCTTCCAGAAGATTCTGTTCCAGGTAACAAAGGGCCACAAGTCAACTACATGTGTAACCCCTTCAAGACTTTGCACGGTAGATTCCCTTTGACAATACAGTAGCGAAGACGAAACTCCGGTCATTTCGTTACACCTACACCAAAAAAGCAAAGATGTAGGTCATTGTTTTCTTCTTTAGAAAGTTAAATAAATGTTTTCAGCATAAACAGAGCATTTACTGTACTCTTGCCTTCTATGAACCTACATTGTTCTTCACCTATTTCGGGTTGTATGTTCTTCCTGCCTAATTGCATGATGATTCTTCGCAAAATTTTCGTGATGTAACTCATTATACTAATTGTTCGATTGTGAACCCATTTCAAGGTCCCTGGTTTCTTCGGGATTGCAATAAATATAGGGTTATATAATTCGAAAGGTATATCGTCAGTATCATATATTGTGTTTCAGCAGTCTGGTAATTTGTTCTATCCCCTATTCTTCTAAGGCATTGATAATTTCTGTTATGATGTTGACTGGGTCGGGGGTCTTGCCAGAATATCATACTGTTTTTCTTTTGTATCATCATAACGGTTTTTCACTTAACCTGTCCATGCCCTAAATTCTCATGTTGTTTTTTTTTTAAATTATAATTGTGCCATCTTTTGTTTTCAGGCAGCCGGAGGATGTAGGTGTTATTTTATTAGTAAGTTCTGAATTAATTTATTCTGAAGCTCTGTGCATTAATTTGGAATTGTTAGTGCCGTGTTATTTTTTTTTTCTCACTTTATATGCAATTTGTCTCAAGCCATGTTTGTGTATCGTTTATTTAGATAATATTCTGACTTTTCTGTGAACCTCTTCATATTTGTTAGTTAAATAGTTAGTTAGTTAGTTAATTAGTTAGCTAGTTAGTTAGTTTGTTAGTTAGTTGTTTAGTTAGTTAGTTAGTCGCAGTTCCGACTTTACTGCAACGAGTCGTCCCTACTATGCTCCATTCCCGTGCCAGTAAATATCACACAAAATGCTCCTCACTGCTCAATGTGAACAATGGAATAGACAGGAGTATCGGCAAATCAACAGCCCGCTCAGATACACTGTGCATAATGCCGCCGCAAGAATGCCAACACAAAAGTCCTCCACGAAAAATACAGTTCATCGTCGATAGAATCGGCATCCACCAGAAAGACGTCATTGACACGCGTTTTATCCCATGTGACTCGATCTCTTTCCGCAGGGCAACCCGCCGAAAGCGCCGCATACAGCACGAACTCCGTAGCTCCAACGACGACTTTCAGGTGTCTCCTGGAATATGCACTCGTGAACCGAAAAGGCAAACCAGTCAATTCAGCAATAGCGGACAGCCATCGTTCTGAACATGCAGTTCACACTACAAACAACAGCGGACAGATGAAAAAGTACGCGAAATTCACAGCTCACAGTGTCGCGCCACTCACTCAGTAGCAGGGCGACGGAACAATGCACTACCAATCCTATATGAGGTAAATGCGAGTACAAACCGTAGCCACAATCGTAAACACTCCAGTGGCCTTAACGGTTTAAATGCCTATCCGCCATGTTGGGGACCGGAAATTCCAGTAGACTGGAGACTAAGTCTCAGCCCAAGCCACCTTAGTCGCCTCTTAAGACATGCATGGAAGGCAACAGTGTTACTATTCTTCCCTTCCCTTATGACCCCCGGCAACACATGGGCTTTATATTTGTCAAGATTTTATGTTTTGTTTCGCCTTTTTGTCTCTCTTAGTCGTAAAGTTTCTTCAGTCATCCATTTATTACGACCTACTTTATTTTAATTATGGGATAGTTGTTTCTGCAGACAAACTGCTTGGATTCTTTAACATTTCTCCACATCTTGAAATAAGATCTCTGTATAAGGCAATACATCCTATTTGTTCTTTATTTCTATGCTAAAATTGTCTTGTATTCCCTTGTCATTTGTCAATGTACACAGATCATAAGTTTATGTTTACTGATGTGCACTTGATATTCTTTAACTTTGCCTTCAATGTACCTGTAAACAATCTGTGATCACGGTAACAGTCTGCATTTGAAACTGCTTTTGCGACTGTGCACAACCTTCTGCTAATATGGGTGTAATCAATCTGGTTGTTAATCCTGCTGTCAGGATTATCTTTACATACGTTTGCTGTAACAGTTAAGCTGAACGCATAAATCTTCTTCAGTGATGGATGCTCTTGTCCTATACAAGCGGTGTTGAGCTACACACGCGACCTTGAACTATACACGCGACCTTGAACTACACACGCGACCTTGAACTACACACGTGTCCATTCCATTGCAAGGAAATAGATGCGTAACTTGTGAATATATTTTCTTGTATAGTTTTCCATGTAGTTGTAATAGTGTGTGTTCGTTGTTTGTTTGCTCTTGAAGGCTTTAGCTGAAACGTTAAGTTCGTCACTTTTTATTGACTTCTAGTTCGCTTATTGGTTGACTCATTCACGCCAGTCAACTGTGACTCCATTCCATGCCAAGACACAAGCCTGTCATCTCGATGTCTTACTCTGTCTCTCTTTCCACAAATATTTCTCGTTGTCAAAAAAATGTTCCAGGTTTTGTCTTCTCACAATTTGGCCATAGAACTTAAGATTGACTCTTCCTGGTGTTTGTGATAAGTTGTCTTTAATTAATGAACCACGTAAATATGTTGCTACAGGAATGATTCATATTCTCAAATATTTTATTTCTTGGGCTGGCGTACGCCATAATATCTTAATTATGTTTGACCTCGGCAATGGTATATGACGAGTCTACATCTGACGTCATTTGAACCACCCAAGAGGACAATGATCTTTGAGTAGCATAACATATGTGTGACACACTGCCCTCGTAAACGGAATGAGAAAGAAGCGTATCTACAGTACTAAGTTAACATCTGCATAACCAGACCGGTGTCAAGTCTTAGCTATGACTGAGCTACCCATAGACAGAAAACAGTACTACCTGCTTTATGTAAGCGCCGAATGTTCGCCGGAGCTCACTAAAACCCGACACCCCACATTGTGCCAATGGCTTAGGGCGGAGGAATCAATTGGAGGGGTACACGCTTTACCTTTGTGACGGGAAATGCAACCTAAAGACTAAATGGCATGGCAGGGCAAACCAAGCCCCAAGCCTAGGTTGGCAACGGGCCTAGGAAGCTCCTACAGGCGGACAGTTAGAGCATCGCTTTACTGGTCCGATAACTTCTGCAGCTGGTCTTGTTCCAGACGTACAGGTTCTGCCTTTTCTCTGGAGTAAACTAGGGCCAACAGAAGTATCATGCTGTATGGGAAACACGTGATCTCTAAATTCAGCCCTGGCTTTGTGTTATGGAGAGGTATAATTCCATTTTACAAACTATCGTCTGTCAAGGTGGCAAGGTGCCAGTTAATCAGACAGACACACGCGTCTTTATACACATGAATACAAGACACAGCTGGACACCCAGATAAAGCAAATTGCTAGCAATACAGATCATATGTATTGTTGATACCTACAGTACTGGCAGGCGGGACCAAACCATCCTCCTACGCATGTGTTATTGCCTGTACACACACCGTCCGTGTCGCAGTTGTCATGTGTACATCGACACTTGTACTGGCACCTGGATCCGAACCATCCGATCTGACAATCTAATAGACGAGTACATGGCATTTCATCAAGTAAACCCAACATTTAGATGTGGTGTTATAAGTCATATGATGCCCTAAATATCGGCGGTCATGACATACCAGAGATTCGATATGCTGATGATACAGTATTACTATCCACAACACAGAATGGCATAGAAAACCTAATCGCCTCAACACAATTGAATAGTGAAAATCACAACTTATATCTTAACATAGCAAAAACTAAGATAATGCATACAGATAAAACTACCATGGAGAAAGAAATATACATTAATGGGAGAAAATTGGAGTTGGTGGAAAATTTTGAGTATCTTGGGTCATTGATTACCAATAATGGTGACACAATGAAAGAAATTAAACGGCGACTATCCATTGCTCTTCAAAGACTAAAACAGATGAATAAATTATGGAGTGGGACAGACAGAACTACAAAAATTAGATTTTTAAGAGCATGCATCTTTCCCATTGCAACATACGCCTGTGAGACATGGACACTTACTAAACAAGCTGAACAGCGCATACATGCCTTTGAATATAAATGTTATAGACGAGTTCTAAGAATATCTTGGGTAAAGAAAAGAACAAATGCATCCATACTTCAAGAGTTGAATATTGAGGAGGGATGGCTATTAAAGACGATAAAACAAAGAAAATTGAAGTAATTTGGTCACTTGAAACGTCACGACAGTTTGGAGAGAACAATAATGGAAGGGTATATGCCTGGGAAGAGAAGAAGAGTAAGGCCAAAGAGAAGATGAGTACAGGATGTGGCGGATGATCTCCAGATGGGTGTATCAGACGCGGGACATCTTGCTTGTGATCGAGAAGTTCTCCGGAAGGTTGTTATGGGAGCGAGGTTCTGCAAAGGACATGCTACTGAATTAATGAATGAATGTTATAAGTCAACATATTCAATATACAGATATGGATACTGCACTATTTTACAAACACTAATTGAAGAAAACAAATACGTTTAAATGTCAGCAACTTCTCTAGTCATTTCTTAGAAAATTCCACTGTCATGACAATGTAGTATCTGTCATTTGTGACAAATGCCACTGTCACGTCCCTGTATTATCAGCCACGTGTCAGAATATTTCGAAAAAACCAACTTAATTATCTGCTATTAGGAAAACATGTATAGTTGACACAGCATCTAGTCGCTGTCATTAGGAAAACATGTAAAGTTGACACAGTATCTAGTCGCTGTCATTAGGAATACCTGTACAGTTGACACAGAACTTAGTCACTGTCATTAGGAATACATGTATAGTTGATAGAGTACTCAGTCTCTGTCATAAGAAATACAAGTATAGTTGATACAGTACTCAATCCATGTCATTAGGAATACATGTATAGTTGACACAGTACTCAGCCTATGTCATTAGGAATACATGTATAGTTGACACAGTACTCAATCTCCGTCATTAGGAATACATGTATAGTTGATAGAGTACTCAGTCTCTGTCATAAGAAATACAAGTATAGTTGATACAGTACTCAATCCATGTCATTAGGAATACGTGTATAGTTGACACAGTACTCAGCCTATGTCATTAGGAATGCATGTATAGTTGACACAGTACTCAATCTCCGTCATTAGGAATACATGTATAGTTGACACAGTACTCAGTCTATGTCATTAGGAATACATGTAAGGTTGACACAGTACTCAGTCTCTGTCATTAGGATTACATGTATAGTTGACACAGTACTCAGTCTATGTCATTAGAAATACATGTATAGTTGATACAGTAGTCAGTCTATGTCATTAGAAATACATGTATAGTTGATACAGTAGTCAATCTCTGTCATTGGGAATACATGTATAGTTGATAGAGTACTCAGTCTCTGTCATTAGGAATGCAAGTATACTTGATACAGTACTCAATCTGTCATTAGGAATGCAAGTATACTTGATACAGTACTCAATCTGTCATTAGGAATGCAAGTATACTTGATACAGTACTCAATCTGTCATTAGGAATGCAAGTATACTTGATACAGTACTCAATCTGTCATTAGGAATGCAAGTATACTTGATACAGTACTCAATCTGCCATTAGGAATACATGTATAGTTGACACAGTACTCAGTCTATGTCATAAGGAATACAAGTATACTTGATGCAGTACTCAATCTCTGTCATTAGGAATACATGTATAGTTGACACAGTTCTCAGTCTATGTCATTAGGAATACATGTATAGTTGATACAGTATTCGGTTTCTGTCATTTGGAATACATGTATAGTTGACACAGCACTCAGTCTATGTCATTAGGAATACATGTATAGTTGATACAGTATTCAGTCTTTGTTATTAGGAATACATATATATATTTGATACATTACTCAGTCTATGTCATTAGGAATACATGTATAGATGACACAGTACTCATTTTCTGTCATTAGGAATACATGTATAGTTGACACAGCTGTTTGTCGCTGTCAATAGGAATATACGTATAGTTGACACAAACATCGCTAAGTTAATCACTTGTATTCTACCAGTCACATGACCACAAACATCGCTGAAGCTACTCACTTTTATTCTGAAGTGAAACAACCAAATACATCAACAGGATCGCAGTAACAGAAGTCACAGCTGTAGCGTTGGATAAGGACATGGTCTTGTCTTCGAAAATCTGATGTTGAAATAATCATATACTATACTATACTATACTATACTATACTATACTATACTATACTATACTATACTATACTATACTATAATATACTATACTATACTATACTATTACTATACTATACTATACTATACTATACCACAATGGCACCTTGCCATCTTGATAAACGATAGTTTGTTACATTTTTCTTCAAAAAAAAAAAGCAAAATAACCTCCCAATAGCAAAAAGCATGGCGTGAATTGCAGAGCTCATGTGATGTCGACGCATTAATGCTCTTCAGGCCTGTCTAGTTTACATGCTCAGCCTCTATGTACTAAGAATCCCTTGGATTCTGTTATCCCCTCTGTCCATCGTTTATAATGACTGTCTTCTAGTTCCATTAGGTATGCACATCATGGACGCTTCATGAGATGTATAAGGGGCGTTCATTTGAAATCCGTTCGTGCCGCACCGCGCGTAATTGCGTACGTTGAACATGATCATGTCATAGTCATGTGATAAGTACTGATCAATGAATAAAAGAGCACCTGCTTATCGTTCCATTGTGCATGGGTTCTGTTTCTGACCGTTGAAAAAATGGCCGGGTTGATCCAAAATCCGTCCAAAGAAGCTCAAAGAGCAGCGATTCAGTTTCTTTCATTTGAAGGATGTCGACCAGTTTACAATCATCTAAGAATGCAGGCAGCGTATGGTAACAAATGTGTGTCGAAGACAACAGTGACAGACTGGGCACGAATGTTTCGGAAAGGACATCAGCTCACGACAGATCTTCGACGGCCGGGTCAAGGACTTATTGTTGCAACAGAAAAAAAGCATAGCCAAAATTGATGCAGCAGTAAAGAGGAACGGTTGTCGGAGCATACGTTCGCTAGCGAAAGAAGTTGATGTGTCAATTGAGACAATTCAAATGGTCGTTCGTAAGAAACTGCAATATTGGAAGGTGTGTTCACAGTCGGTATCACGGGTGTTGACCGACCACCAAAAATAGGAACACATGGGATGGTGTTTGAACCACTTGATGCGTTACAGAGTGGAGGATGATGCATTTCTCTTCCGCATAGCGGCAGGTGATGGATAGTGGTGTCACCACTTTGAGCCGATCAGCAAAAGAGAGAGCATGCAATGGAATCATGCTGGATCACCAAAAGCTAAACCATTTAAGTTACAGGTTTGCGCTGGTAAGATTATGCTGAGCGCATTTTTTGACCATGAAGGGCTATTGTTGGCCGACTTTAAAGAACCTGGTGTCAACATCAACTCTACCCATTACTTGCAAACACTAGACAAGCTGCAAAAAGCAATCAAGAATAAACGACCCGGCATGCTTTCTCGCGATGTGATTTTGTTGTGATTTTCATTTGTTCGGACCTTTAAAAAAATGCTCTCAAGGGGCAACGGCACAGCGGCAGACATAAGCAGCAACAATCTGTTTTTGCGGACGGCATTCGCCGCCTACTTAAGCAATGAGATGCTTGCCTGAATGCCTACGGCGGCGGCTTCTGACCAACCCATGGTACATAATTCATTCAAAATGAATGCTTTGTTTAATTCTACCACACCTGTTAATGCTTTCATGCTTTTGTAATAAACCCATAGGGACGGGTTTCAAATGAACGCCCCTAATAAATAATTGCACATAACGATCAAAAGACTAAGACCCATGGACAAGATAACAATATTCGAAGTTCTCCAAGTATATGGGAACCATCTTTTATCTTTAGTAGTTTAACTCTACAATGATCAAAAAGATGATGTCACAGAAGTTAAATCTAAACTGAAAATAGAACGATGTCCAAGAAGTTTAACTCTATACTGAACACAAGATGATGTCCCAGAAGTTTAACTCTACATTGAACACAATATGAATTCCAAACAGTTTAACTCTACATTGAAAACAATATGAATTCCCAGAAGTTTAACTCTACACTGAACACAATATGAATTCCCAGAAGGTTAACTCTACACTGAACACAATATGAATTCCCAGAAGTTTAACTTTACATTGAACACAATAAAAAGTCCCAGAAGTTTATAACCAAGTATGAAAATATCAGCAAATCAATAGAAAGCAGCAGCAGGGATGTTAGTGTGACCACACTTCATTCTACACAGCAAATATGTTATACGTTTATAAGAAATGATAGATAGCGTAGTGGTAGGGAATAATATGGGTGTTGATTGTATCTAGTGGTATACTTGTAATTTCCGAGAGGAATGAAGTAAAACACTACTATAACCAATTAAATATGAACATTCTTAACCAGGTGAATGCTGTCTATCAAAGGAATTGTCATAAAAACGGACGGAAGCGTCTGGCAGAAAATCAAGATGTCCAGTGTAACCATTTGCAATAAAGCAAACTCATTAGTAAAACGATTTCAGTTGTAATGTGATTGTTAAAGTGTTGCATGTGTATATGTGGCTATGCTGCTGTGTTCACGCAACTAACAATATCTTTATCCCATAAGCAATACGACGTTACCTACTGTACCGTTTTGTGGTCTGTTGTCATTGGGTCTCTTTTTTCACTACCGTAGGATGTTCACTCTGTGTCCTCTTGGTGCCATCTTCATATCGGGGTTTTCCGAACATCATCATCATCATCATCACAATATGTCATGTCAATAATCCTGGGTGGCACAATTTTCGTCATCTCACACGATTACTAGAGTCGTGATTCAGTTATGTGTTTGTGTATCGATTATGCCATGTGGTCAAGCCATCTTCCTTGTTGTCGCAAAGTTCTCTTGTTTATTCTCAAACAACGATAGTCTAGCATATGAGGCTACGACCTCCAGCATGAGAATGGAGGTGGAAGCAGTCACAGCGGCGGGACGCAGAGGTGTTTCCAAGGCACCCGAGCCAGGTTTTATACTAGCCAAGACCTACTCACACGTCCTAGTCGTGCGTCTTGGGCAACGGTCCCTTCGGGCTCCTGGCTAACGGAGTAGGATCGCTGATTCTTCCGAAGTTGGACAGAATCTGCCTGCACGGCGAGGAACCACCAGTCTGCATACCAATCAGCCAGACATGGGACAACGGATACTCATGCAAACCTCATGTCCGGTATGACATCACACTGATGTTGGACAACAGGATGTCTCCATCCGACATACAGGACTTCACGCTGGAGTTCATAGCCAGCGAACACAAGCAAGCAAGCAGTCACAGCAGCATTCCGTTGGTTAGAGGAGACCAGTGCAACACACATTGTATTCATTACGGACTCAATGAGTATGCTTAGTGTTTGAAGAATGTTTTGCTCGATGAACTAACTGGATTGAAGTTTGGCAGAGTTGCGCATTTCGTCGATCACACTCTCTCGCCTGAGTCCACCTGAATACAGTGGCCAGACAAGTCAAGACGACTGGAGACGAATACAGGTGCAGTATGCTTAGTAAGGTGGAGAAAGTAATGTTTCATGTGGAATGGCTCACTTCTCTTCAGAGGTCACAGATTGTAAGAATTGTATGGATTCCCCCCCCCCCCCCCTAATCTTGCGGGAGTGTGATGTAATGAAAATGCTGATAGGCCGGCAGGGAATACACCTTCTGCTGTAGATTACCTATGCTCCTGTGGGATCAGGTGGAGAAAGAATGAGATTCGGGGGATTGGCAGGGGTTCTGAATCTTGCAACTGAGAGGGATGACCAGGAGAATTTTGTATCAGGTAGCGGTGTTGTCCTGCTTCTCTATAGCGATTAGTAGTGTGACTCTTCGCTGGCTGTTGAACGAAGGAACGGAGCGAGTATGGTAATATCCTGAGTGCAGCGATGTCAGTTCTTAGTTAAAATCATCTTAACTCTCTGGTTTATTTCTTCACTTCTTCTTCTTCTTCTTCTTCTTCTTCTTCTTCTTCTTCTTCTTCTTCTTCTTCTTCTTCTTCTTCTGCTTCTGCTTCTGCTTCTGCTTCTGCTTCTTCTTCTTCTTCTTCTTCTTCTTCTTCTTCTTCTTCTTCTTCTTCTTCTTCTTCTTCTTCTTCTTCTTCTTCTTCTTCTTCTTCTTCCTCTCCTTCTCCTTCTTCTTCTTCTTCTTCTTCTTCTTCTTCTTCTCCTTCTTCTTCTTCTTCTTCTTCTTCTTCTTCTTCTTCTTCTTCTTCTTCTTCTTCTTCTTCTTCTTCTTCTTCTTCTTCTTCTTCTTCTTCTTCTTCTTCTTCGTCTTCTTCGTCTTCTTCGTCTTCTTCGTCTTCTTCGTCTTCTTCGTCTTCTTCGTCTTCTTCTTCTTCTTCTTCTTCTTCTTCTTCTTCTTCTTCTTCTTCTTCTTCTTCTTCTTCTTCTTCTTCATCATCTTCTTCTTCTTCTTCTTCTTCTTCTTCTGCTATATTGACTTAGAGGCGTTCAGGCATATCTCTCAGCTGAGAGCCAAACAACAAGTGTCTGGACCAAGCATGTAGCAGGCTCAGCATCTCACCTCCATTCAGCAGAGGGTGAGTAACGTCTAGGCCCTAACATTCGGGGGATATCCGTCAGCTAGAGGCCTTAGAACAAGTGTCTGGACAAGCAATGAAATAAACCATTCACGGCTTCACCGTGAGACAGTGTGAACTTAGACATGCATAGCTTAAGCTATGAGTCAAGCATATGACTGCTGGCAGGATCAACCATATATCTATCGCACAGATGGACTATTGAAGCACACGCAGGCAAAGAGTTGCAATCCTCAGCGCGGTCCCTCGGTACCCGGTGATACATGCAAAACCACTACAGGCCTACCGCTTACAAGCTACGCCAGGCAGGACTGACGGAAAACTATGTCAGCTTACTGAATGCAGGCCCACTACTCATCGAGTGAGAGAGAGAGAGAGAGAGAGAGAGAGAGAGAGAGAGAGTGAGAGAGAGAGAGAGTGAGACAGAGAGTGAGAGAGAGAGAGAGAGAGAGAGAGAGAGAGAGAGAGAGAGAGAGAGAGAGAGAGAGAGAGAGAGAGAGAATAAGCGCGTATCGAGTCTTTGTCGAACGGTCTTACAATAATTGTTCATTCGCCCTTTTAATCCACTATTCTGGCTTCGACTGAGAAGTTCCCGATTGGGTGCACCTCACACAGCCATCCGAGACAACGAATGCCAACGCGGGAACCTAAACACTTTGGTTTCACGGAAGATGCCCGCAGAGTCATCGAAGCAACTCCTGAGGACCGCTAGTCGGCATCTTTTATGGTCAGAACTATGACGGTGTCTGATAGTCTTGGCGCGTCTGACTTTCGTTCTTGATTAATGAAAACATTCTTGACAAATGCTGTAGCTTTAGCTCGTCATGCGGCGATCCAAGAATTTCACATCTTACTCCGCAATACGAATGCCCCCTTTTGTCCCTGCTAATCATTACCTCCAGTTCCGACAACCAACAAAATAGAACCGAGGTCATATTTCACTATTCCTTGCACCATTATTCAGGCAGCCGAGGCCTGCTTTGAACACTATTTTTTTTATTTTTTTGTTTTCTCAAAATAAACGCGCCGGCCATCCGGGACACTCAGCAAAGAGCACCCACGGGAGAGAGCCGGAGACAGTAGGACAGTAACAACGGGCAGTGAACCGGCGCGAGCCAGACCGCCATCCTGCACCTGAGATCAAACTATGAGCATTTTAATTGCAACAGCTTTAATATACACTATTGAAGCTGGAATTGCCACGGCTACTGGCACCAGACTTGCCCTCCAATAAATCCTCGTTAAAGGGTTTAAAGTGTACTCATTCAAATTACTTGAGGATGCGAAAAACCACGCTATAGTAACCGCAGATGTCAAAGACAAAGATCAAACACCTCATACGAATGTGGATTGCAGGTAAAAACCACAACATTATGTTCTTAATAAATCTTGGAACGGAATGAAACGGTGGCATGGATGACTATCCTCTACAGATTTGATTCTGCATACCAGGGATGGAAAGTTGTGGTGATGCATGGACGCCCACGACAGTTGGCAGCGCAAGTAATTACATACTCCGGCTTTTCCCTGATCACTATCATCATCATCATCTAGTGCCATGTCGTGGGCATGGACGTTCATGTTTCGCAGTCTTACACAATCACCAGAGTCGTGGATCAGCTCAGTGTTCTTGTCCCGACCATGCCATATGGCCAAGCCATCCAGACATTTACTTGTCTGTTTATCTCTTGTTCTTTCCCTTCAGTCTTGCCAGTTGTCACCAAGTTCTCCAGTTTATGTAGTCTCATAACGTGCCCCGAACAATGTTATTTTCTACATCTAATTTATTTAATAAGTTAACGGATTTTATTTGCATCTTGTAGGGTTTGCACATTGGGTTTTTTCCTATCTGTATATATTATTCTTTGCATTTTCCTCAGAAACCACATGACCACTGCCATTAGATGTTTTTTTTCAGCTTGTCTGCTAATTGTCCACCTGTCTCATCCATACTAAAGTATAGGTTCTCAGATAGCCCCAAAGAACGGACTGTTTCCTTCTGATGTGAGTTATGTAATGTTCATTGCTCATCTTCCTTGTTATTTCCATCTGCCCAGGGTGGTCTCCTCGTTCTTGTATGAAATCACATCTCCACACCTTCGACATAAGTCATCACTAGTCTGCTAATTACACATCAGTCGTTTGCATAAATCTGGATTACCTAAATATACATGTTGAGAACTATTTATCAAACTTAGATTGACAAAGAAAAACTGCAGAGAACATTCTTCATCTTATGAAACGTTATATTTGCTTGGACTATCCTATGTGTAACTTCCTTAATACATCTTCCACCTTTTATTAATGTTCAAAAAGCAATGGCAAACTATTGAACGTAAACTTGCAATGATATAAAAACAGCCTTAAAAATGTAGGTGTTGACTGCATTGACCTGTAACTGATATGCAACTAACTTTAACAGCATTAATTACTCAAATACGTAATACATTGACTTGTTTCATATTAACCAGACGCAGTTTGATGTTGCGTATACAATTTTTACTTTGTAGTGAATATTAATTCTGTGGGTGTTTTTTTTTCCCGCATATCCTTTACAAGACATCGCTGTCAACGTCAGCATCGTTCAGCTGATTGTTGATTTCTTGGCAAGATTACGTTCAGTAGTTTGCCATTGCTTTCTGAGCGGCCGGCTCACATACCCCGTAAATTACCGACGCGACGAGAACCGCCACCGATTCTCGCGCACGTCACGTTACTCGCGAGATTATACGGGATTACGGAGAAAGTCGCTAACCCCCAGGTCAGGTTCCTGTAATCCAGACTAAATTATGTGTGACTGTTTTTCATTTTCAGCGACCAAAAAAAAGCTATCAACATAACACAGGATGTTTACATTATGTCCACCATCTTATACTCCTGGCGTGTCTTAAATGGACTTCATTATTTCGCTGTACAAATTGAACAGATCCAGTGGTAGTACACACTCCTGTCTAACACTGTTAGACCGCGCCCTGAGGAAAGAGACCGAGTCATATGGGAAAAAACCCGGTGAGTCGAGTTGAGTTGAGTTGAGCTAAGAACCGATATCACTGCGCTCAGAACATTTTCATACGAGCTCCTTTCCCTCGTTCATCAGCCAGCGAAGAGTCATACTACTAATCGTTCCCATCGCTATCTGATTGAATCCTGGTCTTCCCTCTCGGTTTTGAGAATCTGCCAGAACCCCTACCGATGCCCCAGCAATCTCATTCTTTCCACATACGGGTTCCCAATCTGTCCCCTGCCTTCTCCATCTTGACCCACGGGTGATCGACCACGTCTCCCTTGCTCATAGGTAATTCCACAAAGAGGTGCATTCCCTGACAACCTATCTGCCTGTTCATTCCTCCGCACTCCCGCGTGGCCAGGGCAAAATATTCATAAAATTATCAGAATCTGTGACCTCTGAAGCGAGGATGGCTCTTCCACACGAAACATTCCCTTCCCCAACGTCCTAAGTATACTCCTTGAATCCGTAATGATTACAATGTGTGTTGCAGTGGTTTCTTCTAATCAACCGAATGTCGCTGTTACTGCTTCACCATCCATTCTCATGTTGGAGGTCATAGTCTCATATGCATCTCTCTTTATTCTATTCAAGAATTGTCCATTAGCCTTCGCAATGAAACCCCAACCACTCCGTCTGTTTCTCACCACTGACCCATCGGTGTAGATGATTATGTCACCTTGATGTGTGTTACACTGAATCTGTTGTTGCACCTCAAACTCTTTGCGGCCCGCTGCCCATTCTCTGCACTCTCTGCCCAGTGTGACTATTACATTATGTTAGTCCTACATGTTTTCCTTTACTTTATTCCATTATGTTTCACGATTGATTGTCTCCGAACCCGATGCAACAAAGTCGAACCCCTTATCTTTTAGACCCTTAATTTGTTCTTAAACATAAACAACGAATGTCTCTCACCTCTAGTGGGCTGTTTATGTGCTGTCCTCTTCTATAGTTGGTGGCGGTTTTTTCTTTGAACACCACAGCATGACACAGCCAATGAACAGAGCGCAGACTGCAGCAGATGAGAGCACGATGGTAATTTGCTGGAGGCTTGGCCACATATCTGAATTGTGTTTATGCCGCACGATATTATGCCGGCGCATATCTAAAGACATCATAATTCTTCTTTTATTTTATTCGTTCTTTGAAAGTCTTTGCAATAGTATTTTTTTTTTATTTTTTTGTTCTTGTTCATCTTATTTTGTTATTGATTGTGCTTTCACGTGGTGTTGTTGTGTTTGCTGTTGCTGGTGTTGCTGTTGATTTTGTTGTTGTTATTGTTGTGGTTGTTATTGTTGTTTTGTTGTTGTTGTTGTTCTTCTTCTTCTTCTGTTGTCCTCGTCGTTGTTGTTGTTGTTGTTGTTGTTATTGTTGTTGTTATTGTTGTTTTGCTGTTGTTGTTGTTGTTCTTCTTCTTCTGTTGTCCTCGTCGTTGTTGTTGTTGTTGTTGTTGTTATTGTTGTTGTTATTGTTGTTGTTATTGTTGTTGTTGTTATTGTTGTTTTGCTGTTGTTGTTGTTGTTCTTCTTCTTCTGTTGTCCTCGTTGTTGTTGTTGTTGTTGTTGTTGTTGTTGTTATTGTTGTTGTTGTTGTTATTGTTGTTGTTGTTATTGTTGTTTTGCTGTTGTTGTTGTTCTTCTTCTTCTGTTGTCCTCGTTGTTGTTGTTGTTGTTGTTGTTGTTGTTGTTGTTGTTGTTGTTGTTGTTGTTGTTGTTGTTGTTGTTGTTGTTCTTCTTCTTCTTCTTCTTCTTCTTCTTCCTCTTCTTCTTCTTCTTCTTCTTCTTCTTCTTCTTCTTCTTCTTCTTCTTCTTCTTCTTCTTCTTCTTCTTCTTCTATTTCTCCTTTCTCCTTTTTTCTTCTGGAATATTAAGGATGCTTTTGGAAGCAAAGGAGGTGTGACATCTATGGCATATTTGTTGTGAGTACCTTGGGCCAACAGAGACACACAAAACTGATGCATGAAAAAAAGATAATGGGACTAGAACAATACATGCCAATATAAGAAGCAGATAATTAATGCTCGCTGGTGAACAAAAAAATGCATTTGAAAATATCGTGACGACTGGAATAATTACGAGACCAGGCAGTTGTAACCAGTGAGAAACAATGCTGGATGGAGTAAGGCGGTGGCATGGAGGAAAACCATTCATAGAATTGGTCAGAACACCGCAGACCGATGTCTGTTGAGAGATAAGAAAGCCAACCACAAATGGCAGGGCAAGGAGTAGTGTGAAGATAATTCATTTGGAAGCATGGGCAATTAATATGGCAGTGTAATATTGTCTTCAGTACAAGGCACTGGACAATTTCTAATTTTGGTCAGATTTGTGTCCTAAACCTGCGACTGGCCTAGCAAGCCGGCGGGGTATTTTCATACTGCTCGTTGAAAAACTAAGAAGTATAATCGAACTGACCCAAATGGATACAGACCCGGCAATGTTAACGGACTAAGAGATAGATCAACGAATCAAACCAAGGCACAATGAACATCTGCGGTTTTGATTAGTAAAGAAGAAGAACATATAGAAACCATGGAAAAGACGAAAACTGGGCTGTTGTGAATAGCGAACACCAGAATGAAAGGGACAGGATGCTCGGAGATCCACCACAGTTACACGTTTGTCTATTCCGGAGTGGAACAGCAAGAAAGTTCTAAACACGGTGTAGGAATATTCATTGAACCACAGCTAGCAAGAAGAATGCTAGATATAAAATATATACCAGACAGAATCATAACAGTGAGAATAAAAGAACAAACAATTTCAACATATGTACAAATATACGCACCATGTAATACAAACGAAAATGGGCAAGAAACGGAGTTCTACGAAACATCCATGACGTGCTAAATAAAATAGAGAAGCAGGACAACAATATAGTCACGGGAGACTTCAGTGCAAGACTAGGATATAACAGAGCAAGCATAGACAAACATCTTGGAGCATTTGGAGACCAACACAATGAAAGAACTGATAATGAAAGTAGACTGATAGAGCTATGCAGCCAACACGACCTCTGTGTAACAAACACAATTTATAAACACAACGCCTAAAAAATACACACCTGGTATCGATACACGAAACCCATAAACAGGCACTCTCTAGATGTTTATGCTACACCTCGACACCGCAAAGTAAAAGATGAGCACGATGAGATGAGATTGTCCGCAGTACAAGGCATTGGACATTTGTTTGTAATACTGTCCGCAGTACAAGGCATTGGACGTTTGTTTGTAATATTGTCCGCAGTACAAGGCATTGGACATTTGTTGTAATAGTGTACGCAGTAAAAGGCATTGGTCGTTTGTTTGTAATATTGTCCGCAGTACAAGGTATTGGACGTTTGTTGTAATATTGTCCACGTACAACGCATTGTACATTTTGTTGTAATATTGTCCACAGTAAAAGGCATCGGTGTACGGCATTCTACATTTAGTTGTAATATTTCCCACAGTACAAGGCGTTGAACATTTTGTTGTAATATTGTCCACACTAAAAGGCATCAGTATAAGGAGGCATTGGACAATTGTTTGTAATATTGTGCACCGTATAAGTCATTGCAATCCCAAAGAAATCAGGAGCCTTGGAATGTGATCAACATAGAACAATTAGTATAATGAGTCACATCACAAATATTTTGCTACGAATTATCATGCAAAGAGTGAGGAAGAAAATACAACCTGAAATAGGGGAAGAACAATGTGGGTTTGTAGAAGGAAAGGGTACAGTAAATGCTGTGTATATGCTGCGAACAGTTATTGAACGTGCTATAGAAGTAAACAAGGATATTCATCTATGCTTTATTGACTACACAAAGGCTTTTGATAGAGTTAGACATGTCAACATTGTCTATATGCTTGCAGATCTACAAATTGATGGGAAAGACATTAGACATTTAAAAAAAAACATATATTGGAAACAACAAGCCGCCGTAAGGATTGATAATGAAGTGGGACAATATCAGCCTATTAAGAGAGGTGTTAGGCAGAGATGTGTAATGTCTCCAGATCTTTTTTTAACCTATACAGTGAAAATGTTTTCAGAAATGTAGAAGATATAAATGGAATCAGCATTGGAGGACGAAGCATCAATAATATTAGAAATGCAAATGATACACTATTGATTGCAGACAATGCACAGGATCTGCAACAATTAGCAAACGCTGTTGTTGTACACAGTGAGCAGCTGGGGTTGGAATTAAATTGTAAGAAGACACATATTATGGTCGTCACTAGGAAGAACGAATTACCACAATGTAATATACAAGTGTCCTCTAAAAGTACTGGAGAGTTTTGGTCAGAGACCATAACTTTATGAAGGGAAAATCCCAACTGCACCTCCACGCGGTAGAGGATGGAAACACACTACGGTGTGGCTAACACAGCTCTGGGGACCGAGTATCCACCGGAATAAGTGGACAACTCTGCAGCTGAGCAGAGCAGGGCACTCACTTGTCCTTGCAGTCGGAAATGGTTGTCAAAAGCAGAGGTAAAAAGACCACCATGTGAATGTGGAAGGCAAGGGGAAACCACCACATTATCTTCCCAAGACTTCATGGCAAAACATAAATCAAAGTTAGTGAAGGACGTTAATGGCTGTCTTAGGGCATCCTCGTCCGGTAGGGACAGTCATGAGCCACAGGTGACACCAGACCGTCATCCAGCTACTGATGGCAAAATCTTAACTAAAATAAACAAATTTAGAGTAGGAACATGGAATGTTAGGACATTAAATGAGCTAGGAAAGTTGACCAATGTTCTAAGAGAGATGGATAGCATGAAAATAAATATACTAGGCGTTAGTGAGATGAGATGGAAGGGATCGGGCAAAATTATAGCTGACAATCACACAATAATTTATTCTGGAGGGGAGACACATGAGAAAGGGGTAGGAATAATATTAGATGAAAAAACAGCCAAGTCAATTAATGGATACTGGTGTATTTCAGATAGAGTTATTATGGTAAAAATCAAAGGCAAACCAATAGACATAAATATTATACAAGTATGTGCACCAACAGCAAGCAGTAGTGATGAAGAAATACAACACTTTTACGACGAAATAGAAATGGCGATGGCTCAAATTGGATCACAAGAAATAAAAATAATACTTGTAGATTTTAATGCAAAAGTAGGAAAGGGAAAAATGGAGGATGTAGTGGGGAATTATGGTTTAGGTACAAGAAATGAAAGAGGGGAAAAGCTAATAGAATGGGCAAATATCAATGATATGATAATTGGAAACACATGGTTTAAACACCATAAAAGACGACTGTACACATGGATAAGCCCTGATAAGAAAATACGCAACCAAATTGACTACATACTAATTAATAAAAGATTTAGAAATGCTTTAATTAATGTAAAGACAATGCCTGGTGCTGACTGTAATAGTGATCATGTACCACTATGTGGACAAATAAAAGTAAGATTAAAAAGAGGGGAAAAAATGGTTAAGAACATGAGACTTAAGAGGTTCTAAAAATAGATAACGAAATGCAAGAACAATACAGAGTGACTGTGAAAAATAGGTACAATGCAATAACTAAAATACAGAGTATAGATGAACAATGGGAAATGTTAAGGGACTCCATTCATCAAACTAGCAAAGAAGTATTACCAGAGAGAGGCAAAATAGCTAAGAAAAAATGGATGAATGAAGATATCTTAAACCTGATGGACAAAAGAAAACAGTATAAAAATGACAAACAAGAATACGCTAAGATAAATAAAGAAATAAAAGATAAATGTGGGAAGGCTAAAGAAAGTTGGTTAAACGAGCAATGCAAAAAAAATTGAATTAAATTCCATTAAAGATACAAAAAATATGCACAGACAAATCAGTGAGCTTACAGGAAAAAAAATAAGAATAAATACAGGGTGTTTGAAATCAAAAACAGGAAAGATAATATTAGAGGAAGATGCTATAATGAAGAGGTGGAATGAGTATATAAGAGAATTATATGAAGGAGAAAGGGCAGGATTAACAGAAGATAGTAACTTAGAAGGTCCACCTATTCTGAAAGAAGAAGTCACTGACGCTATGAAACGTATGAAGAAAGGAAAAACAGCTGGGCCAGATGAAATCACAATAGAAGAATTAGAAGTATTGGGATAATTTGGAGTAGATATATTAACCAAAATGTTGAATGATATTTACAGCAGTGGATATTTACCCAGTGATATGCTGAAATCTGTATTTATAGCTATACCAAAAAGACCAGAAGCAATTGATTGTGAAGATTTTCGTACAATTAACCTTATAAACCATATCACTAAGCTTCTACTCAGAATCATAATGAGAAGAACCAAAAATAAAATAAAAATGGAAATTAGTGAAGAACAGTATGGATTTGTGGAAGGAAAGGGCACAAACAATGCAATTTATACATTGCGGACACTAATAGAAAGGTCAATAGAGAAACAGAGGGACATATATTTGTGCTTCATAGATTATACTAAGGCATTTGATAAAGTAAAACATGATGAACTGATTAAAATGTTGGAAGATATCAACACTGATGGAAAAGATTTAAGAATAATAAAGAATATTTACTGGAACCAAGTAGCAGCAATTAAAATGGGAAATAAAGAGGGTAGTTACGAACAGATAAAGCTAGGAGTACGACAAGGGTGTGTCTTGTCACCAGATCTTTTCTCCCTGTATAGCGAAGTAATAATGAGAGAGATCAAAGAGATGCCAGGAATACTAGTTGGAGGTTATAATATAAATAATATACGCTATGCAGATGACACAGTATTGGTGGCGGATAATTCAACAGACCTACAACAATTATTAGACGTTGTAGTAACAGAGAGTGCAAGGAAAGGACTCAACTTGAATATCAAGAAAACAGTAACAATGGTAATATCAAAGAAAATGGTGACACCAAAATGTGACTTAGAAATAGAAGGGAAAATCCTTAACCAAGTTGACAATTTTAGATACCTAGGGGCATTTATAACATCAGATGGAAGATGTACAACAGAGATTAGGAGTAGAATAGGGCAGGCAAAAGCCGCATTTCATAAAATGAAGAGTATCTTATGCAATAAGTCACTATCACTGAATGTAAGAAAGAGAGTGCTGAAATGCTATGTAGAACCAGTTTTGCTGTATGGCAGTGAATCTTGGAATGTAAATGAACAAATTAAGAAGAAATTAGAAGCAACAGAGATGTGGTTCCTGAGACGAATGTTGCGAATTCCTTGGACTGCCAGAGTAACTAACGACGACTGCCTGAAACAGGCTAATGAAACTAGAACATTATATACAACAATAAGACAGAGACAAACAGCTTTCCTCGGTCATGTGATGAGAAGAGAGGCATTGGAGAACATCGTAACAACTGGAAAGATCGAGGGGAAGAGAGGCAGAGGTAGACCAAGAGAAGTGATGCTGGATGGATTGAGACGGTGGCATGGAGGAATATCAGCAGCAGAGTTGATCCAGAGAACCAAAGACCGAGATCTATGGAGAGCCATGAACGCCTACGCCAGCCGGCACGGCACTTGATGATGATGATGATGATGAATATACAAGTAAATGGGAATATTCTTCAAAACGTTAATCGGTACAATTATCTCGGAACAGTCATAACATCTGATGGGAGATGCCTTGAAGAGATTAGAACAAGAATATCCATGGCGAAAGTAGCCTTTGGCAAGATTAAAATCATTCTAACCAATAAAATGATGTCAATTGAAACGAGAAAAAAGAGTGTTGAGGGGATACATAGAGCCTGTTCTTTTGCATGGATGTGAAACTTGGACAATGAGCAGTCAAGCTGAAAAACATCTGATGGCTGCAGAAATGTGGTTTCCGAGGAAAATGCAAAGAATACCATGGACAGCCAAAAAATCAATGACCAAGTACCACAGGAGACAAATGACAATCGTAAATTGATTAGAGAAATTAGACGTAGATAGTCAAAACTTTTTGGACATGTTATGAGAAGAAATGGATTGGAGAACTTAGTGACAGCTGGCAAGATCGAAGGGAACAGACCAAGAGGAAGACCGAGAGGAAAATACCTGTGTGGCTAGGCCACATGGCATGGACGAGACAGAACACTGAGCTGATCCACGACTCTGGTGATCGAGTAAAATGGCGAGTCATGACCGCCCACGCGTTCCGGAATGGCACATGATTGATTGATAATCCAGTGGACATTTGTTTGTAATATTGTCACAGCACAAGGCATTAGCCATTTGTTAGTAATATTGTCCACTGCACAAGATATTGGACATGTGTTTGTAATGTTGTCCAGTGTATACGGGATTGGACATTTGTTTGTAATATTATCCACAGTACAAGCCATTGGGGATATGTTTGTAATATTGTCCAGTGTATATGGGATTGGGCAATTGTTTGTAATATTGTCCAGAGTACAAAGCATTGGGCATTTGTTTGTAATATTGTCCACAGTACAAGGCATTTGACATTTCGTTGTAATATTCTCCACAGTACAATACATTGGCAATTTGTTTGTGATATTGTCTGCGGTACACGACATTTACGTGTTCAAATGTAAGATAGAAGGAGCTGAAATACTACATAGAACCAATATTGAACGTAAATGAATAAATCCACAGAAGTCTCAGAGAAAACTACACTCGTGAAGCAAACAACGTAGCCTGGAATCGAACACACAAACTCCGGTACGCGAAGCAAGCAGCGTTACCACATCACCACGGAAAATCTCTATTTAAGATACCGTTATAAGAATATGCATGGGGTAACATGTAACGTCCGCTAGGTCGCGGTTTACTGAGCTGACCAGTTCCTTTAGTTTATCTTCTCTGACCGGCCCCACGAAAGTTTGACAATTATTAGGTACTTATCTGAGAACGCTATTCTTCGCTATTCATTTCACTATAGTGCCAATCACAACTTACCTTAACATAGCAAAAGCAAAGATAATTCATACAGATAAAATCACAATGGAGAAAGAAATATATGTTAATGAGGAAACATTTGAGGTGGTGGAACATTTCGAACATCTTGGGGTCATTAATGACCAACATTGGTGAACAATGGAAGGAAATTAAAACAACTGAGTAAATTGTAGAGGGGGACAGACAGAACTACGGAAATGAGATTTGTAAATGCATGCTCTTTCACAATGCAACACACGCCTGTGAGACCTAGACACTTACTAAATATATTTAGTAATAATATATTTAAATTTCACTTCCCGAAACAACCAATAAATCAACTTACTAAAGAAGCTGAACAGCGCATACATGCCTGTGAATATAAATGATATTGACGGGGATTTAGAATATCTTGGATACAGAAACGAATAAATAAATCCACAATAAAAGGATTTGATACTGGATACGGTTGGCTAATTAAGACGATAAAACAAAGAAAATTGAAATATTTTGGTCACTTGAAACGTTATGAAAGTTTTGAGAGAACAATCATGGAAGCATTGAGAAGAATAGGGAGATCAAAGAGAAGATGGGTTCAGAATGTGGCAGATGATCTCCAGATAGGTGTTTCGGACTTGGGACATATTGCTTATGACGAAGATATTTTTAGGGCTGTTGTTATAGGAGCGATGTTCTGCAAATGACATTCTATAAGCGATTGAACACATCCTCGATTTCAGAGTATTTATCTAAAACCACTGCTATTCGGGATCACGAACACCAATTATTAAACCGGTGTAGGTGGAAATATCAAAGTAGGTAAAAATAGGTAAACATTACATTACCGTAGTCACACAAGGACCCGTTGAAGCCCGTGTCGCACCCATGGATACATGAGCCGTTGATGTGGTTGCAAGGAGACACATCATCGTCAGGAGGGGCCAGACATCCCTCGCTGCAGTACAGTTTGCAGTCTTTGCCGTACTTGTTTATCATACAGGCTGGAAGATCAATTATGTGCATTGTAGTCTGCTTCACAGAGACATTCATAGGTCTAACAGGTGACAGGATTCCACGTTAATTATTTCTTCGTCTTCGTCTTCGTCTCCTCCACCGTCTCATTCTTCTTCGCCCTCGCCCTTCAACTCCCTCCGTATTCTCTTCCCTCGACCTTCCTGTCTCTCGTCCTTCTTCTCGCCTTCTCTTTCTCCTCCCTCGTCCTCCACTTTCTCCACCTCTTCCTCCCCGCATTCTTCTCCCCTGCTCCTCCTCCTACCACCTACCCTACTTTTTCATCATCCATTCTGTTCGTACATCTCCTCTCCCCTACATATCCCCTCTCCCTCCACCCTCCTCCTCCTACTCCGTTGTTCTCCTCTTTCTCCTTCTCAACCTCTTCTTCACCTCCCCTAATCCTCCCTCGCCCACCTGCTCCCTTCCTTTCCCTAACACCCTCCCCCGTCTCTCTCCTTCTCCCCATTCCCTTTATCCATCCTCTGCTCCCTCTCGTCCACCCCTCCTCCTTCCACACCTTCTCTTCAAACTCAGTTCTTCTAGACTTTCAGCACTATTTCTCGTATTGTACCAAGCATTTCTAAGAATAGTCCCGAAACACCTTGAGCTGAAACTTCCCCAATGTACTTTTGTACACAGAAATGGCTAACGAAAGACAAACATATATCACACAGACACACACACACAGACACACACACACACACCCACCCACCCACCCACACACACACACGCACGCACGCACGCACGCACGCAAGCACGCACGCACGCACACCGAGTACATACCCACATTGCACTTCGCTCCGTAGTAGCCGCTGTTACAACCATAGAGACATGTTCCATCCACGTCGTCGCAGAAGTCCTGCGTGTCCTTGGTCGGTTTGGCACAGGCTGGGCTACAGGGGAGGGTACAGTCGGGTCCGAACCTGTCTGCGTCACAATCTACAGACACAATTGGTGTTGTATGTTATAATGTTGTCAGTTATCTGATCTAGTACCACAGCTGTCTACGTCACAGTCTACAGACACAATTGGTTGTGTTATAATGTCAGTTATCTGATCCAGTACCACAGCTGTCTACGTCACAGTCTACAGACACAATTGGTTGTGTTATAATGTCAGTTATCTGATCTAGTACCACAGCTGTCTACGTCACAGTCTACAGACACAATTGGTTGTGTTATAATGTCAGTTATCTGATCTAGTACCACAGCTGTCTACGTCACAGTCTACAGACACAATTGGTTGTGTTATAATGTCAGTTATCTGATCCAGTACCATAGCTGTCTACGTCACAATCTACAGACACAATTGGTGTTGTATGTTATAATGTTGTCAGTTATCTGATCTAGTACCACAGCTGTCTACGTCACAGTCTACAGACACAATTGGTTGTGTTATAATGTCAGTTATCTGATCCAGTACCACAGCTGTCTACGTCACAGTCTACAGACACAATTGGTTGTGTTATAATGTCAGTTATCTGATCTAGTACCACAGCTGTCTACGTCACAGTCTACAGACACAATTGGTTGTGTTATAATGTCAGTTATCTGATCTAGTACCACAGCTGTCTACGTCACAGTCTACAGACACAATTGGTTGTGTTATAATGTCAGTTATCTGATCCAGTACCACAGCTGTCTACGTCACAATCTACAGACACAATTGGTTGTGTTATAATGTCAGTTATCTGATCTAGTACCACAGCTGTCTACGTCACAGTCTACAGACACAATTGGTTGTGTTATAATGTCAGTTATCTGATCCAGTACCATAGCTGTCTACGTCACAATCTACAGACACAATTGGTGTTGTATGTTATAATGTTGTCAGTTATCTGATCTAGTACCACAGCTGTCTACGTCACAATCTACAGACACAATTGGTTGTGTTATAATGTCAGTTATCTGATCTAGTACCACAGCTGTCTACGTCACAATCTACAGACACAATTGGTTGTGTTATAATGTCAGTTATCTGATCCAGTACCATAGCTGTCTACGTCACAATCTACAGACACAATTGGTTGTGTTATAATGTCAGTTATCTGATCTAGTACCACAGCTGTCTACGTCACAATCTACAGACACAATTGGTTGTGTTATAATGTCAGTTATCTGATCCAGTACCATAGCTGTCTACGTCACAATCTACAGACACAATTGGTGTTGTATGTTATAATGTTGTCAGTTATCTGATCTAGTACCACAGCTGTCTACGTCACAGTCTACAGACACAATTGGTTGTGTTATAATGTCAGTTATCTGATCCAGTACCATAGCTGTCTACGTCACAATCTACAGACACAATTGGTTGTGTTATAATGTCAGTTATCTGATCCAGTACCACAGCTGTCTACGTCACAATCTACAGACACAATTGGTTGTGTTATAATGTTGTCATTTATCTGATCCAGTACCACAGCTGTCTACGTCACAATCTACAGACACAATTGGTTGTGTTATAATGTTGTCATTTATCTGATCCAGTACCACAGCTGTCTACGTCACAATCTACAGACACAATTGGTTGTGTTATAATGTCAGTTATCTGATCCAGTACCACAGCTGTCTACGTCACAATCTACAGACACAATTGGTTGTGTTATAATGTTGTCATTTATCTGATCCAGTACCACAGCTGTCTACGTCACAATCTACAGACACAATTGGTTGTGTTATAATGTTGTCAGTTATCTGATCCAGTACCACAGCTGTCTACGTCACAATCTACAGACACAATTGGTTGTGTTATAATGTTGTCATTTATCTGATCTAGTACCATAGCTGTCTACGTCACAATCTACAGACACAATTGGTTGTGTTATAATGTCAGTTATCTGATCCAGTACCACAGCTGTCTACGTCACAGTCTACAGACACAATTGGTGTTGTATGTTATAATGTTGTCAGTTATCTGATCCAGTACCATAATTGTCCGCGCATCAATCTACAGACACAATTGGTTGTGTTATAATGTCAGTTATCTGATCCAGTACCACAGCTGTCTACGTCACAATCTACAGACACAATTGGTTGTGTTATAATGTCAGTTATCTGATCCAGTACCACAGCTGTCTACGTCACAATCTACAGACACAATTGGTTGTGTTATAATGTTGTCATTTATCTGATCCAGTACCACAGCTGTCTACGTCACAATCTACAGACACAATTGGTTGTGTTATAATGTTGTCAGTTATCTGATCCAGTACCACAGCTGTCTACGTCACAATCTACAGACACAATTGGTTGTGTTATAATGTTGTCATTTATCTGATCTAGTACCATAGCTGTCTACGTCACAATCTACAGACACAATTGGTTGTGTTATAATGTCAGTTATCTGATCCAGTACCACAGCTGTCTACGTCACAGTCTACAGACACAATTGGTGTTGTATGTTATAATGTTGTCAGTTATCTGATCCAGTACCATAATTGTCCGCGCATCAATCTACAGACACAATTGGTTGTGTTATAATGTCAGTTATCTGATCCAGTACCATAATTGTCTGCGTAACAATCTACAGACACAATAGTTGTTTTATGTTATAATTTTGTCAGTTATCTGATCCAGTACCACAGCTGTCTACGTCACAGTCTACAGACACAATTGGTGTTGTATGTTATAATGTTGTCAGTTATCTGATCCAGTACCATAATTGTCCGCGCATCAATCTACAGACACAATTGGTTGTGTTATAATGTCAGTTATCTGATCCAGTACTACAGCTGTCTATGTCACAGTCTACAGACACAATTGGTGTTGTATGTTATAATGTTGTCAGTTATCTGATCCAGTACCATAATTGTCCGCGCATCAATCTACAGACACAATTGGTTGTGTTATAATGTCAGTTATCTGATCCAGTACCATAATTGTCTGCGTAACAATCTACAGACACAATAGTTGTTGTATGGTATAATGTTGTCAGTTATCTGATCCAGTACCATAGCTGTCTACGTCACAGCCTACAGACACATTTAGTGGCCTGTGTGGTAATGTTGTAAGCTATCTCAAACAGTGCCAAACAGACCGTAGGCTTGGGTCAAACAGTTATGAATGCCAGGAAATGTGAAGTAGAGGCGTGTCACATGTATGACTTAAAAGTTGTTAATAGGTAGCAGATATGATATTTTAGCTTAAGACGATAAATCATCCCATGACAATCAGTCAATTAGCTAATAAGACATACCGAAATATTATACTTAGCTAATAAGACATACCCAAAAATTATACTATTTCAGATAGTATCATCACGTGTCATGCCGATATGTGTTAGCGGTCATGCTTTGATACATTAGGCGATCACTAGAGTCTAGGATCATATGTCTTCTTGTTAAGCCCATTATAATAGTTAAACCGTTTTCTTTCATTTCCTCTTGCCACATCATGTTTGCCAGCTGTCAGTGCTCTGGTCAGATGTTGTGTATGCGTGAGCACGATTTGTTTTAACATTCTCTTTAGTAGGATGCTGCTGTAGTTGGATGACATGCTAGGACCCCATCCATATGTAGACCAGGACCCCACCAATATATAGACCAGGACCCCATCAATATATAGACCAGGACCCCATAAATATATAGACCAGGACCCCATCCATATGTAGACCAGGACCCCATCAATATATAGACCAGGACCCCATCAATATATAGACCAGGACCCCATCAATATGTAGACCAGGACCCCATCCATATGTAGACCAGGACCCCACCAATGTGTAGACCAGGACCCCATCAACATGCAGGTCAGGACCCCATCAATATGTAGACCAGGACCCCATCAATATGTAGACCAGGATCCCATCAATATGTAGACCAGGACCCCATCAATATGTAGATCAGGACCCCATCAATATGTAGATCAGGACCCCATCAATATGTAAGCCTGAACCCTACAAATATGTAAGCCAAGATCCCATCAACATGAAGGTCAGGACCCCATCAATATGTAGACCAGGACCTCGTCAATATGTAGAACAGGACCCCATCAGTATGTAGACCAGGACCCCATCAATATGTAGACCAGGACCCCATCAGTATGTAGACCAGGACCCCATCAATATGTAGACCAGGACCACATCAATATGTAGACCAGGACCCCATCAATATGTAGACAAGGACCCCTCAATATGTAAGCCAAGACCCCATCAATATGTAAGCCAAGATCCCATCAATATGTAGACCAGGACCCCATCAATATGTAGACCAGGACCCCATCAATATGTAGACCAGGACCCCATCAATATGTAGACCTGGACCCCATCAATATGTAGACCAGGACTCCATCAATATGTAGACAAGGACCCCATCAATATGTAGATCAGGACCCCATCAATATGTAGACCAGGATCCCATCAATATGTAGACCAGGACCCCATCAATATGTAGACAAGGACCCCTCAATATGTAAGCCAAGACCCCATCAATATGTAAGCCAAGATCCCATCAATATGTAGACCAGGACCCCATCAATATGTAGACCAGGACCCCATCAATATGTAGACCTGGACCCCATCAATATGTAGACCAGGACCCCATCAATATGTAGACAAGGACCCCATCAATATGTAGATCAGGACCCCATCAATATGTAGACCAGGATCCCATCAATATGTAGACCAGGACCCCATCAATATGTATAACAGGACCCCATCAATTTATAGACAAGGACCCCATAAATATGTAAGTCTAAACCCTACAAATATGTAAGCCAAGATCCCATCAACATGAAGGTCAGGACCCCATCAATATGTAGGTCAGGACCCCATCAATTGTAAGCCTGAACCCTACAAATATGTAACCCAAGACCCCATCAATATGTAGGCCAGGACCCAATCAATATGTAGGTCAGGACCCCATCAACCAGGACTCCATCAATATGTAAGCCAAGACCCCATCAACCAGGATCCAATCAATATGTAAGCCAAGACCCCATCAACCAGGACCCCATCAATATGTAAGCCAAGACCCCATCAACCAGGACCCCATCAACATGTAAATCAGGACCCCATCAATATGTAAGCCAAGACCTCATCATCCAGGACCCCATCAACATGTAGATCAGGACCCCATCAATATGTAAGCCAAGACCCCATTAACCAGGACCCCATCAATATGTAAGCCAAGACCCCATCAACCAGGACCCCATCAACATGTAGGTCAGGACCCCATCAGTATGTAAGCCTGAATGCACGAAGCAATGGGTGATTAGCCTCCCCTAGCCCCCTACCCCTATAGCTAACCACGAGAGTTGAGTTGAGTCAAGAACCGATATAACTGCTCCCGGGGCATTCCCATAAGCGCTCATTCCTCATCTTCAACAGTTAGCGTCGAGTTCTAATACTAATGGTGTCCGTTGCAATCTGATTATATGTCCGTCTTGTGTTATTTCTCAGTGACGACTGTCGACCAGATCCTCTGACCACCCTTTGCTGCTGCATCCTATCTAGACCATGATAGTCTATCTTTTCTTCTGACATTCTCTCAGAGTGTCTTCACCACATACACCTCATCATATATTAAATCACCCCTTAATGATGCAGCACCAGTCAATCTGTTTGCCTATCCATTCTCAAACACACCAGAGTGTCCTGTAGAAAAGATCCAACGAATGCTCACAACCCGCGACCTCTGAATCGATGCACACCATTCTGCACGAAGCATGCCAGTCTTCGAACATGCCAGTATACTTTGTGAATCAGATACAATCACAACATGCGTATACAGTATGTTCTGCAACCAGCGGGAAGCTGGTATAAAGTAACAAAAGTAAAGTTCTCTTGTACACCATCCGTTTAAGGGGCATGTTTTACTAGTTACGTTAGTTGCAAATCCTTTACATGACGTTCCAATCAACACGAGCATTTTTTGCTATTTTTATCTCTTAGTAAGTTTACGTTCAGTATTTTACCATTGCTTTCTTATCGACGGACACCCATACCACTTCGTAAAAACCAATGTAAGGTCGTCTGCTGCCAAATCGTGCACAGCTGTGTTTCGAACGCGGGTATGCGAGATTACGAAATGACTTCGTAACCTCATCGCCACGTAGCTGTCATGTTTCACTAGAGACATATCTTACAGATCAATCGGCGCTCTTGACTGATGTAATCAGTATCATCTAACAGATCAATCGGCGCTCTTGACTGATGTAATCAGTATCATCTAACAGATCAATCGGCGTTCTTGACTGATGTAATCAGTATCATCGACCTCCCGTAGCAGCTTAGTTAGACTTCAAATGGAGAGCCAATTATTCAACTCTTTTGGGATGTATCCATCCAGCGTAAATAAATACCACTTTATTATTTATGTGCCACTACTTCGCTCGGCTTGCTCCACTCTGTCTATCATTATCTGCTTCAACATTGTTGGCTTTACATTTGCTTATTTGGCACATGAACATCTGAACACCTGCCAAGCCTTCCTGGGCAATGGCTTACTAACGGTCGATTCACTCGCGTTTGCTTAGCTTATGATTTTAGTTGTATCTTTATTATTTAATTTTATTTCGTTTATATATGTGTGTTGTCACCGAAGGTCGATACACGAGATTCGTTGTGTCGTGATTTAGCTTTTGTTTACAAAGCTACTTTACGTTATTACTATTGTTATTTTTCCCAATGTGATGTCTGTTAAGCGAGTTTGAATTCGTTGTCACGTATATTCAACGTGTCTGTAAGTAGTATGTCAGGAGGTATTTACTTCGTATTTGTGGTTTCAAACCACCGATAAATCGTTCTTTACGGCGTTATCCCGCCATCTTGTTTCGTCACAAAACCGGCCCTCCATTGACCCAGATATTTTGAACTTGGCGGGTGTTTTTCTTGGGTTTGGGTGACTACTTCCGGTTGTCGTGATGACTACTTCCGGTCTAGGGGTGGGGCGGTGGTGGCGGTGGCGGCGGCGACACGAACCGAACAGGACGTTTGCGCGCGAACCGGGCGGACGGGTGTGGGGGCACCGCGGCGGTGGGTGATCGAACCCCAGTCAACCACGTCGATGAGGAGATAGAAGTCAATATGTCATAAATTGATTTATTTCATCTCTCGAGCGAACCCGAGTAGGTCAAGTAATGACCGTCTTAATAAACTTTTTCACGGCTCAATATGCTAATTCGACATGTTTTCCGTACCCATGTATATCCTTTACGCGTTTGGTGAAAATCTGCTTTAGGAATATACCAGACAAAGAAATTTTATTAAAAATTACCCCTTACACATGTAATAAAGCCAAAATTTCTTGTATGTATACTAGAGAATAGGTACATCATATATAACTCTAAGCCCTGTTTAAAATAAGCCATAATATTCCTAGATATACATTAAAATATGTAATATTATTAAACATCAAAGTTATACCCCTTAATTATAAAAATATTCCAAGGGAAATAAATCGGAGCCCTTGGCTTAAACCAGAATTGTTTCCCATTTTAACTGCTGACCTCCCTTGAATGTCTGTATACCTATGCGACCAGGTAAAGAAACCTGCGCCACCAGGTAAAGAGCACACACAATAGACAGCGACCAAGAGATTTTCCGATACCGGTCAAGCATATCGCTTCACCGAGCACACCCCACGAGAAAAATACAATGACCAGCGACAGCGAGATTAAATGATACCGCTCATGTAGAACGCCTACGGAATTGTCAATTAACATGGACGGCCTTCAATGCTTATTGTAGATAGCCGTCAGAAAACTGTGAAGGGGATATTTGTGCCGAAAAAAAAAAATATTCCTATCCGAAACCGTTATATATATTATTTGAAATATTAAATATAAATAGATATGTATGTATTTATGTATGTAATTCTATAGCTGTAGGTAGGTTGTCCAAAAGGGTTAAGGCGTATAAACGTACTTGCTTTGATGACTTAGTCACGCGGGATATGTGTGCGCGTTTGTGCGTGTGTGTGCGCTAGCGCGCGGGTGTGGTATCAATTACAGGACATCACAGTCAGTCCCAACATTCGGTGGAGTGGTGTGCTTGCTGGCCATGTTTACCATTATCATTATGGACGAACGACAATTATGTCACGTGTGCGCGCGCGTGTGTGTGTATGTGTGTGCGTGTGTGCTATCAATTACAGGACGTCGCATGCAGCCCCAACATTGATTGATTGGTCGTGTGCCACAATGATGTACCATGTAATTTCACGACCAAAGCGTGGGTGTACTGTCGGGTGAGCGTGTGTGTGTGTGTGTGTCCTATCAATTACATGACGTCGCAGTCAACCCCAACATTGTTTATGCAATGCATTTACAGAACGTTCAAACAACCCCAACATTGATTGGTACGCGTGGACCATCAGGACATATGTGCGCATGTGTGCGTGCATGTAGGCGTGTGTGTGTGCGTGGGTGTGCTATCAATTACAGGACGTCGCAGTCAACCCCAGCATTATTTAAGCAATGCATTTACAGGACGTCGCATATTTACAGGACATCACAGTCAACCCCACAATTCATTCTGCGTGGACAAGGTTGCCATTGTCTTTCTACACGACCGACACCCATGATCTTCTGTAGTATTTCTCAGCAGGAATACCAACAACAGCATCACCCAACACCACCTACAAACAAATCATCATCATCATCAGCATCATCATCATCATCATCAGCAGCAGCAGCAGCATCACCATCATCATCATCATCATCAGCTCAACACCAGCAGCATCAGCTGAGGGTGACCGACTGGGTGACGCATCACAGGCTATGTCAACAGAGTGAACGTACGTGAACGTTCTCAGACATATCTTTGGGGAAAACTGGAGGATGACTCACAGTGGCCTGACAACATAACGATACAACCGAGAAACTTGGATAATTCTCACACCCGATCAAAAATGGCGCTGTAGCCGGTCTCAAGCCTTATGGGATACATCCGAAACACGTGACTAATGGTCAAAGATGGAGTCGCATCCGGTCACATGGTCAGACAATATTCTGATGAGTCATTCTACGTAAGCAAATACCGTGTATAAGACGACCAGCATGCGTCGAATAGAAGTACCGGGCTCAGTGATCAGCAAAGTAGCACAACTTCTATGTTGCCTGGTGTGAAGACTGGTGATTCTTGTTTCTTCATCCCAGCTCTGTCATTAGACATGTTGTTCTGCAAGAAACCTACTTCTTGTAGTCAGACAACCATAGGCCCACATGAGACAACATTTAAGCTGCTTGACGATTCTTCTTCAGATGAAAATATTGAACCTGTGTCTAGCGGTCATGAATCAGCCTATGAGTTTCTCAAGAAAATCAATGCTTTATGGAATGAAAACTGTCATACCGCTGGTTTCCGAAGTTGCTCCGCTGTCGCAGCAGATGAAATACAACACCCATCGAGAAAGGTATGTATAAATAGTAACGGTCATGATCATAGTTTCCAAGAACAGGTGTGCTAGCTCCGATGTCTAATGTTACATTCTATTATATGGTACTCTTTATTTCACTATGAATTACTAGACGCTGAAGCCTCATAAGTTTCAATGTGATTTTTTTTCTCCTACACAGGTTAATTTCGCAACAGATCCTCACTTCTTGACAGTTCATCGCGTTGGCACCGAAGAACGCAGTGGCAACTGGCACCATGTAATCAGAGAACGAGAGAATTTTGAGCGACGTATACTAGAGATGGACCAAATGCTAACCCCAGTCCTGGGGACCAGTCACAGAGTCAAAGTCCTGGAGCAGAGAAAAAACTCAAGAACAACAGTGAAAGAGGCCGAGATAGTCTAACCCCCGTATGGTAACTGGTAAATAAAATTTAAAAAATATCAATCCACATTAGCGGACGTGTATTAAAACACCTACATAAAAACAAGATGGCTGTAATATACTTATAAACATGTCTTTAATAGCTGACCAGGTCTCAATACGAAGAAAACTACAAAGGGTGTGAGGAGACTGTATATGTATATCACGGGTATTCTGACTCGCAGACTATAGCTCACAATGACTACAACACAAGTAACTTGTCGCCCTCTACACTATCTATTTCATCATGGTTAGAGGTCATGTGGCGATCATGACCCGCATTCCCCAACCCAGCTCAAGCATACAACAGGTCAACGAGCGGGTAGTAGAACGCTTAGTCGCGCCATACAGACAGCTACGTCAGCGTAATCTGAACCGCTTGACCTATGAAACTGGCTGAAACCGGTTTTACGCGTGGCTCAAAAACTAGTATATAAACCCGAGACTGGTAACACTCAACCATCGTGATCAGAAGATGACTACAGACCTCAAGACTGTGCCTGCTAACTGGGTCTACATGACTCGTAGTGGTGAGACTATTAGACCAGTGGGCGGTGGTGATAAGACCGTATTTGTCTCATCCTACAGAGGAACGAGTACGTTACACATCCGAAGATTTTACGGTGAATCCGACAAGAAGTTCCCGACTAAGAATGGAATGACACTTACTCGACAAGAATATGAACAGATGATCGCGATGCATCGCGAGATCCTATCTGACTTTGACAGAATCAACCAAGTTAACCAAGCCAGTAACGAAATCAAACAAGGTACTAACAGAGACAAGCAAGCCAGTAACCAAAACATCCAAGTCAGTGCTCATGTCAAACAAGGCACTACCAGAAGCCATCAAATCCAAAACACTCAAGTCAGCGCCCAAGTTAAACAAGGAACTAACCGAAACCACAAAGTAGACGCATACTATACCGCCAGTTTTCAACCCATCTGCAGTCAGCTGTGTGATGGCCCCAGCAATCAGATGTGCGATGACCCCAATAACCAGGTGTTTGACGTGCAACAAGACATCAACCGAAGCAAGCAAGTCCAACACACGCAAGACAGTATTCAAGTCAATCAGAGTACTAAACGAATCCACCAAGTAGACGCATACTATACCACCAGTTATCAACCCAGCTACAGTCAGATGTGTGATGACCCCAGCAACCAGATAGGAAGAATAAAAATGTATAATGTCATTATACGAAATGGATGATGTGATATGAGGTGGTGTACATAGTATCATCACATCATTTTATTTTCACATACAGAGCTATACACACTGTATGTTGTTTCTGAGTTTCTTCACACCACTGTCTGAGTAGGTAGGTTTTTTCCGGCTGGTAGTCTGGTATGTATAGGTCACTTGGTATGTAGTCGTAAGGCTGGTCTCCTGATTGGTGGGCTGACATCTGAGTATTGTAGACAATCGGGCCATCAATCATCTGAGTGTTGGGCATATCAAACATCTGACTATTGGGCTCTTCACCTATCTGGTTGCTGGGGTCATCACACATCTGACTGTAGCTGGGTTGATAACTGGTGGTATAGTATGCGTCTACTTGGTGGCTTCGTTTAGTAGTCTGATTGACTTGAATACTGTCTTGCGTGTGTTGGACTTGCTTGTTCGGTTGATGTCTTGTTGCACGTCAAACACCTGGTTATTGGGGTCATCGCACATCTGGTTGCTGGGGCCATCACACAGCTGACTGCAGATGGGTTGAAAACTGGCGGTATAGTATGCGTCTACTTGGTGGTTTCGGTTAGTTCCTTGTTTAACTTGAGCGCTGACTTGAGTGTTTTGGATTTGATGGCTTCTGGTAGTGCCTTGTTTGACATGAGCATAGGATGTTTTGGTTAATGGCTTGCTTGTCTCTGTTAGTACCTTGTTTGATTTCGTTACTGGCTTGGTTAACTTGGTTGATTCTGTCAAAGTCAGCTAGGATCTCGCGATGCATCGCGATCATCTGTTCATATTCTTGTCGAGTAAGTGTCATTCCATTCTTAGTCGGGAACTTCTTGTCGGATTCACCGTAAAATCTTCGGATGTGTAACGTACTCGTTCCTCTGTAGGATGAGACAAATACGGCCTTATCACCACCGCCCACTGGTCTAATAGTCTCACCACTACAAGTCATGTAGACCCAGTTAGCAGGCACAGTCTTGAGGTCTGTAGTCATCTTCTGATCACGATGGTTGAGTGTTACCAGTCTCGGGTTTATATACTAGTTTTTGAGCACGCGTAAAACTGGTTTCAGCCAGTTTCATAGGTCAAGCGGTTCAGATTACGCTGACGTAGCTGTCTGTATGGCGCAACTAAGCGTTCTACTACCCGCTCCTTGACCTGTTGTATGCTTGAGCTGGGTTGGGGAATGCGGGTCATGATCGCCACATGACCTCTAACCATGATGAAATAGATAGTGTAGATGGCGCCAAGTTACTTGTGTTGTAGTCATTGTGAGCTATAGTCTGCGAGTCAGAATACCCGTGATATACATATACAGTCTCCTCACACCCTTTGTAGTTTTCTTCGTATTGAGACCTGGTCAGCTATTAAAGACATGTTTGTAAGTATATTACAGCCATCTTGTTTTTATGTAGGTGTTTTAATACACGTCCGCTAATGTGGATTGATATTTTTTAATTTTATTTACCAGTTACCATACGGGGGTTAGACTATCTCGGCCTCTTTCACTGTTGTTCTTGAGTTTTTTCTCTGCTCCAGGACTTTGACTCTGTGACTGGTCCCCAGGACTGGGGTTAGCATTTGGTCCATCTCTAGTATACGTCGCTCAAAATTCTCTCATTCTCTGATTACATGGTGCCAGTTGCCACTGCGTTCTTCGGTGCCAACGCTATGAACTGTCAAGAAGTGAGGATCTGTTGCGAAATTAACCTGTGTAGGAGAAAAAAACATCACATTGAAACTTATAAGGTTCAGCGTCTAGTAATTCATAGTGAAATAAAGAGTACCATATAATAGAATGTATCATTAGACATCGGAGCTAGCACACCTGTTCTTGGAAACTATGATCATGACCGTTACTATTTATACATACCTTTCTCGATGGGTGTTGTATTTAATCTGCTGCGACAGCGGAGCAACTTCGGAAACCAGCGGTGGGATAGTTTTCATTCCATAAAGCATTGATTTTCTTGAGAAACTCATAGGCTGATTCATGACCGCTAGACACAGGTTCAATATTTTCATCTGAAGAAGAATCGTCAAGCAGCTTAAATGTTGTCTCATGTGGGCCTATGGTTGTCTGACTACAAGAAGTAGGTTTCTTGCAGAACAACATGTCTAATGACAGAGCTGGGATGAAGAAACAAGAATCACCAGTCTTCACACCAGGCAACATAGAAGTTGTGCTACTTTGCTGATCACTGAGCCCGGTACTTCTATTCGACGTATGCTGATCGTCTTATACACGGTATTTGCTTACGTAGAATGACTCATCAGAATATTGTCTGACCATGTGACCGGATGTGACTCCATCTTTGACCATTAGTCACGTGTTTCGGATGTATCCCATAAGGCATGAGACCGGCTACAGCGCCATCTTTGATCGGGTGTGAGAATTATCCAAGTGTCTCGGTTGTATCGTTATGTTGTCAGGCCACTGTGAGTCATCCTCCAGTTTTCCCCAAAGACATGTCTGAGCACGCTCACGTACGTTCACTCTGTTGACATAGCCTGTGATGCGTCACCCAGTCGGTCACCCTCAACTGATGCTGCTGATGCTGAGCTGATGATGATGATGATGGTGATGCTGCTGCTGCTGCTGATGCTGATGATGATGATGATGATGATCATGATGATGATGATGATGATGATGATGATGATGATGATGATGATGATGATGATGATGATGATGATGATGATGATGATGATTTGTTTTTAGGTGGTGTTGGGTGATGCTGTTGTTGGTATTCCTGCTGAGAGACACTACAGAAGATAATGGGTGCCGGCCGTGTAGAAAGACAATGGCAACCTTGCCCACGCAGAATGAATTGTGGGGTTGACTGTGATGTCCTGTAAATATGCGACGTCCTGTAAATACATTGCATAAACAATGTTGGGGTTGACTGCGACGTCCTGTAATTGATAGGACACACACACACGCTCACGCGACAGTACACCCACGCTTTGGTCGTGAGATGACATGGTACATCATGGTGGCACACGACCAATCAATCAATGTTGGGGCTGCATGCGACGTCCTGTAATTGATAGCACACCCACGCACGCACACACGCCTACATGCGCGCACGCATGCGCACAGATGTTGGGGCTGTTTGAACGTTCTGTAAATGCATTGCATAAACAATGTTGGGATTTACTGCGACGTCGTGTAATTGATAGGACACACACACACGCTCACCCGATAGTACACCCACGCTTTGGTCGTAAAATGGCATGGTACATCATGGTGGCACACGTCCAATCAATCAATGTTGGGGCTGCATGCGACGTCCTGTAATTGATAGCACACACACACACACACACACGTGACATGATTGTCGTTCGTCCATAATGATAATGGTACACATGGCCAGCAAGCACACCACTCCACCGAATGTTGGGACTGACTGTGATGTCCTGTAATTGATACCACACTCGCGCGCTAGCGCACACACACGCACAGACGCGCACACATGTCCCGCGTGACTAAGTCATCAAAGCAAGTACGTATATACGCCTTAACCCTTTTGGACAACCTACCTACAGCTATAGAATTACATACATAAATACATTCATATCTATTTATATTTAATATTTCAAATAATATATATAACGGTTTCGATAGGAATATTTTTATTTTTTTTTTCGGCACAAATATCCCCTTCACAGTTTTCTGACGGCTATCTACAATAAGCATTGAAGGCCGTCCATGTTAATTGACAATTAGGTAGGCGTTCTACATGAGCGGTATCATTTAATCTCGCTGTCGCTGGTCATTGTATTTTTCTCTTGGGGTGTGCTCGGTGAAGCGATATGCTTGACCGGTATCGGAAAATCTCTTGGTCGCTGTCTATTGTGTGTGCTCTTTACCTGGTGGCGCAGGTTTCTTTACCTGGTCGCATAGGTATACAGACATTCAAGGGAGGTCAGCAGTTAAAATGGGAAACAATTCTGGTTTAAGCCAAGGGCTCCGATTTATTTCCCTTGGAATATTTTTATAATTAAGGGGTATAACTTTGATGTTTAATAATATTACATATTTTAATGTATATCTAAGAATATTATGGCTTATTTTAAACAGGGCTTAGAGTTATATATGATGTACCTATTCTCTAGTATACATACAAGAAATTTTGGCTTTATTACATGTGTAAGGGGTAATTTTTAATAAAATTTCTTTGTCTGGTATATTCCTAAAGCAGATTTTCACCAAACGCGTAAAGGATATACATGGGTAAGGAAAACATGTCGAATTAGCATATTGAGCCGTGCAAAAGTTTATTAAGACGGTCATTACTTGACCTACTCGGGTTCGCTCGAGAGATGAAATAAATCAATTTATGACATATTGACTTCTATCTCCTCATCGACGTGGTTGACTGGGGTTCGATCACCCACAGCCGCGGTGCCCCCACACCCGTCCGCCCGGTTCGCGAGAAAACGTCCGGTTCGGTTCGTGTCGCCGCCGCCACCGCCGCCGCTGCCGCCGCCACCACCACCACCGCCCCACCCCTAGACCGGAAGTAGTCATCACGACAACCGGAAGTAGTCACCCAAACCCAAGAAAAACACCCGCCAAGTTCAAAATATCTGGGTCAATGGAGGGCCGATTTTGTGACGAAACAAGATGGCGGGATATCCCCGTAAAGAACGATTTATCGGTGGTTTGAAACCACAAATACGAAGTAAATACCTCCTGACATACTACTTCTGTATAATATATATCATTTTTTGTTTTTGTTGTTTTGTTAGCAGGTTTCACAAATACATATGTCTATCTCTCTTGTGTGATGCAGACGCCATATGCGTTATAATAGCAATGTATCTATCTAATGGCCAGTCGGATAATGGCAACAACAAAAAGAACAACACATACTTTTTTCACAGTTTGGACTCTGATAACCGCGCTCACAGCCACGCAAACATTTGCCACTGATATGGTCGCATGGCCTGGCATCCTCCTGGTTACGCACACAGAACTCACTGCAGTTCTGCTCGCAATGAAGCCCGAACCTCCCCGGCCTGCAGGCTGTGACGTAATAAGGGAAACAAATCGTGTATCAGTTGTATCACCTACTCAAATATTATTTAGTTAGTTAGTTAGTTAGTTAGTTAGTTAGTTAGTTAGTTAGTTAGTTAGTTAGTTAGTTGTATTCCAAGACACCAAGAGAACAATTTAAACAGCTTTCATATGCGGTGTCTGCGAAGAATTCTTGGTATTAAGTGGCAAGACAAAATCACAAATACTGAAGTATTGGAAAGATCAGGTTGTGTGACAGTTTATTCCATGCTCAGTCTTCGTAGACTTAGATGGATAGGACATATTAGGAGGATGGATGATGGTAGAATACCAAAGGATATCTTTTTTGGTGAATTACAGATGGGTAAGAGATCTCAGGGTCGGCCTCTACTACGATACAAAGATGTGTGTAAGCGGGACATGATTGATACAGGCATTGATAATGCACATTGGGAGCAAGTCGCCGCTGAACGTGTTGCATGGAGGGCAAATATCAGAAATGGAATAAAGTCAAAGGAGAAAATTATTGCAGAAAAGTCACACACCAAGCGTTTGAGACGTAAGATGGTGCATGGTGGTGGAAATGACCACGTGTTCACATGCACCCACTGTGAACGGACATTTACAGCGCAAATTGGCCTTATCAGTCACACTCGCTACCGCCATAGTTAAAAGTTATTATGCCTTTTTAAAGCACAAACTATCGTCTGTCAAGACGGCAAGGTGCCAATGAATGATGATAGTTGTATTCCTTCCGCATGTTATGTTTGAGACGTACACTAGACATATCGTGGAAAGATAATATAACAAACAAGCACGTGCTTGAAAGAGCTGAAAGAGCGGATATTACCACAGTCATTAATCTCCTCAAGCGGAGGTGCCTCCAATGTCTGGGCCACGTATCTAGAATTTAGGATGAACGTATTCCCCAACATCGCTTATACGGAGAACTAGCCACCGGGGAGAGGTCAACCTGAAGACCCCAATTGCGATTTAAGAATGTGTGTAAAAAGATATTAAAACCCTAGGCATAGATACAGACACGTGGCAAAGAGTTGCAGTAGAAAGATGTTCCTGGAGAAGATATGTACGAAATGGACTGGTGCTCTTTGAGCGCAATCTGATCCGATAAACTGAGGATAGGCGGCCTAGGCATAAAATGCAGTCACTTAATGCGGGTCTAGACTCGTCTTACAGATGTGGAAACTGTGATAGAGATTGTCAATCTTGCATTTGACTGTACAGTCACCAGCAATGCTGCCAGGTGCCTCCCCGGCGGAAGGACTCTATAGTCCTTCAGGACTGAAAGAAGCCTACTACTAGTTAGTTAGTTAGTCGCGGTTCGACTTCACGGCAAAGGTCCCCCCATTGTTCTCCGTTCCTGTGCCAATGAATATCACACAGAATGCACATCACTGCACGATGTGAAAAGTGTAACAGACAGGAGTCTCGAAAAACCAACAGCCCGCACAGGTATACTATCCATACTATAGACATAAATAATAAACACATTGCATCCATGGACTCCCTATTCACCAATGTTCCATTAGATGAGACAGTGAAAATAATAAGTGAACGCATTAGAGACAAACAACTAAAATTAGGTATACCAATGTCTATTCTTGAAAGGCTACTATTACTAGTTTAGTTTAGTTTAGTCGATGGATCAACACCACGGCACACGGGTGCAACCGATAAGTGCTTCGTTCTCCTCCTAACTCAAACCTGAGTCTGGAGAAACTCAACTCAGTGCACGAACTCCGTAGCACCGGCGAGGATCCTAAATACTTTGGGTAGATTTTTAACTCGAAATGTTGCCCTGGCAGCGCCGTTAGGCTACTCTTTTTCGATTTCCAACTGCCAAGGGATTTTTAACGTGCGCAACAATACACACGGGCGTCCGATCTCACTACCCAGAGACCAGGGGAAATTTTATTGCTAGAAGTCCACGAGAAAAAATCCCGTTCATCACGGGGGCTTGAACCTGGGTCCTCCAGCACTCAAGGCGGACACCATACCTCGAGACCATGCAGTTACTAGGCTACTATTACTACGTACTGCCAATATAAAATTCAATTTTCTGTATAAGTCATACCGTCAAATTGACGGAGTGGCCATGGGGAGTCCTTTTGGTCTTATTCTAGCAGACATCTTCATGGCACATTTAGAAGAAAAGAGATCCTCAGACATTAATAACTTGGTCTTCTACCGTCGTTATGTGAACGATATATTAATTATCACCACAGTCGAGCTACAAGCAACATCGTTCCAGGCCATAATGAACATTGCGCATAAAAACATCTCTCTATCTAAGCTTTGCTGTTCCTGGATATCCTTATGAGACGTAGAGCAGACGGCACAATTCAAAGATCGGCGTACCGCAAAGACACGTGGACTGGCTAGTACTTAAACTTTCATAGCCTGGCACCTGTCCAGTACAAACATGCGTAGTATGGACCCCGTTTGACCTTGCTATGAAGATATGCACCCATGACATACTGACAGAGGAAACTGAAACTCTGAAGAATGTCTTACACCTGAATGGGTACTCTACAGGCTTTATAAAGCGCCACTACCAACAGCCGAAACCAAAATCAGACGTAACTACAGTCCTTAAGCTCAAGGTATTCATCCAGCTAACCTTTCGAGAGGATGACGTAATGCAACGTCTAAAGGGCAGGCTCATTACAGCAGTCGGCCGAACATTCTGTGCTGCAACTCCAGTTATTAGGTACAGAACCACACCTATTCCAACCCCAGCAGTAAAAGAATCTACCCCTCTGTACGCCACATCCAATTGCATTTACCAATTCACATGCAGGTGCGAGTCTACCTACATCGGCAGAACAGAGCGGCAGCTACACAGAAGGGTTGTTGAACACATACCAAACTGGATTGACAAGACATTACAAACAGGCGATGAGATCATTGGAAGGCTGACACACCACGATTATAAAATTCCTACTCCGTCCATTGCATCGCCATGTCTTGGAAACCGATCATGTAATTCATAGAGACAGCGCTTGTCGCGTGTTGTTTCATACACAAAATAGTCGTTTGTTAAAGTTTGCAGAAGCCCTGATGATTCATCTACATAGGCCAATTGTGTGCAAACAGAATGACATGGTAGTCAATTTAAAATTACCATGGTAAACAATTGATATTACTGTGCGAACATGTGTATATTTCAGCTTGGACGATGTATCTAGTTATTTTACTCTACGTTGTGTGACTTCTGCAGTATGTACCTGGCGAGATGCAGCGTAATATGCTAGGCATTAAATCGTACAATCTATGGTTTGTGTCTTCGTTATTCAAATCTATTGAAGGATAAAGCAAAATAATCTGTATACTTTGGATTGTCCATGAGGAGGAGAGATTACAGTACTTCGTGTATCAGTAACAATTAGACACACAATACGTATAGCAGCTGTAACACAGTTGTGTAATAAACCGGAGACTCATTTACGTATGTATGCCAGGTCTTATTAAGATATGACTAAGCTACCGTATGACAGTAAAAGATACTACCTGCTTTCTGTTAGCGCTGAATGATGGGTGACACTCACCAAGCCCGACACCCCACACTGTGCCAACGGGTTTGAGCGGATGAGCACACTTGTGTGTGCATGTCTTACCCTAGTGCGAGGAAATGCAATCTAAAGACTACAATTTATGGCGTGGCAGACCCGGCGCTAATGCTTGGTCGGAAACTGGTCTAGGATCGAAGTTCCGACAGACGGACAGTTAGAGTATTGCTTTGCTGATTCGGTAGATCTTCATCTTGTTCTATCTGTACTGGTGTTGCTAGGCAGGCCGAGAGAGGGATCATGCTGCATGGGCAACGCATGGTCCCTAAATTCAGCCCAGGCTGTGTGTTATGGAGAGGTACAACTCCATTTTACAATCTATAGCTCATCTTTCCGAAGGTAAATGTAGTATAGCGCAAGCAAAGGCAAAATTTCACAATATGAAGAGTATTCTCTGCAGCAAATTGTTCTCAATCTTAGTGGGACAAGAGATATTAAGTGTGGAATCTAGCCAATCCCTATGTAGCGAATCAAATCATGCATGATTAGCAGACAAGTGAGGAATTATCTGGACGCTGCGGAAATGTAGTTTTATCGACAAATGACGAAAACACCGAGGAAGGATAGAAAGAGCATTGCATGTGTTTTGAAAGAAGTTAACTTATAAAGAGAATTAGTTGCTTGACCAGAAGAGGCATGTGCATATTCTGTGGTCATGTCAGGAGACTGGGAAAGATGGCGCATATTACGCAAAAAGATGGAGGGGAGGAGAGGCGAAAAACAAAGTAGTAATACGTAGTAGAGAAGCTACGGTATTTGTCATAATAAGACAGTGACGGTATTTGTAATAATAAACAAGTAAAAGTATTTTTCATAAATAAAATGTAACCATATTTGTCATAATAAAAATGTAAGGCTATTTCGCATAGAAAATATGTAATGGTATTTCTCATAGTATTTACATAAACGATTTGCGTGTAATTAAATTGTCATTGTAATAATAATAATACACTAACGCTACTCATCACAATAAACACGTAACAGTATTCGTCATAATAAAAAGTAACGCTATTGGTCATAATAAAAAAATAGCCGATAGAACACTTTAGCAGGTTTAAGGCATATAAGGTTTATGTGCTAATGCCATACTGTACAGACCAATCGGTCATGCCAAACGGCTTTGCTTCCAAGAACATTTCTTTATACCAGTTTTAGACTGGGTCCAAAATCATCTCACCAGTGTATGTTTGAACATACGACAACACTACCTGCATGCAGAAGTGCTAGCCGCTTTGCTGATGCTGATTCTTTTCTCACAAGTAAACAGTGTAGAAGACAGGGGAAGGACACAGAGGACTTACGTGTGTTGCAGTCAATCCCCTCATAGCCAACATTACAACCTGAAGGACATTCTCCGGTGCTAACTAGACAGACTTCGTATAGAAAACAGTTACATGTTTTTTCGCACTCCAGACCATAAGTTCCAAATTGACAGACGGAATCTGAAATAGCTCACGCAGATTCGTTAAAGTACAAGGATATTTAAGGTACTGGGATAATTAAATCAGAGAGATACTTGCTTCACATGGATAATTACATCGGAGAGATAATTACATCACATTGATAATTACAACACATTGATAAATACATCACATTGATAATTACATCTCGGCCAGAATTATATCACAGGGATACTTGCAACACATGGATAATTACATTACATGGATAATTACATCAGCATCATCATCATCCTCATCATCATCATCTTCCACTTCTGTCGTCAAGCGTCGTAGGGAGGAATACTTTGCGTTCCAGCGCCTGATGGGTGGCACTGGATATGTCATTCCGTGTGATTGTATGTTTTTGATGTTGTCAATCCATTTTATTCTTGAACGTCCTCTTGGTCTCGTCGCAGATGATCGTTGATGTAATGCCAGTGATGGTAGTTGTAAGTGTTACATTATGACGACATGGCCAAACCACTTGATCCCCTGTCTTTCAATAAATGTGGCACACGGTGTTGATCCCACTGTCTGTCTGATAACAGCATTTCTTACTCGGTCTCGGATTGTTTAGTTGACAGCTCTCCTCGGGCATCTCATCTAGCAGGTGTTGATTTTGCGAAAGTGTGATTTGGATAAAGTCCAAGTTTGAGATTGGTATCATAGGGTTGGCGTGTCTCATACTCTCTCACCCTCTTTTGCTCATTCTATCTCCCTCTCCCTCTCTGCTAACTCACTTATGTTTGCTTTGATAGATCTTCGTACGTCTGTTTTATAAATTGAGTTCGTTCACTACCTCTTTATCTTTCTCTTTGTAATTTCCATGACTTTGTTGTTTTCTTCTACTTCGTGTTTCAAAAAACGCTGTGTGATGTTGGTGATCGTGTCAGTCCTCAGATACCTGTCTATTTTGTTGCAGATATTTCTGGTAACGACATTCCTCCATGCCATGATGTCAAACTGTCCAGCATCTCCTCTCTTGGTCTCCCTATGCCTCTCTTCCCACCAGCTTTCCCGTTGTGACAACATACTCCCACTTTCCCGTTCTCATGACATGACCAAAGAATGCGGACTGTCTTCTTCTGTTGCGAATAACCAGTTCTCTTAGTGATTTAACTTAATGAAAGATATCTTCATTGGTCTTGCTTTGTGTCCACGGTCATCATTCTTCTAGGAAACCACACCTCGGCAGTTTCAGCATAATTCATAACTTCTGCTAATTGTCAATGATTCGTTTCCGAACAATCTGGATTGGCTTAATATAGATTTAAAGAACTCATTGCCTCCTATAGATTGACAAAGGTAAATTTTAGAGAAAAAAATTGCTGTTACTATTTAAAGAGGATAATAAAAAATATAAAATTATGATATACATAATATGGCGTCTCATCGTATTCTATTCACCATCCAACAATTTGGAAACCGTTGATTTCCAAGTATAACTTGTAAACAGAAATATTAATTGAATAGAATAGGACAAGCACAAACTAAATTCCATTAAATGAATACCATTTTGTCCATTAAGTCCTTGTCCTTGAAAGTTAGAAAAATAGTTACTGCATGTTACATAGAACCAGTTTCAACATACGGTTGCGAATCCTGGACAATTTGTAAAAAGGCGAAAAAATCTATGCAAGCCTTCCTTGCAGATGTGGTTTTATACAAGGTGTATTTTTAATGAACCCCCTTGTCTTTTGTTTGTTTGTTTGTTTGGTTTTTTGTTTGTTTGTTTGGAGGGGGGGGGGGTGTAATATTGCCGTTCCAAGTTCTGTATTTACCTTTTACGTTGCATGCACTCCACAGAGAGTGAATACAAATCTTGGAAAGGCAACATTTTCAAACACCCCGCATTCATTAAAATGACACCCTATAGAAGAATGCTGAAAATTAATTGGGCAGCCAACTAGAGCAATCTTGACATTGTGAGGGAATCTGAGTCGAAAAGACAACTTATCACAAACATCAGAAAGAAGCAGTCATTATTTTATGGCCACATTATGAGAAGATACAAACTGGAACATGTCGTGACAACAAGAAAGATTTACAGAATTTAAGAAAGAGTTTAATAAGAAAGAATATATGGTAATTTCAAGAGAAAGAATGGATAAAAACTCTGGCCACATACAAATAGATAATATGACCTTTAAAAGAACGGAAACATACAAATACCTGGGTACAATCTTCAACTGCTCCAACATCATAAGGGAAGAAATACAAAATAGAATCAATTCTGGAAATAAGATATACTATGCACTACAACATCTACTAAAATCAAATGCGCTATCTCGTAACACCAAAATCACAATATATAAAACACTGATCAGACCAGTTGTGCTGTATGGCTCAACCTAAAGTACAATGAAAGGAGACGAAGCCTTGTTACAAATCTTTGAGAACAAAGTTTTAAGACGCATCTTTGGATCCATTAGGGATACACAAAGTGGAGAGTGGAAAAGAAGAAGTAACAAAGACATTTATGATCTCTTTAAGTCCCCGCTAATCACTGGTATCATAAAGGCATATAGACTACAATGGCTGGGACGTATAGAAAGAATGGAAGATAATAGGGAAACAAAACTCGCTTACACTCAGGAAATAAATGACCGTAGACCCCGAGGTAGACCAAGAAAACCGTGGAGAGATAATATATATACAGACCTACAAGCACTTGGAATCAACGACTGGCAAGAGAAGGTCCACCAGAGAGACGAATGGAGACGGATTGTATCTGCAGCAAAGAACCTCAATGGCTCGGAACGCTGAAGAAGAAGAAGAAGAAGAAGAAGAAGAAGAAGAAGAAGAAGAAGAAGAAGAAGAAGAAGAAGAAGAAGAAGAAGAAGAAGAAGAAGAAGGTAAGTATAGCCGAATGGATAAGAAAGCATGTTTTAAACATCCGGTGTGCTGAAGCTGAGGTAAGGAGTTCAACCCCTACCCCGGATTAATGGACTAAGATTTTGACCTTTCGTCTTTGACATGGGGACGTAAATTACAAGTACCTCTGAATTCGCAGAGGGTTCACTTGATGGCGAGGGACACTGTTAACAGGGAAAGCTAATCCACACGCAAAATTCAGCCCAGCACTACTAAATGTAGTGTGCATGGACTCCCTAAAGCTCATGTGTATGTTTGTCTTCAAATCTTTAGTTTTCTCGATGAGTGTTTGTAATGTGTAGTACATGCCATGGTTTGTAGTTTTTTCATCGATATATCCACTTATTTCCGTTATTATTTCATATCAATGGACTGTCTGTAGCGCAACTGTTACGCCGCTTACCTCCCACTCTGAAGGTTGGGAGATCCATTCCGGACTGCGACTTCCGGTTCACTAGTGCCGTCTTCTCAGGGACCTCTGAGGGTCGTCGCTGGAGCTATGGAGTTCTTGCTTTGTGCGACGCTTCCTGTAGGTCACCCTGCTGAAAGGGACCTCGCTATACGCGATAAAACCCCTGATCCTTTTGTTTGTATTTCTTATCTTGTAATTGCCATTATAATCCTGACACAAGTAGACACATACACACGCACACATATAAGCACACACACACGCGCGCGCGCACACACACACACACACACACACACACAGATACGCCAGCTGCTGTAGTCGATCATTGCATCTACTTATATTTTGGTCCTGGCTTTTTTATTGGATCAACTCTTCTGATGATATTCTTCCAAGCCACCGTCTCAGTCCATCCAGCAACATTTATCGTGGTCTGTGTCTCCCTACCCACTTATATTTACAGTCGCCAGGATGTTCTTCATTGCCTCCCATCTTACCACATGCCCAACGAATACTGTTTGTCTTTTTGTGATTCTTGTATCTAAAGTTCTGCATTAATAATCCCCTTGCAGGCAATCTTTGCTAGTTGCCCTGGAATGCCATATCATAAGATTATGATCTATGAAGATCAGCTTCATATATGATGTATAAATGGAATAATATATGAGAGCAGAGAAAAAAGAAGGGCAGAATGTCAGACGTGCCTAAGTCACCAATTCTTAACCTTTAAAAAAATATTTCTTCAATCGTTCATTAGTATCTATAAATATTTATTCCCTATATATGAGTGTGAGTGTATTTATTGTCTTATTCCAGATGTGTAGGTGTTACCTTCCTCTGGAGTAAACTAGGTAGGCCGAGAGAGGGATCATGCTGCATTGACAATACATGGTCTCTACAATCCAGCCCTGGATATGTGCTATGTAGAGGTATAACTCCATCCCTAGTCCCCGCCATGAGTTGTATTTTATTATACCTTTTGTTTGAAGTACAATTGACCAGAATGTCGTCTATCAACACGGCAAGGTACAGTAGTACAAGTGTGCGTTATTGTGGATCTCACACCACTGCCCATGAGTGAGAGAACAAACACAAGACCGCCTCAATCAATCTCGGGATACATGTTGTAAATACAATGATAACCTCTATACACTTCGACTTCGAACAATTATAACATACTACCTCCATACACTTCAACCTAGAACAAGGATAACATATTACCTCCATACAATTTGACTGCACACAGTCATAACAGATTACCTCCATACACTTCGACCTCGAACGGTGATAACAGATTACCCCCATACACTTCGACCTCACACAGTGATAACAGATTACCCCCATACACTTCGACCACGCACAGTGGTAACAGATTACCTCCATACACGTCGACCTCACACAACGATAACAGATTACCTCCATACACTTCGACCTCACACAGTAATAACAGATTACCTCCATACACTTCGACCTCGCACAATGATAACAGATTACCTCCATACACGTCGACCTCACACAATGATAACAGATTACCTCCATACAATTCGATTTCACACAATGATAACAGATTACCTCCATACAATTCGACCTCACACAATGATAACAGATTACCTCCATACACTTCGACCTCACACAGTAATAACAGATTACCTCCATATAATTCGACCTCACACAATGATAACATATTACCTCCATACACTTCGACCTCACACAATGATAACAGATTACCTCCATACAATTCGACCTCACACAATGATAACAGATTACCTCCATACAATTCGACCTCACACAATGATAACAGATTACCTCCATACAATTCGACCTCACACAATGATAACAGATTACCTCCATACAATTCGACCTCACACAATGATAACAGATTACCCCCATACAATTCGACCTCACACAGTGAAAACAGATTACCTCCATACAATTCGACCTCACACAATGATAACAGATTACCTCCATACAATTCGACCTCACACAATGATAACAGATTACCTCCATACAATTCGACCTCACACAATGATAACATATTACCTCCATACACTTCGACCTCACACAATGATAACAGATTACCCCCATACACTTCGACCTCACACAGTGATAACAGATTACCCCCATACACTTCGACCACGCACAGTGGTAACAGATTACCTCCATACACGTCGACCTCACACAACAATAACAAATTATCTCCATACACGTCGACCTCACGCAACGATAACAGATTACCTCCATACACTTCGACCTCACACAGTAATAACAGATTACCTCCATACACTTCGACCTCGCACAATGATAACAGATTACCTCCATACACGTCGACCTCACACAATGATAACAGATTACCTCCATACAATTCGATTTCACACAATGATAACAGATTACCTCCATACAATTCGACCTCACACAATGATAACAGATTACCTCCATACACTTCGACCTCACACAGTAATAACAGATTACCTCCATACAATTCGACCTCACACAATTATAACATATTACCTCCATACACTTCGACCTCACACAATGATAACAGATTACCTCCATACAATTCGACCTCACACAATGATAACAGATTACCGCCATACAATTCGACCTCACACAATGATAACAGATTACCTCCATACAATTCGACCTCACACAATGATAACAGATTACCTCCATACAATTCGACCTCACACGATGATAACAGATTACCTCCATACAATTCGACCTCACACAGTGATAACAGATTACCTCCATACAATTCGACCTCACACAATGATAACAGATTACCTCCATACAATTCGACCTCACACAATGTCAACACTTCTTCGGTACTTGGCAGACGTATCTTGACGACAGCAACTCCGACCGTTTCATTGTTTAGTATGTACACCTTCTGAGGCAGGGGACGTGCCTCGGTGTACGAGAATAGCTTCACGTTATTCACATCAAAGCTTTCAAGAGTGAAACCGCAAATTCTCGACTCCACCAGAGGTTCTATATCTGAAGATATGACATTATATAACAAATAACGATAAGAACCGACCACATGACTGGTATCTCTCTTATTGTGGATCCCTTAACCACACATCCGATTCATTCATATCATTGTAATCATACACTCTGATCTTTTAGTAGACGTGCCCAACCCACAACAAAGATACAGATAAGTAACTTATATATTTATATTTTTATGAAGTGGCTTTTCTGTAGTTGTGTCTGTTTGTGTTTGTTTATTCTGTGCCGACGAAGACTTGTGATAGTCTTCTAGTAAAATTCACAGTCAACATCTCGTTTTCTGGTGACTCATTCATTGCCGTAAAATGGATCTGGAGAGATCACACCCTATTAAAGGATATTACTCTGTGTCAGACAGAATATACTGGTAAGGTTAAGTGGCAGGCCTGTTGAAATAACATTGGTGGGCGATCATTTAATACAATTAGATATGCGGATGATACAGTATTGATTCCAGAAAAGAGCAGCATCTGCGACATTTAGTATATGAGTTTGTTGTACAAATTGATCAACTAATGTAGGAATTAAATTGTAAGAAGACACAGATTATGGTTGTAACTAGGTAGAAGGAAACATTACAATCTAATATACAAGTAAATGGAAATACTATTGAATAAGTGACTCTGTACAATTATCTCGGAACAGTCATAACATCTGATGGGACATGTCATGGAGAGATAAGAACAAGATTCGCAATGGCGAAGGTTGCCTTTTGCAAGATGGTAAAGATACTGACCAATAAAAGGATGTCATTTGCAACTAGATTAAGCGTTTCGAAGTGATATACAGAACCCCTACATTTGTATCGATGTGAAGTGTGGACAATGAGCAGAAACCAAATCACTAGCATGTGGGGTGGGTGTGTAACCAGTTGACCATGCGATTCACGCTAGAGCGACCGAAATATCACATTAGAATATCACAACATCATCCATTGTTAGCTATAGCTCAAAGTTTGCCCCACATCCGTCAATCGATGTAGCCCCAGATGATTAGGTCTTCTCGAACTGGCAAAGCACAATAGGCGCCCAAAGTCCAGTGAGCAATAATCAAATTGATTTATTTGGTTGTTTCGGGATTTGAGGTTTGAAATTACACACCCACCTATACGCCATTGATCCGAAGTTTGACTAAGGGTCCAATCAGGAATATGCAATACTGACGAGCTCAAACGACAGGGAATCTCGAGTCTAATGCTTCAAATCTAACGTGGACAAAACCCAAGGTTCGTACCAGAATACGATCAGCGTTGACAGTAGTGGGTTGGGCTCAGTCTTCAAACCTCAAATCCCGAAACAACGAAATAAATCAATGAGCGAATAAATTGAAAAAAAAAAACATCTGATGTCTGTGACAATGTGGCTTCTGAGGAAAATGCAAAGAATTCCATGAACAGAAAGAAAATCCAATGAATAAGTCCTACAAGAAACAGATGGAAATGGTAAACTGGTTAGAGAAATTAGTTGAAGACATTCACCATTCTTTGGACACGATATGAGAAGAAATAAATTGGAGAACTTTGTGACAACTGGCAAGATTGAGGGGAAAAGAAAAAGGTAAAGGCAGAGAAGTAAATATCTGGATGGCTTGGCCGCATAGTATGGTCGAGACTGGAACGCATATCTGATAAACGACTCTGGTGATCGTGTGAGAATCCGAAACATGATCACCAATGCTTATCGGCACGGCACATGATGATGATGTTGATCTAAACTTCATACACGTTTTTACACCAACAGTAAACAACAGTGATGACAGCAACTATGATCTTTTTAGTGATTTTGATCTTGGCTTCAAGAAGTGGAAGTTTCAGAATAAAATAACATAAAGGGTGACTTTAAGGTGTAAATTGGAAATCATCAGGACAGATGCATAATAGACACGTGTGGACTATGGGAACAGAATGAAAGAGGTTGTAAACTTGTACAGTGAGCACAAGAGCACGATACGAGTTTGGCAACAGCTGCGTTTTGGCATAGCACATGTTGAGCCGCAATTACCCAGTTCCTTGCATCATGTCACATCCAGGTACATAGAGCCACAATACACCAGTTCTTACAATAGATCATGTCACACCCAGCTACACAGGAAGCCAAAGAAGAGTAATAAACCAAGACAGAACTGGTGTCGTGAGCCGCTACACGCTGCGGGATTTGCTGAGAAGGGGATTAGAGCACTTATGGACTGAATGGTTCGATGTGCAATGAGGATGATCTGTCGACTAACTAACTAACTAACTAACTAACTAACTAACTAACTAACTAACTAACTAACTAACTAACTAAATAACTAACTAAGATCCAGCTACATAAAGCCACAATATCCCAGTTCTGACCTCACAACATGTCACAACCATCTACCTAGTGCCACACGATACCAGTTCTTACATTAAATCATGTCCCAGCCATCTAAATGGAGCCAAAATATCCCAGTTCTTACCTTAAATCATATCTCATCCATCAACATGGAGCCACAATATCTCAGTTTTTACATTAACACATATCTCATCCATCTATATGAAGCCCAATACCCCAGTTCTTACCCTTTATCATGTCTCACTCATCTAAATGGAGCCACAATATCATAATACGTACCTAAAATCATGGCTCATCCATCTACATCGAGACACAATATTCCAGTTCTTACCTTACATCATGTCTCACCCATCTAAATGGAGCTACAATACCCCAATTCGTACCTTAAATCATGGCTCATCCATCTACATGGAGACACAATATTCCAGTTCTTACCTTACATCATGTCTCACCCATCTAACTGGAGCCACAATATCCCAATTCGTACCTTAAATCATGGCTCATCTATCTACATGGAGCAACAATATCCCAATTCTTACCTTAAATCATGACTCATCCACCTACACTGAGCCACAATATTCCAGTTCCTACCTTAAATCATGTCACAACTATCTACATGGAACTACACTATCGCAGTTCTTACATTAACCCATGTCTCATTCATCTACATGGAGCTACAATATCCTAGTTGTTACATTAACTTATGTCTCATCCATCTACATGGAGCTAACATATCGCACTTCTTACATTAACCAATGTCTGAATAATCTACATTGAGCTAACATATCCCAGTTCTTACATTAACTCATGTCTCAATTATCTACATGGAGCTACCATATCCCAGTTCTTACATTAACTCATGTCTCATTCATCTACATGGAGCTACAATATCCCAGTTCTTAAATTAACCCATGTCTAAATGGAGCTACAATATCCCAGTTCTTACATTAACTCATGTCTCATCTATCTATATAGAGCTATAATATCACAGATCTTAAATTAACCCATGTCTCATTCATCTACATGCAGCCGCAATATCCAAGTTCTCACATTAACCCATGTCTCATCCATCAAAATGGAGCTACAATATCCCACTTCTTACATTAACCCATGCCATGAGATGGATACCAGGAATATCGTAGATGTGTCATGCGAGAAAACTCGACAAGTGCCGCCCATAAACACGGTGAGGGAAATAGCGAGAAAAAACCGGTGACGGGAGTGGGCGGAGCTAACACAGTCACATGACTGCGCTCCGGCTGAGAACGGCAGACATCTTGTCGACATTGTAGGCCGAGACGTCGTTGAGAACAAGTCGTCTAAGCAGAACCAGTCAGCGATAACAGCATCCTAGATTGATGCACAAGTGAATTGATATTCTATTTGTGAAATTTGTTGATAATGAAGCCGAAGCCTGGTGATGAAGACGCAAACGCTGGCAAGAGGCATTGTGACATTCAACACTGTTTGACAACATACTCGACCGGAATGGCGGCCAGGTCGACGCAGTGACAAGTGCTTGTTGGTTGCGGTGATTTGCAAGGTGCAGTAACACACATTGGCACCTTGCCGTCTTGACAGACGATAGTTTGTGCTTTAAAAAGGCATAATAACTTTTAACTATGGCGGTAGCGAGTGTGACTGATAAGGCCAATTTGCGCTGTAAATGTCCGTTCACAGTGGGTGCATGTGAACACGTGGTCATTTCCACCATCATGCACCATCTTACGTCTCAAACGCTTGGTGTGTGACTTTTCTGCAATAATTTTAAGAAGCTTTAAAAGAAGCCGATAGATACTTCGACACGGGATTTTCTTGACGATCAGATTTTCCCATGTCTCATCCATCTACATGGAGCTACAATAACCCAGTTCTTACATTAACCAATTTCTCATCTATCTACATTACGACCCAATATCCTAGTTCTCACATTAAATTATGTCTCACTTAGATTCATGGAGATACAATATATCAGGTCTTACGAAAAGCATGTCTCATTCATCTACACACATCCCTGCATTACTTACCTTATATAATTCTTACCTTAACTCAGTTGGCCTGTAGTGAATACAACGAAGTAAACATCATAGGGGAGCGAGGAACAATTATCATTGATAGTTTTCTAACAAGCTTCACCAAACTGAGGTTCAGATTACTTACGTACCTTCGAATCTATTGTACACTCGATATTGTGTAACATGTCCAGGAGGAGTGAGTGTCACTGACCAGGAGGGAATTGTCGAGTCTCCATGACGGGTGTGCGTGCAGGTTAACCCTGTAAGAAAGACTGGCATCGTGTTCCCATCTACAGCCTTGTCTGAGTGGAACCAATACAAAAGGCCACTAGGTAGTCTATAATAAAGCGATGATGACTGGCGGGTCGATTGTTTCAGGGCGATGTTTCGACCTAAGGTATGCAGCAACAGCAATAATGGGCAATTAGCGTTGCGTATTATCCTGCTTCTTAGTGTAAGCGTGAGGCGAAAAAATATGAAAAATCAGTTGCATATATTGACTGTTTGTGATGTGTTGTTCAAGTTGTTCTTACTCACTTGCCCTCAACCTTGCCCTCCAGTATATACACCATATTGGAGGGCAAAGTTGAGTGCAAGCGAGCAAGATCTAGATAATGATACAAGTGGGAAGACATCAAAAGATAGACGAACATCAATCCGACAGAAAGTACAGTTAGGGCGAGAAACAGTCAGCATTGGAGATCCATTGCAACCAATCGTCATTGTGGAGACGGCACCTGAGTTATTGATTGGTTCAAGTTTTATGTTCTGTCAGCATGTTGGGAGTGTAGATGACATAGACATGACAACAGAGATGTCATAGACAGGACAACAGAGATGCCATAGACAGGACAACAGAGATGTCATAGACAGGACAATAGAGATGTCATAGACACGACATAGACGGGACAACAAAACCCAGCTATAAACAGGACACAAGGTTATAACAAGGACACAGGGACATAGACGGGACTACGACCTTGGCTGACATTACAACTTTGCACTGAAGGACCTGAGTCAACAATACCGGACACCTTGTACGGCGAGACAACTGACACAGCACGACTATCACAGCGGACACGCGGTCAAGCACCACGCGACTATCAGACCGAACACCAGAAAGCTCAGAATGGGACTGACCGTGATAGAGGAAAGACGTGTGTGACTGGGCGGGAGAGTGTATTAAATGCCGATTTGAAAGCTAGCCTCTCCCGAGCGAAGATAGCTGCGAGTATTCAGTGCGAGGAATCAGAGTGAACTGCGTTTTGAGCGCACAGATGACTGCGATGGCTAAGTGTGATTTGCCATTATTGTAGATAGAAGATTGTGATATCATTGTGCATAAATTGATACTATATATTTATGTCAGGATACTAAAGTTTTGCCTGCATAAATGAGGGTATCCTACATGCGACGGGTTATTATCTTACTGAGTGCATGTAGACGACCTACTGTCATCAGTCAATGACGAGCTAAGGTTACTGTATTCATGAGACGTTGACAGGCGAGTCATTATGGGGGAATTCGTCCTTTAGATTTGAACCCGAACGGGACTTTAACAAATTAATTAGAAGAGTCATTCTGTGGCAATCGTCCTTCTGAATGTGAACCCAAACATTAGTTTAACAAGGTAAATAACGATAAATAATTTTTGTGGACTTTGGTCTGTTAAATGTGAATCCAGGTTAATAAATAAGTCATTTTGGGGTATTTTTGTCCTATAAATTGAAACCCAATTAAATAGATAAAAATTATTTAGATTCATTTGATAGATTTCGTCCTAATCCCAAAACAGTAATTTCACAAATTAAATAAAAATGGATCTGGGTAGTGACGACTGAATAGTAATTGCAGTTAATACGACGACAAGTAACTAGATGACCGAAGTAAAATATATAAAGTTACACTCAAGAAAAAGTTAATTTATTCTTTCCTCTATTATACGAAATTGGATAGACACAATTCTCCACGACACTAACATTTTTGTTCCGACTACAGGAAAAATTTACATGGTAAAGATGACATATTGCCAAGTAATGTGTTTCTCCTAACAGCAGCAGAACGATTTGTGGCACTGGAGAAAATCAACCTATCCCAGATAAGTACTTTATATATATATATATATATATATATATATATATATATATATATATATATATATATATATATATATATATATATATATATAGCAGAAGAAACCAAATTAAAAGGAAAACAATTAGAAATTGAGGCTAAGAATAAGGAATTAGAATAAGAGGGAAAGAAGTTAGAGTCAGAGACACAGATAAAGATGAAAGAACTAGAGGTTGGGTCACAAGTAAATATTGCATCCAATAAAATAAAGAGCAAAGAAGAAGAAAACAAATTTTCCAAATATAAGAGTATTGTAAAACCATTCTGTGCAGGGGAAACCATTTCAGCCTGGCCCGAAAATTTTGAGACCCAAATGCAATACCACGAGTTCCCAAAAGCACATTGGGCGATGATCTATATGCGCAATCTTGCCTTAGAGCCTTTTAAAGTAATTGAGTCGATACCACAAACACTCAGAAAAGACTATGATTTGCTCCATCAATGAATCATGCAACATTTCTTGCTAGATGCCCCTGGTTATCAAGTTCAATTTTCTAAGTTAAAGCCTACAGCCAACCAAACGTTCATTGACTACGTATCACAAGTGCAGGATATTTCTAATAAGTTGATAAATGCCGCGAAAGTGAACAAAAGTTTTGAGAAATTAAGAGATTTAATGATAATGGATAAGATTATATCATCTATTCCGACTCCATTTGCTAAATTTTTGCAACAATCTGATTGTAAATCTATTGATCAGTTAGAACGAAAGGGTTCTGCGTATTTCACATCAAACAGAGACATTTTCTCAGTTTAGTTTTGTTTAGTTTAGTCGTTGGATCAACATCACGGCACACGGTTTAACCCATAAGTGCTCCGTTTTTCTCCCAACTCAAACCTGAGTCTGGAGAAACTCAGCTCAATGTACGAACTCCGTTGCATCGGCGAGGATACTGAAATACTTTGGGTAGATTTTTAACTCGAAATTTTGCCCGGGCAGCGCCTTTAGGCTACTCTTTTTCAATTTCCAACTGCCAAGGGATTTTTTACTTGCGCAGTATACACAAATGAGAATGACATAGTAGCTGCAGCAAGTGTCAAACCATCAAAACCATTCAATTATAAGAGTAAACAAAAGACAAACTTACCACAATTCCCATACTGCAAACTCTTACACCATCAGTTTCAGATGTGCGATAGGAATCCTGGTTATAAAGCTCATTTAGAGATGATTGTCAATAAACAACAGACCAAGCGAGATAAGAACAAGAGAGCGGTTTAATGTTTTGTGTGTGTGTAAAGGTCTAGGACACTAGTCATCAAGATGTGAAGGTCGTCGAATGTTAAGAAGTGCAAATGCAGCACTAATTGACACATCGTCAGAGAGTGAAAACGAATGCGAGGACATTATACAACCAGAAAACAACGCAACTATAAGCGATTGACATACTTAATTTTGATAAATGTCAGACATGTGAGAAATTTCATGATGATGGCGTATTAGAATGTGGGCATGCAATCCCATTCTTATGTGAAAATGTTAATGCTGTTAGTTCCTCCAGAGGAAAACTAAAGTTCAACAAGGGGTTAGTAAATAACAAACCATGCCAAGTACTTCTTGATTCTGGTAGCACTTTGATTGGTCTAGTAAAGATTGCGTAAATACAGATCAGTATAAAGGCGAGTTTGTAAAATGCTGAATATTCTCTGGCAATGTGGAAAAATATCCACTAGCAATTGCACGTATTTGTACACCGTTTCTATCAGGAACATTTACCTGTGCAGTTTTAGAGAATCCATGTACAGACTTAATTTTAGGATGTTTAGCAGACATTAAGAAATGTACCCAAAAAAACATTAATGCCTGGGAATAAAGGCATCAAGAAGGTATTGCAGTAACCAAACAAATTGCAATAAATCAAAAGTTAAATGTTTAAGAACAGCAACTTCAGTCAATAAACCAAAGGGACACTACTAGTCACAAGACGGCAGAACAACTTAAAGAGATACATGACGTAAATTCCTCCCAAGTGGATCATTTAGTTCTGCCAAATATAATTGTTAGTGACCAGATTTACAAACCTACGGAAGTTTACACTACCAGTAATGCAACGTCACAGAAAAACAACAAAGTAGACAAACAATATGCAAACAAAACAACGCAAACAATCATGTACAGACAGACAACAGTGTCTGAAAACCACAGGCTTAGAAACACAAGACAATAATATTTTCTCCAAGGGACATAATTGAAAACACAGATTTAAAGACATAAATTTACCATTATATAATGCTACCATCTCCATACCAGTCTCTTTATTTGATGTTACTAATGACATTATTGACAGCTCTGAACACATACCAATTTCAGTCAACAGCAACCATATTGCTACTTATGAACCAATTAATTTTCTTAACAACATTATTATTAAATCATTCATCATCATGTCATTTGGATATTTTAGTTAAAGCCAAAATTTCCATCCCATGTCACTGTGTTGAACATTGCGCTGACCTAATACAGCGTCAGCAAGGTATACTTTCCAGAAAGTTAACCCAGATACAAAGTCTGAGACAAGGGTTTGATAAAGTCACATTATTTGGACTCACCATATTGACACAACTGACAAGTTTTTTTTCCCCAGATCTTTTAAGATCTAAAACAAAAATTGATGTACAGATTGCTACTTTAATAAATGCCATATTACAAATTAGACATGATTTTTCTAATGTACCATTCCTTCGCTTGCCTAACAAGGACATTCCTTATATCCTAAGGATAGATGCCAGTGCCACCAGAATCTCGGGAGTCTTACCTCAGATCTACAATGACATAAATCATCCAATAAGTTCCGTGAGTAGAAAAATCACCCCATCCGAATCCCGCTACAGCGTATCTCAGCTGGTATGCCTGGTCATTCTATACTGCGTCAATAAACTGACGAAATATCTTGCCGGAACACACCTCCTCATAGATACGGATAATTCTCCTTAGCTAGTATTACAACAGGGGCAGCCCAAAAACAACAGAATACATCGATGTGCTCTTTTATTACAAGACTACTCATTTTCGATCAGACATATAAAAGGAGTGGACAATATTATCGCTAACCTGTTGACGAGAAATTCGGACCCACCAGTCACTGAGATCAATTAGTCAACCAGATCACCAGTCAAGTAGATTAAGTTAGTTAGTGTAGTTATTTTAATTAAATATTATTATTCTTAATTAAGTCTCACATACGGACATACGTATATTTAGAAAACACAGAAACACATTATATCGTTTAGTAATTATACCTTTATTAGTAATAATGTTCCATTTTTCTAAAACACAATACTAATGTACCTTTAACATACTAAACGTAAACACTATGTTTAACTTAATTAGCTTAGATATGAAATTAAATTTGTGTGTGTGTGTGTGTATATATATATATATATATATATATATATATATATATATATATATATATATATATATATATATATATATAATTGATAACTATAGAAGTAAGTTAAACTTAGAGCATAAGCAATTTTTTTGTTCAATTACATTTGTTTGTTGTATTAAAACGTTCATTTGATGTAAACATGAAAAATATAAGCTAATAATCTTTTCACCGCAAGATTTTCTTATGCATTGAGACATTCATTTGCTTAAACCGTTTAAATTACAAGTTTAGCCATTTTTTTCCCACCTTAACTTAATATTTTATCAATCTTAATAATATAAAGATTTTTAAATATACATGCATTGTGAATGGACGAGTAAAAAGTGGATACAAGGCGGATCGAATATATTAAATGAGGGTATGTAAACAAAAGTGCATATGTTATGCACATACGCCTCAGCTTAATGTTTTGTCTACGTATCTTGCATCACATTTAATTCGTTCATTTTTTATATGTGTAAACATTACGTAGACACTACACCAATAGGAATATATTCAAGAATCACAGCTCGGAGACTCATCTCAGAAATTATGAATAAACAATCATTTGTGAGATGCAGAAACCTATCTCGTGACACTTGAATACGAAGACTACACAGATTATAAGCATATACCCATGTTTGTAATGAACAGATATATTATTATAAAGAAACAACTCACACTAACACTATATTAATACATAACATGCAAACACTGGTATACTTTGAACTGGAGATCACACTTATACAAGGGACATAAGTGGTTAATGAGGGGAAACGAGATAGGGGTAAATCAGTATACACATATCTTGAAGAAACATGTTGAATTAATATTTTACGGGGTTCATGGGTATTATACCCATTATTAGTGTCCTCAAAAAGAGACAATTGTTTCGGGACACCATATTGGGTGTATGAGAGGTTTTGCAATTTAATGGAAAACCATAAATGTAAGTCAATGGTACCTTGGGCCGTTTAACAGTCCCCAGTAGTAAAATGTGTGAGAATATTAGACTCTTTACAACATACCAAGAGCGTTAAGCTAACTATACACCAGTAGGTGTGTGTTTCAACGGTATATCAGACTCTTACAAACTACGGTTGTACCCAACCTAACAGTTACGACTGACGAACTCACATAACCCACTGACGAATAAGTTCAAACTAATTATATATATATATAAAACACATTGTGTCACTTCTGATAAGAAGCTAAGTGACACAAAAAGGGGGGAGAAGTGGAGAATATCAGCGTGTTGGGAGTGTAGATGACATAGACAGGACAACAGAGATGTCATAGACTTGATACCAGAGATGTCATAGTCAAGGCAACAGAAATGTCATAGAGAGGACAAAAAAGATGTCATAGACAGGACATAGGCGGGACAACAAAACCCAGCTATAAACAGGACACAAGGTTATAAACAGGACACAGGGACATAGACGAGACTACGTCCTTGGCTGACATTACAACTTTGGACTGAAGGACCTGAGTCAACAATACCGGACACCTTGTACGGCGAGACAACTGACACAACACGACTATCACAGGGGACACGCGGTCAAGCACCACGTGACTATCAGACCGAACACCAGAAAGCTCAGAATGGGACTGACAGTGATAGAGGAAAGACGTGTGCGACTGGGTGGGAGAGTGTATTAAATGCTGGTGTGAAAGCTAGCCTTTGCTGAGCGAAGATAGCCGCGAGTATTCAGTGCGAGGAATGAGAGTGAACTGTGTTGTGAGCGCACAGATGACTGCGATGGCTAATTGAGATTTGCCATTATTGTAGATAGAAGATTGTGATATCATTGTGCATAAATTGATACTATATATTCACGTCACGATATTAATGTTTTGCCTGAATAAATGAGGGTCATAATGAAGTAAAAAATTAGGTAATAAAATTATGTCATAACGAAGGCTCGAAAAGGTTTGTCAGCAATGAGAGTCATGGCGACTGCCAATATCGAGCAAAGACTGCTATTACTTCTGTTCCAAGGACTTGTGCTTTCACGCATCGAGTATGCCCTGGCATTCCTCACTGTCAGCCCTACACAGATTGGAAGACTTGAAAAGGTACAAAACGAAGCCATGCGCATCATTTTGGGCTGCACAAGAGACACCAGCTGTGTAGCAATGAGATACCTCCTTGACTTCCCGACAATGGAACACAGGATCAAGATCTGGAGAGCTCGTGCATACTTAAAAATAAGTGCAGATGAGCAGCACCCTCTGCATGACGCTATATTCAGAGAAAAGGGTGACAGGCTAAAGAGGGGCAAATCATGGATGGGTCGGGTGGAAGATGTCGTCAGCCAGGTCTGCAGTCTTACCAGTATCAACCCCGGCAAGGAATAGGTGCCGGTGCCTCCAGCTTTTAAGTGCACTTTCTCCTGCATTATCACACTCGACAGACGGTGCAGAGAGCAGAACCCTGCAGCTGTCAATGCAGAGGTTAAAGCGCTCATCTATGAACACTCAGATAGCCCCGAAGTGCTCATCTATACAGATGGATCTGTTGTAAAGCGGCAGAGAAGTGCGTGGGCATTTACAGCCCGTTCAGCGGGCCGAACCATTCAAGAATCCAGTGGTGCCCACTCTATGACCACGAGCAGCATGACGATGGAGGTGATGGCAGTTACACAGGCTTTCATATGGTTGGAATCACAGCATTATACCAACGTGCGTGTACTAAGTGATTCAATGAGCATGATTCAGAAGGTCGAAGCTGGATCTGTACGTAGACAGTGGACTGAGTCGCTGCGGAAGTCTGTTGTCCGTAAAGTCACCTTCATCTACGTCCCGGGACATACGGGAGTCGAGGGAAATGAACGAGCTGACAAACTGGCTGGCTCTGCACCCCCTGTAGATGGCCAGCCCATAGATCGTGCCGATGTTATTAACGTCCTTAAAGATATGACGAGAACAGAGGACTTTGACGTCAGTGATTCCACATCGCTGTCCAGGATGAAAGACCTGGGAGTAAGAATCGGCACAGCCAGACGCGAGAGGTACATCGGGAAAACAAAGCGCCTCGTCAACCAACACAGAACTGGCACTATTAGCCACCGGACGCTGATGCATATGCTGGGGGGAGGATCTGAGCACCTATGGACATGTCCGGAGTGCAATGAAGATACCCCAACTGATAACTGAATAACTGATAACTGAAATGAGGGTATCGTACATGCGTTGGATTATTATCTTACTGAGTGCATGTAGAAGACTCACTGTCATCAGTCAATGACGAGCTAAGGTTACCTGTATTTATGAGACGTTGACATGTTCAATATTTTGACATTGCTACTGAACAGCTGAGGCTAATGCCATAGAAATCGATGCGCTAAACAGTATTACTTTGATCAACAAATCATCGAGTTTAGCAATAACAGGCTTTGGTTAAATAACTGAATCAACGAGTAAGACTTAGCGGGTGAAGATCACCCGAACTTGAATATGGGTTGGTAACCTTTTTAGGAGTTTAGTACACATGTAATGTTGCAAACTAACCCTTCTTTCCAAACATGGGCTGAACAATATTGGTTTGTCCAAAAGTCTTGAAACGAGCGTACATCAAGAGTTTGCCGTTTTTCGAGTTGTGTAACGAGACATTATTCATCATCGTCAAGTGCCTTGCCAGCTGGCGTAGGCACTCGCGTCTCTCCACATTTCTCGGTCTTTGGTGTTCAGGATCAACGCTGCTGATGATATTCCCCCATGGCACCGTCTCAATCCATCCAGCATAATTTCTGTTGGTCTGTCTCTGCCTCTCTTCCCCTTGAACTTTCCAGTTGTCACGATGTTCTTCTCTCTTCTCATCACATGACCGAAGAAAGCTGCTTCTCATTCTTATTGTTGAATATAATGTTCTCTTTCAGGCAGGCATTTTAATTACCCTGACAGTCCAAGGAATTCGCAATATTTGTCTCAGGAACCACATATCTGTTGCTTCCAAGTTCTTCCTAATTTGTTTAATTATATTCCAAGATTCACAGATATACAACAAAACAAGTTCTATATAGCACTCCAGGACACTATTTCTTACATTCCATGACAGTGACTTTATCTCATAAGATACTCTTTATTTACTGGAATGCAACTTTTGCTTGCCCTATTCTGCTCTTAATCGCTGTTGTGCATCTTCCAGATGTTGTTATAAATGTCCCTAGCTTTTTAAAATTATCCACTTGATTAAGAATTGTCCCTTATATTTCCATTTCACATGTTGGTGTCACTTTTTTACTTTCCCATCTCCACTGTTACTGTTTTCTTGCTACTTCAATGTCCAACAACTGTTGTAGATTTTGTGCATTATCAGCCACCAAAACTGTGTCATCAGCATAGCGTATATTGTTTATATTATAACAACCTTGTAGAAAGTGAAACTGGGCTTAGTTTGAATAATAGAAAGACAGAAGTCATGGTGTTTTCAAAGGAACATTGTGCTTTAATGTGCAATTAAAGTACATGACTTTATTTTGGGGCAACTGCAGAAATTTAAAAATCTAGGCACATGGATAACATCAGATGGAAGATCCATCACTGAGATAAAGAACGAACAAACGAACTTTATTTTCAAAGGATTAAGAATTGGGCACGCAGGCCCGTCTAACATTCTGCCCTTCTATCACTCTCTTTCATACATTATTTCATTCACACTTCATTCAAGGCTAACAGAGAACAGCAACAATATAAAATCTATGCATTATAAAAACATGGGCAAAATGCGAACATCAATACTACACGACTCAGTAATATTAGCTAATGGTGTGACACGTGTTATTAGAAATGTGGAAAATACTGGTCTACCAAAAGGGGTCTGGCTGTTATACTAGGGTTTTGTTATTATTAGTATTTCTATTATTAATGGGGAAGGTAATTGTCACATAATAGACCAACGTGATTTAACCCGTGATGAGAATAATAGGCGTTCTGAATTAGCGGCTGTTCGAGGCCAAGGGTTGTTTCAACAAATCCAGGAAATGTAACTGCACGTGTTTACATCTGGTTGACGGATTTGGAACACTCGGTGGTGAGGGAGACGGGTCCCGGCACCGCTTTGACAGTTTGTCAACATTCGAATACAGATGGAACCCGTCGGATCCTGGTTGCAATCGGATGTCACCCATAACAGGTCGGGCAAAGTTAACAGCTGCAGATGTGTAGGGGAAGTGAGTGAGCTGAATCATACATCGCTTTGACAGTTCATAAACAGGTTGGATTGAAAGCGGAAGTACTCAGCTCGGAAGAAAACAGTCCATCTGTCATATAGAGTTTCCGGACATCACGCAGATTGGCAGATTGGTATTGACATCTGTTGTTGGGATCATACAGTAACTCGCTAGCTTGTTGGGGATGTCAAAACAAGTGATGACAACTCTGACAGTTACTAAGCCATGGAGGATAGATTCTTGACAATGGATGATATGCCCAAATAACACCTGTGTGGACATAATGACTACCGTCACGTGACCAATTTTAGGTTTTGCCATAAACCATGATTGGGAGAAACAGTGTTGACCAAAACCGTGGATTAAGATGGACGTGTTTGTGGGAGAGCTCTACAGTGTTAGATTAATTTAATATTAACTAGCATGTGTCGTTATGGCAAAGTGTAGCAGTCATCCCGGAATGAGGATAGTTTGCATAAGGTATAACCTATTATAATTAGTTCTAATTAATATAGGCTGTAGTCTTGTTAAAACTAGAGTGATACTTGGCTCTGTTAGTTGAAAATAGATTAGTGTTGATAAGCTTTACTAGTTGAGAATTGAGTAATGAGGGATAATTGGGATATTCCCGTAGGTGTCCCTGGTGGGCGGGGTTCCGCATTCTGTTTGTTGATTTTTTTTTCTTGTCTTGGCCTGATGATAACCAATGGGTTGAGTCATCTGTCCCTGACAGAGTAGGTTCATTGTATTTTACTGAGCAAGGGCCAAGGGCCACGATCATCTAATAGAGATCAGTGATGGGGAGGCTTTCACCAGTTGTATGATCTATTTTACAGGTTCCTCAGGTTGGAATGAAGAACCCGGAACCAATGGAAAATCCGATCCCGGATAAATTATGATGCAGAAAGATTGGCCAGCCACCTTCTAAATGGGTCGGTGCTAGAAGAAGCTGATACCCATGGCTCGGTGGAGCTGAATGGTATAAGTATCCTACATAAGTATCCTACATGAGTGCATACCAATCGTTAACACACCTGAAGTGATGGATGTTCAGCCCACGTGGAACTAGATCAGTAAGAACTGATGGTCACATTAGATGAAACCAAACATTGAAGTGTAGTTGTTTCCCGTATCAAGGAAATCAGAACTGTCAGACAATATCTAGTAAATAAAGCAAGCCATTTTTGTCTAGACTATGACTGTTTAAGAGTGAAAATATAGAACATTTCGCTAGAAGAAAACGGCAGGTTCATAGGACAGTGTTCCATGTTTTATTCACTGCGCCGGAATTATGAAGCCGGAGTTTCTATAAACTATTAGGAACAGTTGTGTTAGGAACAATAATAGTTTTTTTCTCGGATTATATTTACATGGGATTCAGATCTCATGGTCATCAGAGCTCCTGGAGGAGGACATGTCTGGAGAGAAGGACACGACTTCAGTGAGGTCTATTGTGATGAGTCTTGTGATGTCGTGTGATCCTTGCCATGATGAGTGGACTCTGAACATGAACTCTGTGGTCTGACCTATACATTTACATTAGAATACACGACACACATTTTCTTCGCATACACGTCTCATATACGTTACACTTTTCTTTTAATAAATTAATCTTTATTAATTTTTAGAAGCAAGAGTTGTTGAGTATGTTGCGTTGGGGAAGTATGAGCGGGGGCATAGTACGACAGTGAGAGAGTGATAGGGAAAGGTGTCCATAGGCTGATGGAGTGTGTTGGACGGAAGCTGGTGGATTCTCCAAGATAATGATAAGGAAAAAAATATTATAATGTGGGTGTTGACTCTCCTCACTCCAGGGACGACACTTTAAAGGAGGACACGACAGTAATCCGTACTGAGATAATGTTCGAACAATTTGCGATTATATGTATAGAGATTGGTGATGTCTTTGATTTCTTGTGGCAGATTGTTCCACAGCTGAGCTGCAGAGTTCGTTAAGCTTGTTTTGTATAAGTCAATCCTAGGCTTCGGAATGTGTAATATATTTAATCGTTTACTGTGTCTAGCATTATATTTAAACAATGGCCAAAGGTAATTTATGGAATTCCGGTGAAGGATTTTGAATAGATTAGGACAAGCAAAAATGTCATTCTATTAAATGAAGAACGTGTTGTTCAGTAGGTCACTGTAATTGAAAGTTGCATGTTGCATAGCACCAAACGTAACACACGACTGAGAATCCTGGACAATTAGTAAACAGGCGGGAAAAGGTCCGTGGGAGCCTTGAAGATGTGGTTGTATAGAATGCTGAAAATTAATTGGACAGCCAAAATGAGCAATAAGGACGATTTAAGGGAAGCTGAGTCACAACGACAACTTTTTACAAACATCAGAAAGAGGCAGTCATCGTTTTTGGCCACTTAATGAGAAGATAAACACTGGAATATGTTCTGACAACCGTACAGATGTCAGGAAAGAGAGATAGAGGAAGACAGCGTGAGAAGATTCTTGACAGTCTTGTGCCATGGCAATGAAGGGTGTCAACACACGAACTGATCCACGACATCGGAGATGGTAATTTGTGGAGAGACATGATCACCCACGCCATCCGGCAAGGCACTGTATGATGATTATAACATCCGAATAGAATTCCGGGCTTCTCTTTGATCTATCTCTATCTCATTATTACTTCACTATACAGGGAGAAGAGATCTGGTGACAAGACACATCCCTGTCGTACCCCTAGCTTAATTTGTTCACAATTGCCCTCTTTATTTCAGGTTTTTATTGCTGCTGCTTGTTGCCAGTAAATATTCTTTATTATTCTGCCATCTTTCCGATCAATGTTGATACCTTCCAATATTTTAATCAGTTCATCATGTTTTACTTAATCAAATGTCTTGGTATAATCTATGAAGCACACGTCTTTCTGTGACTTTATTGGTCTGTCTATTAGTGTTTGTATTGTAAATATTGCATATATTACAAGAGGTAGTAGCAATTGTAAACTAGGAACAACACAGATGTCTTTGGCTTGGAGGATACATATCGACACAAGAGGTTTTCAATCTAGCTCTGGAGATTCGCAAGCAGACAACTTGGCGTTGATTTCAATGTTATCATATAGCCGAGGATTAGACAACAAAGACACCCTAATGAAGTAACATTGCCTAGTAAATTAAAACTGACAATACATGCGGGGATTGACTGCAACGCCTAAGCGTCATAACACCTATTGTTTTACTTCCAGTCCCCAACATGGTGTATAGGCGTTTGAGCTGTTAAGGCCTCTGGAGTGTTTATGCTTGTGGCTACGGTTTGCTTACACATTTTCCTCATGTTGTGCTGGTAGTGCATGTTTTCGTCGCCCTGTTACTGTTACTGTGAATTTCGTGTGGGGTGCTTTTACATCTGTCCGTACTTGTTTGTGAACTGCATGTTCAGAAAAATGGCGGCCAGGCGGTTGCTGAACTAACTGGGTTTCCTTATGCAGTAATGTATGGCTGCTGGTTTTCTAGTTACTAGCGCTTCCATTGACGATGAACTGTATTTTTCGTGGCCTACTCACGTTTCTGCATTCTAGCAGCGGCATTATACATAGAATATTTGTACGGGCTGTTGGTTGTCGAGACTCTTGTCTGTTCCAATTTCATATCCTGCAGTGAGTAGCACTATGTATGATATTCACTGGCACAGGAACGGAGCATAATGGGGGCGACCCTTTGCCGTATATTGGAACCACGAATATTAACTAACTAACTAACTAACTAATTAACTAGCTAACTAACTAACTAACTAACTATTGTTGTAACTGTGAACAAGCCCCAGATACAGCATCAGAATAGTTTAAATCACCTGCATGTAGAGGTGTAAATCAAGGGAGTGTTCACTACTAACAAATTATTCAAACAAATACAGAGAAGACAAGCACTTAACTTTGGAGGGAATTCAATCAAAATAATGAGATGTGTAGACGATATAAATATATAGGCTGCAACAGAACAGGATATCCACAAGTTAGCTGCCAAGGATAATAATTAACTATTGAAAATTGTTAGACCTAAATATCAATAACAGAGAAACTATGGTGGTCAGAAAAGATAGTACTTGGCCAGGGAGAAATATTGCGGTGAATGAAAAGACGCGAGTGAAAGTCAATATATTTTCTCATCAAGGACAATAATAGTTGATGATGGCAGGAGCCATCATCATCGTCACCTGCCTTGCAAGCTGGTCTTGACTCCATATTGATCTCGGCCTTTGAGGCTATGGATCAACTCCACTGATGATATCCACCCATTCCACCGTATCGATCCACCCATTCCACCGTCTCTATCCACCCATTCCACCGTCTCTGTCCACCCATTACACCATCTCTGTTCACCCATTCCAGCGTCTCTGTCCACCCATTCCACCGTCTCTGTCCACCCATTCCACCATCTCTGTCCACCCATTCCACCATCTCTGTCCACCCAGCAGATTTGCTCTCAGTCTGCCTCTGGCTCTTGGGATATGATACTTGGTTGGATACGATGAAGACGACAACAGTGATGATAATGATGATGATGATGTTGATGATGATGATCATGATGATCATGATGATGATGATGATGATGATGATGATGATCATTATCATCATCATCATCATCATCATGATCATGATGACGGTGATGTGGCTGGTCATGAAGGGATCAATATACAGGACATTATGGGAACGGTGATAGTGGGATCAACATGTATGACATATACATTAGTTTATAGAAACTTTAGAGTTGAATAAAGCGGATGTTTAACAGATTAGAATATCCACTTCCTCCTACCTCCACTGATGTACAGAGAGCACAGGAAATAGAGACCGGACCCATACATCAATACATCATCAACTGTCTCGTTGCTCGGACAGTGAATGTCCATTACTCTCATGCCGACTGTGGTATTTCGTGTCGTGCAAATGTGCGTAAATCCGTGTTGTTTAAACTTCAGTTTTAGTTCGTTTGTTGAATCTGTGGTAAAGGAAACCAAAAACAGCCCGGCCAATGTGAGACACATGTACATAATTTCCTAATGCAACATTTAGCAAATGGTAAGTAAGCAGAGACACATGACTGAAGCAGTGAGCGAGAGGGAATTGTCTTTCTTCATGGCGTAGAGATTCATCCATCATGTGCCACGCCGATAAGCGTGGGCCGTCATGATTCGCCAATTCACTCGATCACCAGAGTCGTGTATCAGCTCAGTGTTCATGTCTCTACCATACAAAGTGGCAAAGCCATCCAGGTATTTACGTCTATGTCTTCATCTTGTTCTCTTCCCCACGATATTGCCAGTTGTCACCAAGTTCTCCAATGTATTCCTTCTCATAACGTGACCAAAAGTTTTGACTGTCTGCGTCTAATTTCTCTAATCCTTGTACGATTTTCATTTGTTTCTTTTAGGACATAGTCATTGGTTTTTCTGTCTGCCCATGTTATTCTTTGCATTCTCCTCAGAAACCACATTTCCACAGTCATAAGATGTTTTTCAGCTTTTCAGTTCATTGTCCAAGCTTCAAATCCATACAAAAGTAGAGTTTCTATGATGCTCCTCAACACTCTTTGTCTCGTTGAAACTGACATCGTTTTAATGGTCAGTATGTTTTTGTTTCACCTTGCAAAAGGCGTAAAGATAGTTTATCATAATCGAAAATAAAGATCAGCCGTTGGTTCTCTCCCCGCCCCTTCACCCCCACCCTCCAGGACATGCTGGTGTGGTAGGAAACGAACATTCGGCCAGATTGGCTGGGTCTGGACCGACTGGGTGATACATTGGTCCATGATAAGGTAAATGTGGTCGGAGCTCTTTAGTATCGTGTGTATAGTGCAGAACAGATAAATCATCACGGCTTGGACAGAACTGTGCTGTGGTGAGTGACCAGAGAATCTTTCACAAACTCATAACACCTGTGAAAGGCCAGACTGAGACATAATAAGACTGGTACTGGTATTATTAGTATGGGGACGCTTCGCTGCATGTTTTAGTTGGCGGTGAAGATCGTATGAGATTGTACTGAGTGCTGTGATGTCGGTTCTTGCCTCATCTCGAAGTGACACTTCATAATCATCATAATTTGTGTATTCTAGTGACTGACCATTGCTGCAATCTGCACGACCATCAAATTAGCGGATCAGGTCTAATCTACAATAGAGCGAGCCGATCAGTCAATCAATCAATCAATCAATCAATCAATACTAGAAACATGCAAGTTGGTTTTCCATAGCCTTCCGAGGTGATGTTTATGTTGTAATTCTGCTAGAATTTGTCCAAAGACACGAACGCTGTAAAGCAGCATAGACGAGCTTCTGTCAACAGCTAGACACCCATGATCGTTTCACAATTTCTGAGAATTACATGGAAAGAAACGCAAAATACTTATCTAACTACCATGCTGATCAGGTTCCTGAGGAAAATGCAAATAATACCATGGACAGACGGAAAAACCAATGAACAAGTCTTTCAAGAAACAAATGAAGATCGTAAACTGATTAGAGTCATTAGACATAGACAGTCAAAATTGTTTGGGCATGTTATGAGATAAAATTACTTTGAGAACTTGTTGACGACTGGCAAGATTGAAGGGAAGAGATCAAGGGAAGACCGAGAAGTAAATACCTGGATGGCTTGGCCACGTGGCATGGTTGAGACAGGAACACGGATCTGATCCACGACACTGGTGATCGAGTGAGATCGCAGAACATGACCGCCCACGCTTATCGGCATGGCACATGATGGGAGGATGGAAGCTGATCAGTAAAGGGAAATTAAAACAACATTGGATCAGAACCATGCCGTAGACCAGACAGGAAGTGACGATGTGGTTCAAGGAGTACACAGGTAGGCGGGCAAGTTTTGAACGACAGCTGGAAGGCTGTAAAGTAAACATTACACATGAGAATCATATACAGCATTCATTCAATGGGTGAGTAAGTAAAGTGTGGACAACAAGTAATTAATTGATTACGTGACAAATAAACAATATGAAATACAAACAGTTAAGCATATGTAGCTCCAACGAAAAGATGAGACATACTAAACACGGACACAGGGTAATTACCTTAATACGGACTCAATGAAGATGAAGCAAAGTGAAAATCTCCCCAAAAAAGAGATAATCAACAAATATATAATAATGAAGTAATAACATAAAAGTAAGTAAAATAGAACACACCAGAAGACGGCGTTTCGATTCTACCAATCTTCTTCAGGGACAGGACAGCACAAACAGAAGTAAAGAAAAAAAAAACACACAATTATAAAATAATATGTAAACACAACTCCGTTGTTGTCAAGAAGGCACAAAAGCTGGGTTCAGTTCGGTTTTGAGAGGTACTCTTTTTCTTCAAAGGTTGAGTCTAATTTAGCTGCAAAATTCGCATATAAGAAATGTGTGGCCAAAGGTGTGCACAAAGTCAGATATGAATATATAGAGGGAAGTCAGCGGAGTTATACAGTTGCATCCACAACAGTATTGATTCCCTCTGGATGGATGCATCCCAGAGAGTTGATTAACTGGCTTTTAATTTTAAGCCTAATGACGGTTTAGACCAAACAAGGTACACGATCAAATGACTGAATATTTATTCTCGTAAATTAAATTTCCGTTCACTGGAGCATTGGAATTATGGAAGATACCAAGAAACACAACAAACACGATAACTCTAGAATGACGATGTGTCGTCCTTCTGTCCTAGTAAGAGATCTCATCTGGTGATATCCTTCAGAATTGAACCAGTTCAATATAGACCAATGGAGCATGACAGCACAGGAAAAAAGCAATAAAGAGAATTGTTTTGTTTTTTCTTCAACATTGCACACACAAATATAAACAGAGAGAGAGAGAGAGAGAGAGAGAGAGAGAGAGAGAGAGAGAGAGAGAGAGAGAGAGAGAGATGTCCAGCAGATAGTGGTACTCACTTGAATAAGCTAGCACTACCCGAAGCCAGGTAAATGTCGCATTGATGGATACAGTCACACGTCTGACGTCCTGGCGAAGGAGACACGTGCTGTCATCACCATCTGTCACCTCACTGACGTCAGACTGATTGTACGCCAGATCGGCTGCAACAAGTTTTATAGATACATAAAATAAACACAGTCTTTGGTCATGTGATGAGAAAAGAGGTATTGGAGAACATCGTGACAACTGGACAGATCAAATGAAAAAGGCAGAGGCAGATCAAGAGAAATGATGCTGGATGGACTGAGACGGTGGCATGGAGGGATATCATCGGCAGAGTTGATCCAGAACACCAAAGACCGATATCTGCGAAGAGACATGAAAGTCAACGCCAGCAGGCAAGACACTTGATGATGATGATAAAACTTCAAAAAAAAAATTAAATACATGTTATTTACAGGACGTGGCAATCAACCCCATGTAAGAGGACATATTCAAGTAAAGATCCCCGGAGTCGCATTGGTGATATGGTGGTAACCACATATTTATAGAGACCGAACGTCACTCATTGGCGGATGTGGTCATTGTCACGTCGGACGCCTCTACTTCCCAATACATTTCATAGTTCCCATTTCAGGCGGAGGTCAACCAGGGCCCTCAACTTAATTTTAAAAATTTGAAGCCTTCCCAGGTGCGGCTTGACCCAGACGCCAGGCGGCAGACAAGCGTTTTAGCCGCTACACTACCAGGCCACTCCGTTCTTACCTACTAGGCAATGTTAGTGCAGTAGATTGCCATTCGCCGGTCTCCCTGGCCGAGGATTTAAATGCCTTTCTCTGTAATACTGTTTATCCATGTAGGGTGATGTAGCGCGCGAGAATTGGTAGCGGTTCTCGCCGCGTTGGTGACTTGCGGGATATGTGAGCCGGCCGCTCAGAAAGCAATGACAAACTACTGAGCGTAATCTTGCCAAGAAATCAACAACAGCGGTAAAATGCTGGTGTTGACAGCGATGTCCTGTAAAGGATATGCAAAAAAAAAAAGGTTTGCCATTCGCCGACTCTGTGGCTAAGGGGTTACGAATGCAATTCGTAATCCCGCAATCCGCGTTCCAAACACAGCTGAGGGCGATTATAAAACAGACGGCCTTGCGTTGGTAGTAATACAAAAGTATGAGTGCCGGTCCTTCAGAAAGCAACGGCAAACGTAAACTTGCCAAGAAATAATTTGGCATTGCTTTTCTGAACGGCCGACACCTCATACTATGGAAATCAACGCAATCCGGCCTGCTTCCAAATCACGATGAATTTGAAACCTCGACTCAGTATATTCAGAATTATGAATCTTCTCGTCTCGTCTCATTATCCCGTGAGCCAAAGCATCCGTTTATACATACATACATAAACAAGTGTTACATTCCCTTCCAATATCTGTTCAACACGCCTGCAGAAAATATAACATGAAACGTCCCACGTTGTGAGATTAGTAACAGTTGTAACCTTTAGTTGTAACCTTTAGTTATAACCTTTTCACAATTGGTTTTCAGGCATGCTTGTCTTGGGAAAATATAGGTTTCCCCTTGTCTCCCCCAAGGTCAGCGTGAGACAGCGTGAGAACATTCTTGACAGTCTGGAGCCAACACATGAATTGATCCATGCAGTCGGAGATCGCAGTTTGTGGGGAAGCATGACCGCCCACGCCAGCCTGCGAGACATTGGATGATGATGAGTATGTTTACTAACTACAAACAGACTACAAGAAAGATGCCAGTTCTATAATGCGGTTATATTGAGTTTACAGACGGATTGATCGCTTCATTGCACTGGGCTGAATCCATATGGCCCTTTCTCTTCTACAGTTCGTCCTATTGTATGGGTTCACACAGTACGAACTCTCTAGCACCGGTGACGACTCCCGGGAGTCTCTGAGACATCGTCACTTGTTAATTGAATGACAGACTCCGACATCGAACCAAAAACCTTCGGTACATGAGAGAGAGAGAGAGAGAGAGAGAGAGAGAGAGAGAGAGAGAGAGAGAGAGAGAGTTAAGCATTAGGCCGCGAAGACCATCCATGAAGATGAAGCCTCCAGACACACAAGCTAGGATTCTTCTGGCCGACTCTTCTATCTTCCGCGTAGAAGTATTCTCCTGTCACTTAGTGCATAATAGTTCCTGAATGGCCTCATACGACATGAATGGCTCAACATCCTGAGCACATCACAATTAGTCCAACTTTAATCTATGTACAGGGCACTCAGGCGTGAAAGGCAAAAAGCGAGACGATCGGCTGTCGGACATGGCCTTGATTGAGGTAAGAAGCGCAATGGATTGGCCAGACATTATCAGCGCCATAAGAGATGCTGGACCAACAGATGACTTTATGGAAACCTGGGAATCTGCTTCCTTGCCCGGAGTGAGGCGGATGTGGGTGGAGCGGGGAGCTGCCAGACATGAATAATTTATTAAGAGCACATTAACCAAGACAGAACTGACACTGTCATTAGATATTTGCTGTCTGACATGTTTATGATTATTGTTTGTGTTTACTCGCATTGAAATCACGTGCATACACATGCAGCTGATTCTAGTGCACTGGACTTATTTTTGCGTGAGCATTAGCTTTCCCTCGCCATCAAGCGAACCCACTACGACATCGGAGGTGCTTGTAATTTATGTCCCAAAGTCAAGGACGTATAGTCAACATTTTAGTCAAACTGTCCGATGTAGTCAGGAACAAATATTACAACACTAGGGATATTTCCAAACGTGTTCCATCCTCATCGTCAACAGCCAGTGAAGAGCTCCAATACTAATGGTGCCAATAACAATCTGATTATATGTCAGCCTGGGCGTTCCCCGGGGTCCTACGTCAGATCGTCGGGTCACTCCCTGCAGCACCATTCTCTCTGTTCTTAAGCACTGTACTCACGATCCCAAAGAGATAAAGCATATAACTGGCAATAAAGAAAGAGTCAACTGTTGATACCTACAGTACTGACAGGCGGGACCGAACCATCCTCCCACACAGGTACCGTTGCCCGCACACTGTCCGGCCTTGTCGCAGTTATCTGTACATCTGCACTTGAACTGGCATCTGGATCCGAACCACCCAGCCTCGCAATCTGATATACGAGTGCATGACATTTCATCAAGTTTACCCGACATTTAGATGCATTTATATACGAGGGAACACGTTTCAAATAACATGCATTTTACGAATGACTTTTATAAAATAGTGCGAACCGGAATTGTGTGTTATTTTATTTCTCAACATCAGCTAGTGACGAAAGTGTTACGTTCGAAGTTCGTAATTCCGTATGCCTCATTCGAAACACAGCTGCAGACGGTTTGGCGGCAGACATCCTTGCGTGGGTTTTAATATAATAGTATGTGTGCCGGTCGTTCAGAAAGCAATGGCAAACTACAGAACGTTAACTTGCCAAGAAATCACAATCAGCCTAAGTGCAGCTGCGTCCATCTGTTCACAGGCTAATCGATGCCGTCTAAAGAAGTAATCGTGTTTTCGGTGTGGCCTCAGATGATTAAATGACATGGGATGATTAATCGTCTTAAGCGACTTGCCATATCTGCCATGGGCTGGTATTGTCTGTGTGGTATAATACAACATATATGCCACCACATTAGCAACTTTTAAGTCATAACTGTAGCACACCCGAACCTCCCATTTTTCGCCATAAATTTTTGTTTCGTCCAAACCTACTTATTGTTTGCTTTTTTTTATGTTGCATATCCCTTACATGACGCTGAAGTCAACATCAGAATTTGTTAGCTGCTGTTTATGTACTAGGCAAGTTTTTACGTTCAGTAGTTTGCCATTGCTTTCGGAACGACCGGCTCACTTACCCCCGTAGGTTACCAACGCGGCGCAATTCTTTTGTTCGGTACTTGAGTCTCTGTGGCGAAGTGGTCAAGCCGTTTGACGTTTGACTCGTGAGCCGAAGGTTGTGGGTTCGATTCCGGGCCGTGTCCTTCGGTTTACGAGTTAAATGTTTCGGAGACTCCCATGGGTCGTCGCTAAAAGCTACGGAGTCCGTGCTTTGTGCGACGCTTTCCGTGCTGCGGAAAGAGACCGAGCCATATGGGATAAAAACCCGGAGCAATGAAGTCGACCCTGTCGACTTTTAAGCGACTTTTTTTTAAGCGACTTGATGTTTAAAACCAATTCTGCATCGCTTCTGTCATCTCGCTGTGTACAACATGTGCAATACGTGAATTTAAATCGACCATTATTTCACAAACACTAAAGCAAAATTAGAGTGTTTTGAATGTTAACAAACACTCATAATATGCAACGCATCGATCAGAAAGGAATACTTATATTCTACAATATCATCATCATCATCATTACCATGCGCCGTGCCAGCTGGCGTAGGCATTCATGTCTCTCCACAGATCTCAGTCTTTGGTGTTCTGGATCAACTCTGCTGATGATATTCCTCCATGCCACCGTCTCAACCCAACTACCATCTTGTCTCTTGGTCTGCCTCTGTCTCTTTTCCCTTGATCTTTTCAGTCATCACGATGTTCTCCAATGCCTCTCTTCTCATCTCATGGACACAGAAAGTTGTTTGTCTCATTCTTATCTTCGTCTATTCTGTCCTAAGTTTCATTAGCCTCTTTCAGACAGTGGTTGTTAGTTACTCTGACAGTCCAAGGAATTCACAACATTCGTATCAGGAACCACATCTCTGTTGCTTCCATGTTCCTCCTAATTTGTTCATTTACATTCCAAGAATCACTACCATACAGCAAAACCGGTTCTATATATCACTTTGGCGCGCTCTTTCTTACATTAATTATAGTGACCTATTGCATAAGATAATGTTCATTTTTTGAAATGCATCTTTTGATGTCCGACTCTGTTCTTAGTCTCTATTATACATCTACAAAATAGTAGCATACAAGAAAATCGACTGACAAACGATATCTCATTGGAAACTAAAATTGTTCAACAACAGGCAAAAATATATGGCTTAGAAAGAACAGTAAAGAAATATGCATTCTGGAAAAAAAAACAAAAACATATCAATGACATCTTCCTGATTTGCTCGATCTGACGTTATATCTCAAAGCCACTTTGTTTTTGTTATGTATGTACACATTCCCAATCCCGACCCTGCGTTATCTCTGATGTCTTGGCAAAAGCTACAACCGTGCTCCAGTAATATGTGTCATTTCTGAAGAAATTCCACAGTCATGACCCTGCATTATCTCTCATTTCTAGAACATTCCGCTTCAATTATCTGTCATTTCTTAGCGAAATCATTCTCCTGCTGCACGGTTCACTATGAGTAGAACCTTGCTGTCTTGACAAACGATAGTTTGAAGAAGTAGTTATACCTTACCCTAATAAAATGCTTGGGATGAGTTTAGAGACCGCGTGTTGCCTATGTAGCATGACCCCTCTCTCGGCCTGCCTAGTTTACTCCAGAGGAAAGGTAATACCAATACGTCTAGAGCAAGACAGCTGATGAAGCTGCCGGATCAGCAAAGAAATAGTCTAACATTCCACCCGTCGGAGCTTCGATCCTAGACCAGTTGCCGACCTAGGCTTAGGTATAGTCTCCCCTGCCATGACATTTAGTCTTTATGTTGCATTTTCCACTCTAATGTAAGGCTTGTACCCTCCAAATTGCACTCCTCCACCGGAACCTATTGGCACAATGTGGGGTGTCGGATTTGGTAAGTGCCGTACAACATTCGGAGCTAACAGAAAGCAGGTAATACCGTCTACTTCCAATTTGTATCTGTCATATCTGACAATAGCATCATTAGCATGATGTACCATGCCGATAAGCGTTGACGATCATGTTTTCCCATCGTAAATGATCACCAGAGTCCGTGATTTTGTCTCGACCATGCCTAAGTCATCCAAATATGTACTTCTCTGTCTTCTCCTCAATTTTGCTAGTTTTCACCAAGATGTCTAGTTTATTTCTTCTCACAACGTGTCGAACAATGTATGACTGTCGCGTCTAATTTCTCTAATCAGTTTATGGTTTTCGTCTGCTTCTTGCAAGACTTGCTCATTGGTTTTTCTTTCTGTCCATGGTATTCTGTGCATTTTCCTCAGAAACACAATTTCTACTGTCATTAGATGTTTTTCGGCATGTCTGCTCATTGCCCACGCTTCACGTCCATAAAATGTGCAGGAGGTTCTGAGTAGCACTTCAACAATCATGTTCTCGTTGCAATTGACATCTTTTTATTGATCAGTAAGTTTTTCTTCTTGCATATGGCTACCTTTGTCCTAGCAATTCTTGTTCTAATATTTTTAAGGCACCTCCCATGAGATGTTATGATTGATCCGAGATTATTTTACCGATTCACTTGTTTAATAATATTCCCATTTATTCATACAATGCACTGTTTTTTTTTCTTCGTAGTGACGACCATAATCTGTGTCTTCTTACAATTTAATTCTAACCCCATTTGTTCAATGTGTGCAATAACCGTATCTAATAAATCTTGCAGAGTCTCTGATGTCATTGCCGACTATGAATAACCGAATATTATACTTCAACTAGCCTCTCTGTTACGGTTCTATCTCTGCTTTCGCGAACTCAAATAGCTGCTCGTAACATCGGATCGTTAATTTTCTCTTTTGAGATAAATTGTAAAGCTACTGGTAATGTTATAACCCGCAACAGGAAAGTGACTCACCTGTACTCCCACGTTGTAAAGCAACCCAGATTATTAGAAGGATCCCAGCTGCAAAAGTCATAGTTGTAACGTCAGGTAGGTATATGGTGTGTCACTAAAAGTTGATGTCCGTCAAGGGTGGACTATTTGCAGCCAGGGCCATCAGCATATCAGATATATCTAATACAGACGGAGGATTTAATAAATGGTGTCGTGGATACAATGGATTTACAAAGGAGCATATGACAATATCATGAAAGCTATCTTTCAAATCTTCTCATGGTAATTACCTCACTATTCCACATCTTTTAATGTTCATTACATCAATCTTACACATCTGCTCATGTGCATTACATATATCGGCTACATAATCTCATGTTAATTACAGCAACCATCCACATCTTCTCATGTTCATTAGGAAGTCGTCCACATCTTCTCATGTTCATTACAGAAATTCTCCACGTCTTCTCATGTTCTTGACAGGAATCATTCACATCTGTTCATGATAATTACAGCAATTTCCCATATCTTCTCGTGTTCATTACATAAATCGTCTACATCTGCTCATGTTCATTACATAAATGATCTACATCTTCTCATATTTATTGCAGAAATCTCCCACATCTTCTCATGTTCATTACAGCAATATTCTACATCTTATCACATGTGTTTATGTTAATTGCATCAATCTCCACATCTTCTCATGTTCCTTACAGCAATAATTTACATCTGTTCATGATAATTACAGCAATCTCCCACACTTTCTCATATTCATTACAACAATCTCTCACATCTTCTGAACGGAATGCATTGAGGGCTATAGTAGCTACCGGGGTAGATCAGGGAATGCTGTACAGGATCTTTCAGCAGTTAATAATTTCTGTCATTGAGTATGGTTTGGGACTGCTGACAGTATCAAAGAGCCAGCTTGAAAGGTTGGAGCGCATTCAGAATGCTGCCATGAGGTTAATCCTGGGGTGCACAAAGGACACACCAATTATATGCATGAGGCATATCCTGGCGCTACCAACAATGACGGATAGGCATAGGATCCTTCAGGCCAAATGGTACCTGAGAGTTGCCGCAGACAGGGATCACACGCTGCATGCAGCAATGGATATGATCAAGGGTCATAGACTAAGACGAGGCAGATCCTGGATGGCACAGGCAGAACTTTCTATATGTCAGGTGTGTGATCTAGAGACCATCAACCGTGAAAGAGAGTGGGTTGAAGTTCCGGAAGACATGACGGACTGGCACAATGTAATAATAACACTGGGTCGTGAGTGCAGAGAATGGGCAGCGGGCCGCACTGAGTTTGAAGTGCAACAGCTGATCTAGAGCAACACACATCAAGGTGACATAGTCATCTACACCGATGGGTCAATGGTGAGAAACAAACGTAGTGGCTGGGGCTTTATTGCAAAGGCTAATGGGCGAGTCTTGAAAAAGGAGAGTCTGGCATATGAGACTACGACCTCCAGCATGAGAATGGAGGTAGAGGCAGTAACAGCGGTATTCCGCTGGCTAGAGGAGACTACTGCAACACACGTTGTATTCATTACGGATTCAAAGAGTATGCATAGTAAGGCGGAGAAAGGAATGTTTCGTGTGGAATGGCTCTCGTCGCTTCAGAGGTCACACAGAATGTGAGAATTGTATGGATATTTTGCCCTGGCCATGCGGGTGTATGAGGGAATGAACAGGCTGATAGGCTAGCAGGGAATGCACCTCTTGGTGGTAGTTTGCCTATGGACAAGGGGGAGGTGGTCGTGGGCTTGTGGGACCAGGTGGAGAAGGCGGAGGAACAGATTGAGAACCCATATGTGGAAAGAATGAGATTGCGGGGGATCGGCAGGGGTTCTGGAAGAATCTCAAATCTCCAGGAGAAAGTTTAATCAGATAGCGGTGGGAACTATTAGTAGTATGACTCTTCGCTGGCTGTTGGGCGAGGAGACGGAGCACGTATGGGAATATCCTGAGTGCAGTGATGTCGGTTCTTAACTCGACTCAACTCAACACAACTCACATCTTCTAATGCTCATTACATCAATCTTTTACATCTTTTCTTGTTCATTACATAAACCCATATATCTTTTCATGTTTATTACATCAATCTCCCACACTTTCTCATGTTAATTACAACAGTCTACCACATCTTCTCACGCTCATTATAAAAAACGTCGACATCTTCTCGTGTTCAAAAAAGAAATCCTCCACATCTTATCATGTTCATGGCAGCAATGTTTCACATGTGTTCATGTTAATTGCATCAATCTTCCACATCTTCTCATGCTCATTACCGAAATCGCCCATATTTTCTCATGTTCATTATAACAATCGTCCACATCTTCTCATGGTCATTACAACAATCTTCTATATCTTCTCATGTTCATTACATAAATCATCCACATCTTCTCATGTTCATGACAGCAATCTTTCACATCTCTTCATGTTAATTGCATCATTCGTCCACATCTCCTCACGCTTCATTGCATAATTTTTTCACATCTGTTCATGGTAATTACATCAGTCTCCCACATCTTTTAATGTTTATTACAGCAATCGTCCATATCTTGTCATGTTCATTACAGCAATCTTCCACATCATCTTTGTTCACTCCACAGAGGAGATAATTAATCCCCACGTCTGCCCACTCTCCTATAAAACTTTGCATTGCTTTTGGGGGATGCGTGGTCTCGAGGTATAGTGTCCGCCTCGAGTGCTGGAGGTCCCGGGTTCAAGCCCCAGTGAGGACCGGGATTTTTTCACGTGGACTTCTAGTAATGAAAGTTCCCCTGGTCTCTGGGTAGCGAGATCGGACGCCCGTGTGTATTGTTGCGCAGGTAAAAAATCCCTTGGCAGTTGGAAATCGAAAAAGTGTAGCCTAACGGCGCTGCCCGGGCAAAATTTCGAGTTAAAAATCTACCCAAAGTATTTCAGGATCCTCGCCAGTGCTACGGAGTTCGTGCACTGAGCTGAGTTTCTCCAGACTCAGGTTTGAATTAGGAGGAGAACGGAGCACGGAGAATGACTCTGCAAAGTATGAGCAGAGGATCTGGTGCTACATAGAAACTATACTTTTGTATGGATGTGAAACGTGGACAATGAGTAGAGAAGCTGAAAGAAAAAAACATCTATTGGTAGAGGGAATGTGGTTTCCGTGGGACATACACAGAATGTCACTGACAGACAGAAAATCCCACAAGAGGCAAATTAAAATCGCAAACTGATTAGAGAAATTAGACGTAGACAGTCACAATTGTTTGAACATGTTATGAGAAGAAATAAACTACAGAACTTGGTGACAACTGGCAAAATTGAGGGGAAAAGAACAAAGGTAGGGCGGAGTAGTAAATACTAAATATCTGGATGGCTTGGTCACTTGTTATGGTGAAGACAAGAAGAATGAGCTGATCCACGGCTCTGGTGACCGAGTGAGATGGCAAAACATGTCCGCCCACGCTTACCGGCATGGCACATGATGATGGTATCAATAAGTTTGCTGTTTGTTTTTTAATACCTGTGCTACCCGTTCGTATTGCAGCTCAAGAAATACCTGTCACACTGTTTGCGGAGCTGTCTTGTTGTGTGTTTTGATTGGTCTCTTCGTCCATTAGCCCAATGTTCACATCGGGTGTTGTTGGTGCCATGTAGAAGACGGGATTTTCCGATTATGGTTCACACCAAAAAGCCACAGATCTAAATATACATCATCATCATCATCATCATCATCGTCATCATCATCATCATCATTACGATGATCCGTATCCTCCACTATTGCTGTGCAACGTCGGGAGAAGAAACAACTGATAGTGTCATTCCGTTTCCGTATGATGGTACAATATCTTAGATGTCAATTCATTTTCTTCTCTGGCGTATTCTTGCTCTCGTATCAAATGTTCTTTGATGCAGGGACACTGCAGGTAGTTGATGATGTTGCATTCTAACGAGACAGCCTAACCATTTGATCTTCACCATTCTTTCCAGGCAATGCATGTTAGCACTTTAAAATCACTGCCGATAGTAATCCATGCAGTTTCTTACAGGTACCGAGTTATTTTAAACCCAGAAGAAACAAACAATATGTTGCACGATTTAATGCCTGACAATTAGGTCGTGAGTGCAGAGAATGGGCAGCGGGTCGCACAGAGTTTGAGGTGCAACAACTGATCCAGAGTAATACACATAGTGATCTATACTAATGGGTCAGTGGTGAGAAACAGGCGGAGTGGTTGGGGGAAGTAGTCGTGCGCCTGTGGGACCAGGTGGTAAAGGTGGATGAATAGATTGTGAACCCGTATGTGGAAAGAATGAGATTGCTAAGGATTCTGGAAAAGTCTCAAAACTGAAAGGGAAGATAAGGATAACTTTCAATCAGAAAGCGGTGGGGACGATTAGTAGATTGACTCTTCGCTGGATGTTGAACGAGAGTTCGGAGGGCGTATGGGAATGTCCTGAGTGCAGTGATGTCGGTTCTCAGCTCAACTCACTCAGCTCAACTCTAACGAGATGGCCAAACCATTTGATCTCCTGTCTTTCAATAGATATGGTACTCCAATGCAGACCATGCTCAGACAAATTCCAGACGTTACTTTTCTTATGTCAGTGGTTCTCAAATTGTTTTTGCCTATACACTCCTCACCATATATCAGAATTTCACCGCCGCCCCTTAGTATTTCCTCAGTGTAAATCCCCCCCCCCCAACCCTTACACAATATACGTAAAATTGAAGATCATTTTAATATCACGTACTAGAACAAGTCTAGACGTCTACATAAAACGTGTTTGGCGTGACCACTTACGTTATAAAACGAATTTCAGAAGGGCGTGAAGTACAGAACCGTAAAGTATGGAGGGGAAACAATATCAAGTAATCGGTTCTTGTATTAATGCGATCTTGAAAGGATCCTAACTCCACACAATGTCTTATGTATTAGTATGCGGGTCATTCTGGGATGCACCAGAGACACCCCAGTAGTGTGTATGCGGTACATCCTTGGTTTGCCGACTGTTGCTGGTAGGCTCAAGGTGATGCAGGCGAAGGCATACCTCAAAGTAGCTGCTGACACAGATCTCCCGTTGTATGAGGCGCTGGACGCAGTTAAGGGCCAGGGACTGATAAGAGGGAAATCATGGATGGCTCAGGCGGAGGATACGATCAGACAGGTGTGCCCCTTGGAGAACATTAGGCGAGGATAGGAGTGGGTCAGAGTGCCAGCGGAGCAGTCAGACTTGTGTAGAGTTATAATCACATTGAGCCTGGAGTGCAGGGAGTGGCCAACAGGGGCCACGGAAGTGGAAATCCAACAACTAATTCAGGATAATGCTCGCCCGGGTGATGTGATTATCTACACAGGTGGTTCGGTGTTGAGAGGTAGTAGAAGTGCCTGGGGTTTCTTGGCAAAGGCTAATGGTCGACGTTTGGTGCAGGAGAGCCTGGCATATGATACCACAACATCTAGCTTAAGAATGGAGGTGGAGGCAGTCAGTGCAGCTTTCCGCTGGATGGAGAATACGATACACACACACACACACACACACACACACACACACACAACACACATCGTGATTGTAACTGACTCAGAAAGCATGCTGAGTAGGGTGAGGACTGACAAGTTTCGTGCTGAGTGGCTTGCTTCGCTTCGGAAGTCACGGGTGTCAAGCATCGTCTAAATATTTTCTCCGGGGCATGCTGGTGTGTTGGGGAATGAACAGGCAGACAGATTGGCTGGCTCTGCAAAACTTGGTGGAGTATTGATGCATGACAAGACAGACGTGGTTGCGGCCTTGTGGGAGCACGTGTACACCTCGGAGGAGCAAATGGATCACCATGGTCTGACAAGAATGCGACAGCGTGTAGTGACGAGGGGATCTGGCCTATGCTCGACGCTTAGAGAAAAGGCGAGACGCACATATAATCAGATTGCTACTGGTACTATTGGGGTTGGAACTCTTCGCTGGCTTCTGAGGATGGGGACGGAGCGCTTATGGGAATGCCCCGAATGCTGTGATGTCGGTTCCTGAATCAATCAATCAATCAATCAATCAATATTATGTATTAGTATTCCTCTCCTCGGAGAACTGAGTATTGGGCCGCGCGCCGGTAATTACCTCCTGTACCATTCTCTTCAGGCAATGTGTTTTAGTACTTTCAAACCACAACCAGCGTAATTCACGCCGTTCCTTACAAGTACATAGTTTAACCCAGGAGCCACACACAATATGTAGAACCATTTAATGGTGGAGTTAATGCCTGGCATATGTAACGACATCTCGCCAGGTGCTTGCTGCAGAGTTATAATCATATAACGTGAATAAATGAATATTTTGACCGAGATACTTAAAACTCATCGTCACTAAAAGCATTCAAATTTGGGGCACATTTTAACCCTACGTTATTCGCAAATTTAAAATTATTTATTTCTGTGTGAACAAAATTGGTTGCAACCGCTTAATTGTTTTGAACTGTTGTGAACAATGAGTTTTGTACCGGCTCATCAGATTGGTTGTAATTTTAAAAGAAATAGCTCAATGATATATGAAGAATAAACAGTGAATCGTTATATAGAACATGTTTTGCTGTAAGGCAGTGAATCGTGGAACGTAAGTGAACAAATTACGAAGAGCTTAGAAGCAACTAAGATGTGGTTCCTGAAGCGAATGTTGTGAATTCCTTGGGCGGTTATAGACACAACCACCGATTGCCTGGATGAGGCTAATGAAACTAGAACATTATAGACGACTTTAAGAAAGAAACAAACATCATTATTTGGTCATGTGACAAGAAGAGTGGCATTGACAAATGTCGTGACAACAGAAAAGATCAGTGTTACAAGAGGCAGAGAAGGTCAGGAGAAATGATGTATGATGGAGTGAGGTGGTAGAATATCCTCAGCAGAGTTGATTCACAACACGAAGGACTGAGATCTATAGCGAGACCCAAACCTACGCCAGTTGGCAAGGCGAAAGATGATCATGATGAAACAATGAAAGCGTCCCACTTCTCAGGTGTATTGCTTATCCCCTTTCCTCTTCTGCTCTCGAGTGATGATATTTTTTTAATAACACCAACCAGGCTAGAGAGAGACATAGCCATAGTTTTGTCACTTGAAGGCGTTATGATGATGTTTGATGACTTTTGCCAGAATACGTCTTCAAGTGCAGTTTGCTTTTGAGGCTATCCCCAGCTGCATGTCTAGAGAATTAGCAATAGTGAATTGACAAAACCATGAAGCAGGATGACCAAATGGACGTTTCGGCCAGAGCCTTCGTCAGCGGGCAAGCAAGAAACATAAATTGATACAACTCCATGAAATTGTCAAACTTTCAAAGCTGCCATCTACTGCCTGTAGAACCTTGCGATCTAGTACAGAAACATGAAACGAACTATGTAAAATTATATCCAAGAAATGACCGCATTGAAATCTAACGGCCATAAGGAGAAACGAACAAAGTACTATAATTATAACGGTAAAGTAACAGCTCTACTTTAGTCACCTGTCTTGTTTTCTTATTGTTGTTGTTAGTTTTTTTCTTCTTTATTTGTGTTTATTATTTTTGCTGTTCTTCTTGTTCCATTGTTGCTATTTGATTTGTTGGTCTTGCTGTTTATCTCATTTGTCCTTGTCTTCTTCTTCTTCATGTTCCTCTTATTCTTCCCAAAGCAGGAAACTCTTCGGGACAATTTATTGATTATTATTAATATAGTGAGTTGAGCTGACCAGTTCTGCCCGTCTCTATTCCTTGTACTACCGTTTCCATAACATTCTTATTTCTAAACTAACCCATATAGACTTCTTAATTCTAAACTGTCCGATGGAGTCCTCTTAATACTAAAATATTACATAAAATCTTCTTAATTCTACAATGTTGTACTCTCACCATGCCAACATAAATTTGACTACGCCAAGCCGAGCGATCAGCAGTAATGCTCTCCACATATTCAAGACCAATGACACAGCGTAAAAAGAAGATAAAAGTAAGTTGCACAACAACACAACAAGTCAACGTTTCGATCTTAGTGATCATCATCTGGAACATCACAAATACATCTTAGAAAACCATTAAATTAGAACATGTAATTAAAATGGCACGTACCTAACCACTTTCATTTTGAATTGCTACATTGAGAAGACGTTACATCTGTTATAGGTTATTTTCAAAACACAGCTGGCACAAAATACGACCAACTTAAACCTCTGAAGTCTGAAAAAGCGAAAACATTAAACGTATTTATTTTTCCACTCATAGTATATGCCGTGTGGCTTTAGCGATCTTGTCTGTCCACAGCCATATGACTCGAATACTATATATTTCATGCCTTGTGGCGTTGGTAATCACGTCTCTCCACAGCCATCTGTCTCGAGTACTGTATAGTTCACGCCGTGTGAAGTTGGTTTGTATGTCTGTCCACAGCCATCTGTCTCGAATACTGTATAGTTCACGCTGTGTGGCATAGGTGATCATGTCTTTCCACATTCTCTCTGTTCATTTTCTCCAAGCCGTGAGTGACTGTGTGTCTTTGTGAAGACACACTTCATTCACATTACGACAGTAACTGATATATTAGCTTGGTATCCTGTTAACTAAACAATGGCTTGCTTTAGCCAAAGCTAACGGAGCGATACATCAGACCTGGTGGCATAGAGATGAACTGTTGCTCTATTCATCTACAGCCCCAGCGGTATCCCTATATAAGGAGTCCAGTTAGTTGCACGTCCTTCACAGAACGCCACTGTCCACTCCAGCATTTAATGGCTGTTCTTGATTATAATTATGATAGTGAGCTAGTCTGACAATTTATGTTCTTTTTTCTTGCTTGTTATACCGCATCCCTGGTGAAGGAGTTTACGACTTTCTCCGTAATCCCGTATATCCACGTGAGGACATAGCTGTACGAGATTCTCAGTGGATCGCGTCGCGTTGGTTACTTACGGGGTTTGTTAGTGAGCGCAATCTTGCCAAGAACATCAACAGCAGCTGAACAAAACGCCCTGTAAGGGATATGCAACTTAAATTTAAAAAAAAAAAAAAAGTATCCTTAACATTCTTAATTCAAATTACTCCATATAGTCTTCTTTATTCTAAACTTTTCAATATAGTCTTCTTAATTCTAAACTATTCCATATGGACTTCTTAATTATAAACTGTTCCATAGTCTTCTTAATTCTAAACTATTGCGTATAGTCTTCGTTATTCAAAACTGCCCCACATAGTCTTCGTAATTATAAAATATTCCAACGATGTTCTGTTCAGTAGGCTGCCATTGCTGTGATACCATCGATATCAACCTAACACCATTTGCTCCCAAAACGTCTGGGATTGGTTTTAAATCCTCGGCCACCTGAGCTCAGCATGGCGGAGTGGATAAGACCACTCGTTTTCAAGCATCCGGTGTGCTGATGCTGGTGTAGCGGGTTCAACCCCAACTTTTCAGTTAGACTAAAATGTTGACCTCTCGTCCTTGATTTGGAAACATAAATTACAAGTACCTCTGAATTCGGAGTGGATTCACCTGATGATGATGGATATTGGTAATCGTGAAAGTGTATCCACACGCACAATTCAGTCCAGCGAAAGCGAAACTAAAATCAACCCTCGACTAGATATGTCGGGGAATTGTGAAACGGCGTTCACTAACACCATAATCTACATATTCTGACTAAATAAAGAGGTGGACACAACACTAAGGCCGTGATCCTTAAACATCAGTCTCTTCCCAGTGTAATAAAGACGGCAGACACGAGAAGTAAGGGAAACAGAGAGGTGTGTTCGTTACCCTCGACAATTGTACATATTATTACAACTTCTGCTCTGCTCTTCCGGTGGATTTAAGAGGCAAGGTAATCCGTATCATTGCATCGGGATTGATCATATATGGTTACCTATTTCCACAAGACGGCCTCCCGAAAGCGTCGCACAAAGCGCGAACTCCGTAACTCCAGCGACGACCCCCAGGAGCTCCGAGAAAACTGCACTGGTAAAGAAGACGTGGTAGCCCGGAATCGAACCCAAAATCTTCGGAACGCAAGCAGGCGGCGTAACCACTTGGGCACGACCACTCCCGTTCTGCTCTACAATAGCCTTTCAGCCACGGCGACTCCCGCTCTGCTTCTCAACAGCTTACCACCTTTCAGCCACTGTGGCCACCGCTAAGCTTTTAAATAGCCTACCACTTTTCAGCCAAGGATAAGTGAATGTTGGCGCCGTATGACCATCCATCCATCATGTGCCATGCCGGTAAGCGTGGGCGGTCATGTTCTGCCATCTCACTCGATCAACAGAGTCGTGGATCAGTTCCGTGTTTCTGTCTCGACCATGCCACAAGGCCAAGCCATCCAGATACTTGTTTCTAGGTCTTCCCCTTGGTCTGTTCCCCTCGATCCTACCAGTTGTCACCAAGTTCTCCAAATCATTTCTTCTCATAACATGCCCAAAAAATTTTGACTGTCTACGTCTAATGTCTCTGATCAGTTTACGATCTTCATTTGTTTCTTGAAGGACTTGTTCATTGGTCTTTCTGGCTGTCCATGGTATTCTTTGCATTTTCCTCAGAAACCATATTTCTACAGCCATCAGATGTTTTTCAGCCTGGCTGCTCATTGTCCAAGCTTCACATCCATACAAAAGTACAGGTTCTATGTAGCATCTCAACACTCTTTTTCTCGTTTCAATTGACATCTTTTTATTGGTCAGTATGTTTTTCATCTTGCTAAAGGCTACTTTTGCCATGGCGATTCTTGTTCTAATCTCTTCAAGGCATCTCCCATCAGATGTTATTACTGTTCCGAGATAATTGTACCTATTCACTTGTTGAAGAATATTCCCATTTACTCGTATGACAGAGACTGGTAAAAGGTGTTCGTGGTTTATTCTACCACTTCTTCGCTTCCTCCACTTATTTTATTGAACTGTTGCCGGAGATGTACATATCTTTTATGCGCTCTTTCTAATGCTCTATGAAAGTTTATATGTTTTTTTTTTTTAAATCTAAGGTTTATCTCGACATCATCACTCCATCTTTTACGTGGTCTTCACATTGCTCTGCAACCATAATTTTTGTTGAATGTGGCTGTTGTGGCAAATGGTACCACGGCATTCTTGTCAGAAGGTCAAACCATTTAATTAATTGTTCTTGAATGAAGTGTGTGTCTATTCAAATGTAGTCGTCTTCTACTTTCCCAGTTCCTATTTCTATCTCTTACAGTTACTCTCATCTATCTTCTAAGGCATAACGAATCTTGTTATGATGTTGAGCTCATTAGTTGCAGTAAGCATCTATGTTTGACATTAGTAACATAAGTCATAGATGCCATTAAGGAAGAGATAAAATGGTTTGGCCACCTCACAAGAATACCCTAGTACCAGCTGCCACAAAGAGCCAACTATATTTTTCTTTAGCAGTTATACTCTTATATATCGTTATTTGCGTCAGACGTGGCGATAGCTGTCCGAGTACCTAATTTATATTTTGGTGACTTACTATTTGAAATGAAACCTTCTAATAACGCTAACTTACCAACATGAGAAAGAGGAGCGACAACAACAGACTACTAAAAAAAACAGCAGCACTTACGTTAGACGATACTCTAGTCATAATGGAGGTATTCTGTGGAAGAAAGATCGTATTGGGCTACCTTACGTTGAGGGTAGGAAGTTTACAATTTACGCGGTGTAGAGACTAATATATATCTTGGGGAGCGGGAGAGAGAGTAGGAGGGAGAGAATGGACAAGAGGAAGAGACAGAGGGGCGAGAGGGAGAGAGATGGAAAGCGAGGAGGGTAAAGATGGAGAGGGCGAGGGGGGAGTAGGAGAGAGAGGGGAGGGTGAGAGTGGTAGAGAGAGGAGAGAGAGAGGGAAGAGAGGGAGACAAATGGAGAGATAGAGAGAGGAGGATAGCGAAGGGAGAGAGATGGAGAGAGAAGGATAGGAAAGGAGAGGAAGAGAGAGGAAGGAGAGAATGTGAAAGAGAGATAGGTGTCAAAGACTCGACCGCATCCCCTCCGCCAGGAAGAGCAGTCAATCTTGAAGAGGCCAGGAGGTGATACGGTGCCCGAGGTAAGGGCAGGGGAGATGAGGTAATGGGAGATGGTTATCAATTCCCTCATGAGACACGCAGGCGGTGTTCAGAGAGTTAGCACTCTAATCACGATAGCATCACGCCTTGTGGTAGCCACGGAGAAGTTGAGTATCCACTCAACATACCACGTCTGCGATCAGCATGCCATGTGAGGCAACACGCACCAAGGTCAAGGTCGATCCGCGTGGTGTGTGACGAGGGGATGAAAGATTGTCAGACGGGAGGACAGGACCTGTAGTGTGCACTTCGTTAGAGTAGCGATAGGGTTTCTTGTGTTTAGTTGTGTAGAAAGTTAGCATAGGGGTTAGCAGCTCGTGATAGATAATACTGTGGCTTTATGTTGTGTGTTTCAATAGCGACTGTTCACTGATTGTAGCGAGCCAACGGCAATAAAGTGTACCATTTATTTTCCTCGCACACGACTTGCAAGTTGTCTTGTAAGGTGTGCCAGAAGTACCCAATGATGCCTGTCAGTTGAGTTGTTGACAGGCAAGGGTAATTGTCGTGTCAAGAAGTGAAGCTTGAACGAAAAGTTCAAGCTAATCCACTCATCCACGGGCTCCAGACTAGGGTTTAATTTTTGTAGTAACGGTAATTTGTGCAGACAAGAGCAATTTGCAGGCTAGAAATGTGCCTATCGTGACAAAATAGTGTTTAATTGTGTTTATAAAATGTTTATTTACTGAAAACATGTATTCTTCAAAGCTGTAAGTATTAATATTGTTATTTTCTTATATTTATTTATGTATTTACCAATTTATTCTTGAATAAGCACCAAAAATGATTCAGGGCGGAGCAATACACTGTCAGCCGACAATATCGATTTTTGAGAACTAAAAATAGCGCTGCGCTTGTGACGTAGAGTGATTGACACACAGTTGTTCTGCGTCATTAGCATAAAGCAGTCGAGTGTTTACAAGATCGCTTAGCGGCGTCTCGCCTGAATCTGTGCTTTATATTATTTATTATTTGTTTATTGGAATTACTAAATGAATATATTTATTTATTTAAACATTATTATGTTATTTATATTTATTTAAAAGCAGTTATTCATATTTTTGGTTCTATTTTCTCTTTGTTAATCGTCACGATGGAACTATTTTCGGCCTAGCATACGAGACTTGGCTGCACAACGCTTACAGAAATTAACTAGGTTAGGAACGAAAGGCAATTACTGTTTAGAACAAAGACAGGACAGTGACATTAAATTTAATTAATACATGTTCTGGTTGTTCGTGAGTCTGTCATTGTCTAAGACATTGTCCTTAGTTGTCGAGTAAATCATATCGTGCAGTGAGCGTGTTTACTACTGCCCTGCATATCAGAGGGCAAACAACAGCTGAGTACATACGCCGATGTGCCAAATATAGTGTCCTACATACGAAACGTGTCTCCACCCCAAAGTACCAAACAAGGTGACCTGTGTCAACGGAGTTCCGTTCCCTGATTCTCGGGAACATTAAGTTGAGTATACCTATATTGTTGGCATGCATTGTGATTAATAGTGCATCTCTTTTTCAGCTTGTGATACACTATCATATTTTTGTGCTCTGATTTGCCAACATTGAAATTTTGTGCAGCATATAAACTGGAAATAAAATTAATATTCCGTAACAAGGAACAAATATAAAACATCATAGAGACATAGCTAAATAAACAAAGTAGTCCAGATCAACGCTACCTAAAGTACTAAACAGCATGGCTACGTTATCTGATTTTATAAAAGCAGGTAAAGAGTTACAATATACAGGAAAAGACTTAGAAGAATATGCTGATAAAAAATTTAAAGAAGCAAAAGATGCGGAGAGAGACGAACGCGCACGAGAAAGAGAACAGGATAGACAACATCAGATACAACTAGCTGAGATAAATAAACAAAAGGAATTAGATTTAAAGCAAAAAGAAATAGAAACAAAACAACAACAATTAGAACATGATAAGGAAATTAAGCAACAACAGTTACAACAAGATAAGGAAATTAAACAGAAGACATTAGATCAGGAGAGAGAATTAAAGCACAAAGAAATAGATGAAATGGCAAGAGTTAAGGAAAAACAAATACAAGTAGAATCAGAGACACAGTTGAAGATGAAAGAGATGGATGTAGACTCACACGCAGAAATCTCTGCCACTAAACTAAGAAGTCAACAAGAGGAAAATAAGTTCAACAAATACAAAAATATTATCAAACCATATTGTAAAGAGGACTCCATATCTGCCTGGACAGAGAATGTAGAGTATCAATTTAAATATCACCAAGTTCCTTTAGAGATGTGGGCTCCTATTTATATGAAGAATCTGAGTGGTGAGCCCCTTAAAGTAATAGAATCTATACCAATTGACCTTAGATCTAGCTATCAATACATCCATGACAGGATTATGCAGCACTTTTTACTTGATGCCCCTGGGTATCAGGTTCAATTCTCAAATCTAAAACCTAAACCTAGTGAAACCTTCATTGATTATGTCTCAAATGTACAGAGTGTACTAGAAAGGTGGCTTAAAGCAGCTAACATAGGAAAAGACTTTGATAGATTAAAAAACTTAATAGCTATGGATAAGGTAATATCCACCATACCTTCTCCTTTTGCTAAATTTTTGCAACAGTCAGACATTGAGAACATCCAGCAATTTGAGAAAAAAGGCTCAGCATATTTTTCTTCCAACAGAGATATTTTCAAAACGTCAAATGACTCTGAGATAGTTGCCTTTGTGAAAGACCAACCAAAAAACTATCAGAGTAACAGAAAACCTTTTCAGAAGTATGACAAGAAAGACAGGAAAGTGTCCAAATGCATGTATTGTCAACTTATGCACGACACTTATTCGATGTGCGACAAATCGCCGAATTATCCGGCGCATCTTGAAAATGTTATCAAGAAGCAGCAAAGCAAAAGATCTGCATACAGGCGTGCAATCAAATGTTTTTTTTGTTCCAGCTTTGGCCATTATTCTAATAAGTGCCTTGGCCGCCAACGTTTGAAAGCCAATAATGCTATTTTGATTGACACCTCGTCAGATAGTGGTAGTGAGAATGAGTGTGAGGTTGAAAATGACTTACCTACTAACCAAGCAGAAGATGTGTGTGGTGCAAACGATATCCTAAGCTTTGACAGCTGTGAACATTGTCACCAATTCCATGCAGACGGAAAATTAGAATGTGGACATACAATACCATGCTCATCTGAGAGTGTGAATGCAGCATTAGCCTCCAGAGGCAGTTTGGTGTTCCACAATGCAATGGTCAATGATGTACCATGCCAATGTTTGCTGGATAGCGGCAGCACCCTTATTGGTCTTCGGAAAGAACTAGTGAGTCCGGGTGATTACACAGGTGACACTGTTAAATGTCGAACCTTTTCGGGTAACGTTGAAATTTACCCTTTGGCAAAAGCCCGTATTGATTCTCCTTTTCTTTCCGGTACCTTTACTTGTGCAATACTTAACAACCCGTGTACTGACTTAATTTTGGGGTGCTTACCTCAATTGAAACAATGTACTAGTGAAGAAATAGTTGCATGGGAGAAATTAAATGCAGCTAATGCAACAACAAAAGCAGACACTTTAAAACATCATGACACATTACAAAATGAGACACTACTGATGCTTTTTCCAACCAGCACAGGTGACACAAACACACAGAAACTTATACACCAACAAAAGTCTGATCTTAGTGTGTCTCCATATTTGAAATTATTAAAACAAAGAGCCAAAGTCACTAAACATGCATCATGGTTCTCTAGACTGAAGAATGGCATTTCAACAAGATGTGATACTACTGGTAACCATGAACAGGTGTTACCTGAACAACACCATGTAACTGTGCTAAACAATGCACATAAAACAACGTTTGCTGGTCATCTTCCATACAACAATACTAGACCAGGTTTTTTCAATAATATAAAATTATTTTGTCATAATGTATTTGCTTGTAATGTCTGTCAACAATTAGTACAAAAGTTTAAGAGTAGACATCCTACAACTGAAGTACAACCTTCTACACTGGCTCCTAAGCCATTTAATAGAGGGAGGGTCAGTTCTACCACAAGCACACAAACAAAGGTGCGAAAACAAGTGATCTTGAATGTGAGCAAGACAGATTTAAGCTACTTCCATACAAACAAAATGGCAAGGACCATTCAAGGTGGTACATAACCATGGTACATGTTGACGATGAAATATCGATAAACAGACACTTAGAGATATTCCATGTCAACATGCGGAAACTTTAAGTTTCAAGACAAGAAACAGAAGTAGTGACAGACGAACAGAGTGCACCAACATCTAGTGATCAGACGACAGACATACACAACGCAACTACACCAGTTAGTGAGACTGGCAGATCCGACAATGTGCATACATTTAGTGAACTTACAGAATACGCATAAATATATCAGAAGACTGATGACTGGACACAGGATAGATGGAGACACTGGATAGATGTCTACTAGAAAGATGAAGATATAATAAAGAGAGCGATAGAGACTTTTTCTACTCATCTAACGTCTATTCATATAATGGCTATTCATCTAATTTCTACTATCTAATGTCTACTCATCCAATGTCTACTATCTAACGTGAATGAGGTCTTTCTGGTGACTGCCAATTCAATCGACGATGAACTGTGGTTTTCGTGGAGGACTTTTGGGTTGGCAGTCTGGCGGCGGCATTATGAACAGTGTACCTATGCGGGCTGTTGGACTGCCGAGATCCCTGTCTGTTTCACTTTTCACATTGGACAGTGGGGAGCAATTTGTGTGATAATCACTGGCACAGGAACAGAGTATAATGGGGACGACCCGTTGCCGTGATGTTGGAGCCTCGACTAACTAACTAACTATCTAACATTTACTCATCTAACGAAAATTATCTAATGGCTACACCTCTCGCGTCTGTTCATCTAATATCTATTATCTATTGTTACCCATCTAACGTTTACACATCTTGCATCTACTTATCTAACGTCTACTATCTGATGTCGTCTTCGTATCTAATATCTACTCATCTAATGTCTACTCAACTAATATCTACAATGTAATGTCGACTCATCTTAATTATGCTTGTCTAGTGTCTACCCATTTAATGTCTACTTATCTAATATAATGTTAAATTAAAAATTAATAATGTCTATTCATCTAATGTCTACTCATCTAACGTCTACTCATCTAGTGTCTACGCATCTAACGTCTACTCATCTAATGTCTACTCATCTAACCTCTACTCATCTACTGTCTACTCATCTAACGTCTACTCATCTAACGTCTACTCATCTAATGTCTACTCATCTAACGGCTACTCATCTAATGTCTACTCATCTAATGTCTACTCATCTAATGTCTACTCATCTAATGTCTACTCATCTAACGTCTACTCATCTAACGTCTACTCATCTAATGTCTACTCAGCTAATGTCTACCCATCTAATGTCTACTCATCTAATGTCTACTCATCTAATGTCTACTCATCTAACGTCTACTCATCTAATGTCTACTCATCTAATGTCTACTCATCTAATGTCTACTCATCTAACGTCTACTCATCTAATGTCTACTCATCTAATGTCTACTCATCTAACGTCTACTCATCTAATGTCTACTCATCTAATGTCTACTCATCTAATGTCTACTCATCTAACGTCCACTCATCTAATGTCTACTCATCTAATGTCTACTCATCAAATGTCTACTCATCTAACGTCTACTCATGTAATGTCTACTCATCTAATGTCTACTCATCTAACGTCTATTCATCTAACGTCTACTCATCTAATGTCTACTCATCTAACGTCTACTCATCTAATGTCTACTCATCTAATGTCTACTCATCTAATGTCTACTCATCTAACGTCTACTCATCTAATGTCTACTCATCTAATGTCTACTCATCAAATGTCTACTCATCTAACGTCTACTCATGTAATGTCTACTCATCTAATGTCTACTCATCTAACGTCTATTCATCTAACGTCTACTCATCTAATGTCTACTCATCTAATGTTTACTCATCTAATGTCTACTCATCTAATGTCTACTCATCTAATGTCTACTCATCTAATGTCTACTCATCTAACGTCTACACATCTAACGTCTACTCATCTAACGTCTACTCATCTAATGTCTACTCATCTAATGTCTACTTATATAATGTCTACTCATCTAATGTCTACTCATCTAATGTCTACTCATCTAATGTCTACTCATCTAACGTCTACTCATCTAATGTCTACTCATCTAATGTCTACTCATCTAATGTCTACTCATCTAACGTCTACTCATCTAATGTCTACTCATCTAATGTCTACTCATCTAATGTCTACTCATCTAATGTCTACTCATCTAACGTCTACTCATCTAATGTCTACTCATCTAATGTCTACTCATCTAATGTCTACTCATCTAACGTCTACTCATCTAATGTCTACTCATCTAATGTCTACTCATCAAATGTCTACTCATCTAACGTCTACTCATGTAATGTCTACTCATCTAATGTCTACTCATCTAACGTCTATTCATCTAACGTCTACTCATCTAATGTCTACTCATCTAACGTCTACTCATCTAATGTCTACTCATCTAATGTCTACTCATCTAATGTCTACTCATCTAACGTCTACTCATCTAATGTCTACTCATCTAATGTCTACTCATCAAATGTCTACTCATCTAACGTCTATTCATCTAACGTCTACACATCTAATGTCTACTCATCTAATGTTTACTCATCTAATGTCTACTCATCTAATGTCTACTCATCTAATGTCTACTCATATAATGTCTACTCATCTAACGTCTACTCATCTAACGTCTACTCATCTAATGTCTACTCATCTAATGTCTACTCATCTAATGTCTACTCATCTAATGTCTACTCATCTAATGTCTACTCATCTAATGTCTACTCATCTAACGTTTACTCATCTAACGTCTACTCATCTAACGTCTACTCATCTAACGTCTACTCATCTAACGTCTACTCATCTAGTGTCTACGCATCTAATGTCTAGTCATCTTGTGTCCACTCATCTAACTTTACCCCTTACCTTTTGGTAACGGTTTACCTGAAATGAAAACTTCTGCTAACGACGCTAACTTACCGACCGGAGAAAGAGGAACGAGAACAACAGACTACCAAAGAACATCAGCACTTACACTAGCCTTAGACAGTCCCTTGGTCTCCAACGAGGTATTCTGTGGAAGAAACATCGTGACTTATTATCTTGCATTGGCGATCGGAGACTTTCATCACAGTTTTATATAGAGGGTTTTAATCTTCCACGGCAGAAGTGGAAGATGATGATGATGATGATGATGATGAATCTTATGCTCCGTGGCAAAGGAGGTCACGGGCACAGTTAGTAATCCCACATGCCCGCTTTCGAAACACAGCTCCAGACGATTTGGCAGCAAACTGTCTCGCGTTGCATTTTTTTTTTGTCAATATGGTATGGGTAACGGTCGTTCAGAAAGCAACGGCAAAGTACTGAACGTAAACTTGCCAAAAGATAACAACAGCAAAGAAATGCTGGTGTTGACGGTGACGTCCTGTAAAATCTTTTAAAATCTTCAATTCACGGAATGTAAACAAGAAGACACATAGTGCTGTTATCTGAGAGAGAATGAACCAATGAAAGAGCTTTAATTTCAAAGGATCACAAATTGGACACACAGGCCCGTCTTACTTTCAGCCCTTCCAATCATTCATCTTTCGTTCATCAATTATCTATTATGCATGTTACATTCATATAGGAAACAACATTGTCAAATGAATGTGGTAAATATAACCAACATGATAACTCGGATGCTACTAACAAGTCCCACAGCCTCCCTTATCTCTTCTTTGGCGGTCTTTATTCAGAGTCTACTCTCAATGAACCTCCAAACATGTACCATCTATTGTCAATAAATATCCCGTAATGCACCAACTATTGTCAATAAATATCCCATAATGCACCATCTATTGTCAATAAATATCCCATAATGCACCATCTATTCTCAATGAACCTCCAAACATGTACCATTAATTGTCAATGAATCTCCCATAATGTACCATCGATTGTCAATGAATCTCCCATAATGCACTATCTATTGTCAATGAATCTCCCATATTGCACCATCTATTGTCAATGAATCTCCCATAATGCACCATCCAGCAGCTCGAGACAAATCCCATCCCACGCTCCCCCATCTCTGTCACAGAGAAATGGGGAGAGAGGGAAAGAGACACAGAGACAGAAAGAATAATACGCAGAGACAGTGAGGGAAAGAAAGAGAGTGATACATGGAGTGAGCGATAAACAGAACAATATCGAGAGCAATAGACAGATAGAAAGAAAGAGAGACAGAGAGCTAGGAAAACATAGAAGAGAGACAGAGAGAAAGAGATAGCGACAGAGACATGAATAAAGAAAGACAGGGAGAAACAAAGAAGTTATTTGCATATTCTTTATAGGACGTAGGAATCAACTCCAGCATTATTTTGTTTTGCTATATGTGATTCCTGTCGGCTTCGTGGCTTAGAGGTTAGGCTATGACTTTTCTCCGTAATCTCGTATACTCTCGCCGGTAACGTGATGACGGTTCAAATCAGTAGTGGTTCGAATCGCATAGGTAACTTACGGGGTATGTGAGCCGGCCGCTCAGAAAGCAATGGCAAACTACTGAGCGTAATCTTGCCAAGAGATCAACATACAGCTGAAAGATGCTGGTGTTGACAGCTAAGTCCTGTAAAGGATATGCTAAAAAAAAATCAAAAAAATATGTGATTTCTGGGCAAGATTAGATTTAAAATAGTTAGACATTGCTTCCTGAACTACAGCCACTCATAACATTGTATGGGACACCAGCAAGGCAGTCTGCTTCGACATCGACTGTCGCTGTGTTTCGAGCGCCGCATGCGAGATTACAAATTGCATTTATAACCTCTTTGCCACGCAGCAGGCTCTCATAAAGAAAAGAGAGAGAGACAGCGAGAGTTTCTTTGGCAGTCTTTATCCCGCATATATTCTCAATGAATCTTCCATAATGTAGCATCCATCAACCGAACAAAAATTTAAAATAAAAAAGCTGATCTCTGTCACATGACTGAGCTTACAACAAGCACCCGTAGAGCATCTTCCAGGAATTCGACTAGGAATTAACCATTCTTCTAAGAATGTTAACTTTCCCAAAGGAAAACGAGAAACTATAACATTTTTTTTTTAGTTTTTATTATTATCGGCGCCTTGCCGTCTTGACATAAGATATGATAGTTTGTTACATTGTGCTTCACAAAGACATAATAACTACAGCCTATGGTGGTAGCGGCTGGCCGAGTGGCTAGAACGCCGAACTCTCATTCGGGAGACCCTCGTTCGATCCCTCGGTAAGGTGTGGGATTTTTAACTCCATCCATCATGTGCCATGCCGGTAAGCGTGGGCGGTCATGTTCTGCCATCTCACCCGATCACCAGAGTCGTGGATCAGCTCCGTGTTTCTGTCTCGACCATGCCACAAGGCCAAGCCATCCAGGTACTTGCTTCTAGGTCTTCCCCTTGGTCTGTTCCCCTCGATCTTACCAGTTGTCACCAAATTCTCCAATCCATTTCTTCTCATAACATGTCCAAAAAATGTTGACTGTCTACGTCTAATTTCTCTAATCAATTTACGATCTTCATTTGTTTCTTGAAGGACTTGTTCATTGGTCTTTCTGGCTGTCCATGGTATTCTTTGCATTTTCCTCAGAAACCACATCTCTACAGCCATCAGATGTTTTTCGGCCTGACTGCTCATTGTCCACGCTTCACATCCATATAAAAGTACAGGTTCAATGTAGCATCTCAACACTCTTTTTCTCGTTTCAATTGACACCTTTTTATTGGTCAATACGTTTTTCATCTTGCTAAAGGCTACTTTTGCCATGGCGATTCTTGTTCTAATCTCTTCAAGGCATCTCCCATCAGATGTTATTACTGTTCCGAGATAATTGTACCTGCTCACTTGTTGAAGAATATTCCCATTTACTTGTATATTACATTGTGGTATTTCGTCCTTCCTAGTGACGACCATAATCTGTGTCTTTTTACAATTTAATTCTAACCCAAGTTGTTCACTGTGTGTAACAATCGCATCTACTAAATTGTGCAGGTCCTGTTCATTGTCTGCAATCAAGACTGTATCATCCGCATATCTAATGTTATTGATGCATCGTCCCCCAATGTTGATTCCTTCCATATCTTCAATATTTCTGAAAATACTTTCACTGTACAGGGAAAACAGATCTGGAGACATTACACATCCCTGTCTCACACCCCTTTTAATAGGCTGATATTGGCTTACTTCATTATCAACTCTTATGGCAGCTTGTTGTTTCCAATATATGTTTTTTACAAGTCTAAGATCTTTTCCATCAATTTGTAGATCTTCAAGCATCCTTATCATGTTGACATGTCTCACTTTATCAAAAGCCTTTGTGTAGTCAATAAAGTAAAGGTGTAGATCTTTGTTTACTTCTATAGAACGTTCGATTATGTTTCTCAGTATATACACAGCATTTACTGTACCCTTGCCTTCCACAAACCCACATTGTTCTTCTCCTATTTCAGGTTGTATTTTCCTCCTAACTCTTTGCATGATAATTCTTAGCAAAATCTTCGTGATGTGACTCATTATACTAATTGTTCGATGTTGATCACATTCCAAGGCTCCTGATTTCTTTGGGATTGCAATAAATACAGAATTACATAACTCCTGAGGTATATTTCCTGTATCATATATTGTATTAAGCAGACTGGTAACTTGATCTATTCCATATTCTTCTAAAGCATTAATCATTTCTGTTGTGACACTGTCTGATCCGGGGGTCTTGCCAGATTTCATATGGTTAAGAGCATTCTGAACCTCCATCTTCAAAATTGCTGGTCCTTCATTATTATTTTGAACATCATACTGTTCGTCTCTGTTATCGTCATACAGGTTTTTCACGTAATCTGACCATTCATGTAATATCTGATCTTTTTCTATTATGACTCTTCCATCTTTTGTCTTTAGGCAGCCTGCTGATGTACGTGTTCTTTGATTAGTAAGCTCCTGAATTCTTTTGTGCATTAGTTTCGCATTGTTACTGTTGTGTTGTTTTTCAATTTCTCTGCAATTTTTCTCAAGCCATGTTTCTTTTGCCTCCTTACATAAGGTTCTCACTTTTCTGTGAATTTCTTCATATTTGGCAGGATTATTTTTGTTCTGTCTTCTTGTTTCCATTAGTTGTAAAATGTCTTCAGTCATCCATGTCTTACGGCCCACTTTCTTTACTTTTGGAATAGTTTTTTTCTGCTGCGCAACTGATTGAATTCTTCATCGTTTCCCATTGATCATCTACATCTTGAAACAGGATCTCTAGATCAGACAATATATCAAATTTGTTCTTTACTTCTATGTTAAAATTATCTTGTATTTCTTTGTCAGTTTTCAATTTGCACAAGTCATATTTAGGATTTCCTGCTGTATACTTGACTTTCTTTAACTTTACCCTCAATGTGCCTGTAATTAATCTGTGATCACTGTAACAGTCTGCATTTGGAACTGTTTTTACGACTGTTAACGCATTTCGAAACCTTTTGCTAATCAGGATGTAATCTATCTGGTTTTTAATCCTGCTGTCTGGACTCCTCCGTGTCCATAATCTTCTAGGATGCTGTTTAAACCAGGTGTTTCCTACAACCATTTCTTGTTCTTTTGCCCATTCTACAAGTCTGTATCCTCTTTCATTTCTCTCTCCCAAACCATGGTTGCCTACACTGCATCCATCGCCTCGCTGTCCTATTTTTGCGTTGAAATCACCCATTATGATATTTATTTCTGATTTTTTGCAGTTCTTCAAAGCAGACTCCACGTCATTATAAAATTCCTCTATGCTTTCTTCACTGCTTTCACTTGTTGGGGCATATACTTGAATGACATTTATTTTAAAAGGTCTTCCGTTTAATTTTACTAATAGGACTCTGTCTGACACAGCATGATATCCTTTGACAGAATTTGATGTTTGCTTATCTAATATAATGGCTACACCTCTTTGCTGTTCTTCTCCCCCAGAGTAAATAATCTTACAATCCTCTCCAGTCCTTATCCCTGCTCTTTTCCATCTCGTTTCCGATATTCCTAATATGTTAATCTTCTCTCTCTTCATTTCTTTTTTGATGTTTTCTAACTTTCCATCTGCATTCATTGTTCTAACGTTCCAAGTTCCTACTTTCAATGATATTAATCTGTTGCACCTAGTAGCCTGTTGACGGTATGGAGTCACCTGGTGCGCATGACTATCCCTACCGGGCGAGGTTGCTCCTATGGAGCACCCATTTACGCCGTTTCTCTGATTATCGATGATTTCACACAACATGATTTTCTTGGCATGTGTAAAGAAGGTAGTTTGCCATTGCTTTCCTTCATAGCAGTGACCATACTGGTCAGTGACCGTAGCCATTGTCTCCTCAAAAAAGAGATCCTCTGCCTACCGTCGTGAAGGTGGAGACCATAACCTACAACTATCTGTTGGCTGCTCTGCATCTTCATCCACCACCTGCACCCATGGCTTCACGTAACCCTGATCGGGGGGCTAAACGGGTACTCCACACTTTTAACTGTCAGGGGCAAAAAGAAAATTCTAACCTGCACAGTTCGCGGCGAATGCACTAGCCAGGCGGCCTTAATTCCTCAGGCTCAAAGACCCCCCTGCCATACACCGCAAGGTACAATATTGGCAGTAAATGACAGTTTTTTTTTTTAAATTGTGGTAGCGAATGTTACTGATTAGGCCATTTTACGCCTCACACACTCTGTGCGGGATCTATCTACAATCATTTTCTCCACACAATTAAAAAGCAACACTTACGCTCGAGTGTTGGTGAGAAATCACACTGCTAACCTGTGGAGGAGAATTCATAGTTTGTTAGTCTGAGTTGATGGAGAGAAAAATGTATCAACGCAGTTTCTTCAAGATTAACCATTTTTCGTGTCCTCGGCTGTAGAGCCAAAGATGTAGTTCGCGGTCATCGCTGTGAGACAGACAGACAGACAGACAGACAGACAGACAGACAGACAGACAGACAGACAGACAGACAGACAGACAGACAGACAGACAGACGGACGGACGGACGGACGGACGGACGGACGGACAGACAGACAGACAGACAGACAGACAGACAGACAGACAGACAGACAGACAGACAGACAGACAGACTCACAGACAGACAGACAGACTCACAGACTCACAGACAGACAGACAGACAGACAGACAGACAGGCATACAGGCAGGCAGGCAGACAGGCAGGCAGGCAGGCAGGCAGGCAGACAGGCAGGCAGGAGGCAGACAGGCAGATAGGCAGGCAGGCAGGCAGGCAGGCAGGCAGGCAGGCAGGCAGGCAGACAGGCAGGCAGACAGGCAGACAGGCAGACAGACAGACAGGCAGGCAGGCAGACAGGCAGACAGACAGGCAGGCAGGCAGACAGGCAGGCAGGCAGACAGGCAGGCAGGCAGGCAGACACAGCGATAAAGAATGACAGAGACAGAGAGAAAGAGAGAAAGAGATAGAGAGAGAGAGAGAGAATGAGACAGAGAGGCAAGGCCAGCGACAAAATGAGACAGAAAGAAAGAATCGGAGAGAGAGAGATAACAACTGAGAAAGAAAGATGCCGATATGGTCTGGAGGAAAGCAAGACAGAGATAAAGAGACAAAGAGAAAGAGAGAGACAGCGACAGAGACAGGGAAAAAGAAAAACAGAGAGACATAGAAAAAGAGACCGAGAGACAGAGATCGCGACAGACGGAGACAGAAAGAAAAAGCAAGAGATAGAGAGAGAGAGAGAGAGAGAGAGAGAGAGAGAGAGAGAGAGAGAGAGAGAGAGAGAGAGAGAGAGATGTAGACAGATTTTTAAAAAAAGGCTACAGACAGAGATATAAACAAATTAGTTGCATACCCTTTACAGGGAGTGGCTGTCAACACATCATTTTTTTCGCTGTTTGGGATCTTTTGGCAAGTTTACATTCAATAGTTTGTCACACAGTGTCACAAATTGGGCACGCAGGCCCGTCTTACATTCGACCATTCCAATCACTTAAGGAGTCTCAGTGGCGAAGTGGTCAAGCCGTTTAACTAGGGCTCCGAAGGTTGTGGGTTCCATTCTGGGCCGCATCCTTCGGTTCACGAGTGGGTCGTCGCTAGAACTACGGAGTTCTTGCTTTGTGTGACGCTTTCCGCGCTGCGGAAAGAGACCGAGCCATATGGGATAAAACCCGGTGCAATGAAGTCGACCTTGTCGACTTTTACGCGACTTTTTTAAAGTTTCTCATTGCTTTGTGAACAATCGGTATTCATACCATTGCATGACAACCAATGCAAAACGATCTGCTACCAAATCGCCTGTAGCTGTGTTTTGAACGCGGTATGCGGGATTACGAATTGCGCCCGTAACTCCTCGCACAGTGTCACAAATTGGGCGCGCAGGCCCGTCTTACATTCGACATTTCCAATCACTCATCGTTCGTTCATTATTGTGCATGTTACACTCACATAGGAAAACTACATGGTCAAATGAATGTTGTAAACATAAGCAATGCATATTACCATATTATAAGACAGGCAGGCATTCAAATACACGCACATAGGCACATTCATAAAAAATATTGCATACACTGAGAGTCACCTTCAGCGACATCTCACATCACACCCTACCCCATCTCTGTGGCATGACTGAGCCCGCTACAGTTGCCCGTAGAGTATCTTCGTGGCTTACGAGCAGGAATTCAAAATTTTTCTAACAATGTTAACTTTCAAATAGGAGAAACAACAACAACACACAACTAAACAGTAACACTTACGTGGGACAGTGAAGGAGAAACAGAATGGGAAACCTGATGGAAAACAACAGAATCATGTGTTACTCCGAGTTGATGGATATAAATATGTATTCATGTTTCATCTACGTGGTTAAACATGTGTCTTTTCCTAGGCTATAGAGATGAAGTTGTCGTGTGTTGTTATTCCTGAGAGAGAGAGAGAGAGAGAGAGAGAGAGAGAGAGAGAGAGAGAGAGAGAGAGAGAGAGAGAGAGAGAGAGAACGAAAGAACGAACGAACGAACATAGAATCTTTATTTTCAAAGGGTTAAGAATTGGCCACGCAGGCCCGTCTGACATTGTGCCCTTCTTCTTTCTTTCCTCTCATACATGCGTTCATTCAACATCACTTATGAAGCAAATCTTTGACAACAAAGAACATTAAGCGTTAAAACGCATGAAAATTAATCAATAATACACGACTTACGGAGGCAATGTTTAACATGGGCATTATAAATACCTAAGGAATGTGTAACGTGCCATAGATATAGGAATGCTTTTTGGCTAGTTGTCGTTTGAGATAATTTATCCTTATTATTGTCTTTATTTATGTTTTTTGTTTGTTTATGGGGGAATGTAGTCTGTACAGAGGTAGTCAAACAGGTTGCGAATGTATGTATAATGATTGGTGGTGTCTTTGATTTTTTGTGGAAGATTGTTCCACAACTGAGCGGCAGAGTATGCTAAGCTTGTTTTATATAAGTTTATCCTACGTTTAAGGACATGAAATATATTTAGTCGTTCAATATGTCTTGCGTTATATTTAAACAATGGCCTTGGCGCATTTTGAAATAGGATTTTGTGAATTAGTTTAGACTTCTTAAATATTAGGTGTTTGTGGAGTGGCAGTAACCGAAGGCGTTTATATAGGTTAGAATTGACGGTAAGCTTTTCACCATTAATTAAACCCACTGCTCTTTTCTGGAGTGAATACAGGCGTTTTGTTATTGATTTAGAGCATCCATCCCAGATTGTGGAGCAATAATCAATATGTATTTGTATATGGGAAGTATAGAATATCTTTCTTGTGTTTTCGTCTTGGAAATTTTTAATCTTTTCAAGTTGATATACTTTTTTGGGCTATTTGTTTAACGAGAGCATGAACAAGGGAGTCAAAGGATAGATTTTGATCAACGATGAGACCAAGTGCCTTGTGCTCGGTTACAGTCTCTACAGGCGTGCTACCAATGTGCAGCTGACGAGCTCTCTGCAAGTTTACTGTTTGGAGTCTTTGCTGGTTGTTATTAACATAGATTTCGTTTTAGAAATGTTAATTTGCATGCGGTTTGCATGACTCTATCTAACTACACTATTTATATCCTGTTGCACGGACGATTCTAGCATATTACAATCAATATCGTTTGTGTATATACTGTGCAGTCGTCTGCAAATCTATCGCAGGACAACGAAAGGTGTAAGGGTAAATCATTTATATAAAAGGCAAATAAAAGAGGGCCAAGTATAGACCCCTGACAAACCCCAATATTAATGGTAATGGCTTGAGATAAAGATTTATTGTGTGATATTACTTGTTTTCTGTCTAATAACAATGATTTGATTAATGTCACTATATTAAAGCTTACTTTCATTGTTTCTAGTTTTTTAAATTATAATAGTATGATCTATCATATCGAATGCTTTTCTAAAGTCTATAAACACCGCCCCACATAGAGTATTGTTGTTAATATGTTGATGCCAGTTTTCTATCATGTTTGCTAGGGCCGTATGACAAGAATATTTTGGCCGAAACCCTGACTGACTGTCAACTATTAGCTTGTGGTGAACTAAGTGTTCTAGTGTTGTTTTGTGAATGTGCTTTTCTAGTGAGGATATTATGGAAATTGACATCTAATTACTCATGAGACGATCTTCTAATGACCCATTTTTTAAATGGCGATACACTTTAGCGATTATAAAAGCTGATTGGAAGTGACCTTTGGTGAGACATTGATTATATATAAAACTTAGGGACTCGCAGATCGCCGGTACACCTTAGCCAAGGATCCGATTACTGATTCCATCTAGTCCTGATGAGTTGTTGTTTTGAGGTTACTGAGATGAGTAAATACTTCAGTGGTCGTCATAAGCGGTATGTTAGAGGGAATGTCTCTATAGCATTTGTTCTCACAAAATGATGATAATAAATATATGTCATGAGGAGAGTCTGGTATTGCAGCCTTCAATCGGTTTATGTCGGGAGAGAGAGAGAGAGAGAGAGAGAGAAACAGCGTTAGAGAGAGAGAGAGAGAGAGAGAGAGAGAGAGATACATAGACAGAGTCAGGCCCAGCGTAACAGAGAACGAGAAGGCAAAAAGGGAGACATGAGAAAGAGTAGAAGAAAGGAAGAGATAGAGAGAGCGACAAACAGAGACAAGGAGAAATAAAGAAAGAGTGAGAGACAAAGAGCAAGAGACACAGACAGAGAGAACGACAGACAGGGAACGGCAGAAAAAGAGAGAGACGGAGAGACTGAGATAACAGAGAAAGTGAAAGCGACTGACAGAGACAGAGAAAGAAAGAAAGAAAGAAAGAAAGAAAGAAAGAAAGAAAGAAAGAAAGAAAGAAAGAAAGAAAGATAAGCAGAAAGATATACAGAGAAAAAGAGACAGAGAGACCGTCTGACAGAGAGAAAGAAAGAGAGAAGACGAGAGACCTAGAGAAAGACAGAATGAGAGAATGTGTCCACTCAGTCGTACACGAACAGAAGCACAGAAACTGTCAGCTACAGGCCTGCTCATTTGTGATCTCGAAGCTAGAATATCTAATAACTTTCTTTAATAGTTAATGTTGAGTTGAGTTTAGTTGAGTTGAGCTAAGAACCGAGATCATTGCACTTATATCATTCCCATACGCGATCCGTTAGCTCGTTCATCATTGTCACGAGCTCGCCATGAGTTAACCAGATAATAATACCGACGTTTGCTTGGCGTATATTTTCTAGGCCACAACAGTCGTACTAACAGAGTAAACACAGCTGCACGGGTTACATCGGGTCAGCCCATATACACATTTGGCGGTGAGTGAGAAGGAAGGGATAAAACGCGTTGGCAGTTCATAACAGTTAAAATCACATATAATTGGCCGCGCAGGATATGGAATGGTTCCGTTTGTCATCTATAGTTCCGGACATCAGACGGAATGGAGGTTTTGACTGTCACTACATGACAGAAAGTTGAGGGCTTGTTATTGAAAACAGTGGAACACCTGCCGGACATGAACAACGTCACGTGCACAATGTAAGCGTGTTTGGAAAACCATGATTGGCAGCTTGGTATCGAAACTCTTTGTTGGAACTCGACAGTAACTCTCTAGATTGTTTTGGATGTCAGAACCAGTGATGACAAATCTAACATTGAGGGAGCCAGAGGGGGAATGGATCTCTGACAGGGGATGATCTGCCAATGTGCCACCTGTGTGGGGCATAAAGGATAACGTCACGTGGCCAACTTTGGTAGTTTGCCATATAAACCCGAGTTGGGACCAACTAGGGGGACTTGAAAATGCTCTAGTCGGAGTGCCATGTCACTGCAGTGCTTAGTGGAAATAATATCTACCGTGTGTTAATTAGTGACTTAATTTTACACGTGCCTATAATGGCAGATGTAGATATGATTGATAGGACTGCAGTAGTGCCATTTAAGGTATAACCTATTATAATATTAGTTCTACTTAATATAGACTGTGGCCTTGTTAAACTATAGTGTGATGATTAGCACTGTTAGTGGAAACTAGTTAGAGTAAGAATAGTGATATTAACTCTGCTAGTTAAGAATAGATTAGTGAAGTGTTGATAAGCTTTACTAGTTGAGAATTGAGTAATGAGGGATAATTGGGATCTTCCCGTAGGTGTCCCTGGTGGGCGGGGTTCCGCATTCTGTTTGCTGATTTTTTCTTTGTCATAGCCTGATTCGGCTTTAGGTGGGTAGCTAATCTGCTCTATGACTAAGTCTAGTTAGCTAAAGATCATTAAGCAAGGCGATAGGCTTACACTCAGCCGAAAGGATCAGTGACTAGTACTATCACCAGATGTGTTGTTTCTATGTTAGGTTCCCTACCAGATCCAAGGAAACTCAACAAGTTTTTGGGAAAGATACAAATCCCATTCGGAAGAACACCAGTTCAACAATCAATAAAGTTGCATACAGAACGTAACTAAAGCTAGAAGGAAGTTGATTCACCAAAGAGAGTGATGCGTACTGATGCACCACACAGCATCAGACAGTAGTAACGAACTGAAAACATTAAGTCTAATAATTACATAGTGTGATATAATCTCGTGTAATAGAACACAAGACTGGATACTTGAGGCTAGATAGACACGAGGGAGGATCCAGTACAGTAACAATTAACATTAGTAACAGGGGCAATTTTATTACTAGAAGTCCACGAGAAAAAGAATCCCGGTCATCATCGGGGCTTGAACCCTGGATCTCCAGCATTCGAGGCGGACACCATACCTCGAGACCACACCCCCTGCCCCTCCCCACCTGCATGGACTATAAGAATATGATACTCTTCTCTTAAATTTCCAACCGCAACTTGTCGGATAACTGAGCCATGGGCGAAGCTTTATAGAAACTGCAACATAATCAATAACAAGTGTCAATTGTTATGTCCGAGGACGTTAACGGCAGAAGGAAAAAGAAACAAAAATAATGCATCACCTGAGTGAATTTAAAGACAGGAGCCACAAACAAGCTATTGCACGATTATTGCCTGGCATATTTCGCTGCATCTGGTCACCGCACAAAACATCAAAGGTAGATCATGCATTACTATAAACAAAGGCGTTAGGCCAAGTTACAATGTTACTGCGCAGAGGCTACACGTTTGGAGAGGGGAGATGCTTGCGTGTGGGAAGATCTTGCCAGACGCCACCTGACCAAGGGAACGCCGCACGTTTCAAGCCCACCATCTCTCTTGGCTACATCGATTGGAGATACCGAGCAATCAGTTGCTCGGCATAGGGCAGGACTTTAAGCAATTTAGTCAAATTATGATTCATATATTCATGTCATACGGTATGTGATAGAACAGTGGTATGCACCCGATGAAATTCAGTAAGACAATAAATCTTGCAACATATAGCTTGCGGTTGCTTTGCTTAAAAAAAAATCAAAAAATGTTACCTGTTTGTTATGTCGCCATTCCCCTTCTGGGTGTTGCAATGGATGTTTCCGGAGACAAAACAAAAAAAGAACAACCGTGAGCAGACCAACAACAAGGACAGCTGAGCACAGCATGAGCATGTCCACTATCCCGAGGATAATGTGGCTTTCTCTCTCCTGCCATGACGTCAGTCCTGTGGATGTTGTGTGAAAGCCACTTGGTACGATTATGGTAATGCAAACATAAAGGATACATTTGACAGGGTCAGTGAGAGGGTCGACACACAACAGTTACATACACATTTCAGCACCAGCATGTATAACATAGTCGTTGTCAGTAAAACAAAAGAGGCAGTGGTCTGAGAATCACATCCAAATACATTTAACTTAATAATAGTATGGATAATATATGAATAATAGAATCACATCGAAATAAATTTAACTGAATAATAATAACCTGAAAACAGAATAATAATAAATTTAACTGAACACAAAACAGTAATAATAATAATAATAATAATAATAATAATAATAATAAGAAGAAGAAGAAGAAGAAGAAGAAGAAGAAGAAGAAGAAGAAGAAGAAGAAGAAGAAGAAGAAGAAGAAGAAGAAGAAGACGAAGAAGAAGAAGAAGAAGAAGAAGAAGAAGAAGAAGAAGAAGAAGAAGAAGAAGAAGAAGAAGAAGAAGAAGAAGAAGAAGAAGAAGAAGAAGAAGAAGAAGAAGAAGAAGAAGAAGAAGAAGAAGAAGAAGAAGAAGAAGAAGAAAAAGAAGGAGGAGGAGAAGAAGAAGAAGAAGAAGAAGAAGAAGAAGAAGAAGAAGAAGAAGAAGAAGAAGAAGAAGAAGAAGAAGAAGAAGAAGAAGAAGAAGAAGAAGAAGAAGAAGAAGAAGAAGAAGAAGAAGAAGAAGAAGAAGAAGAAGAAGAAGAAGAAGAAGAAGAAGAAGAAATGAAGAAGAAGACGGTGTAGAATAATCCCCACCATATTGTCAAAACCATCCTTGCAGTATGATATAATTTCTCATATTTCAAACCCATGACGCCCATGGCAATGTCCTCTATACCTACCGTTTCCTGGCCTATAATGAAATAGCGAAAGAAGCTAACGTCACACAAACAAGAGAACAATTACTGTTTGCGCATAACGATCCGCTGTATCCAATAGCACAGCCTTGTAAGCATTCGCCCGTGATATGGTGGCAGGAAGTGGTGGCTGAATCATTGGGTTGTGCGCATCCCCGGTTGCAGTACGATCCGCAGTCCTTGCCGTACGTGTTTGGCCGACATGCTGAAAAGTCACAAGAGAAATTACTTATCTGCTGAACAACCAAACATGCAGACATACACAATAACATACAGACAGAAATAAAGTTAAAAGTTAGTTGCATATAATTCGCAGGACGTAGCAGTCAACTCCAGGATTGTTTGACTGTTTGTTATTCCAGGGTCAGTCTGAGTATACTTCTTTGTTTTTTCAACGAGCAGTATAAAAATCCAACGTCGATTGCTAGGTCAGTCGCTGGTTTAGGACAGCATTCTGACCAAAAAATCTGAGTCCATCCCCTCTAGCGAGCCAGATCCCCATTTGCCCATGACCTCACGGACATGGTTTCCCAGTCTACACCACGGAGACGTGAGGTTGTTCTGTTTTTTTTTTTTTTTCGTTCGGTTGAAATATGTCTGTATATCTGCAATGCTGTCTCTTGTATGTAGGGACTGAGGTTGACTTGCATAGTCTGCGGGTCATGGGCAGGCTACTAATTTTCACTCTTAACACCTCCTGGCAAAGGCTAGTCGATCCTAACCCGAACCATGCTGGTTTCAGTGCTAGGTGCAGTCCACACCTTGTAGACAAGAAATAACAAGTTGGTGGAATGCAGAGGTAAATCATTCTGAAAAAGACAACAAGGTAAAATAAAAAAGTGAATGCAGAGTAAACAGGTTCGTGACTACATAGAATATAGAATAGTAAGAAGACGTGTGAATATAATAGTAAAGAGAGAAATCAAACTGGAACGAATATGGGAAAACCGTAAACAGAAACTACAAGGAGATAACTAGAAACTTCTAAAACAGGATCAGTGCAATGAGAATCAGGGGAGAAACTTTTGACTCAACTGAAATATTAAACAGCAAAAAAAGGAGAACCAATATGTGAACAAAAACAAATTCCTAAAAGGTGGAAGCACTACTTCGAACAACTTCTCAAAATTTCATCCGAAGCCACACGAAATCAGGAAACCGAGCCAGATGCCATTGAAGAACTATAATCAGACATACTGAAAGAAGAAATTAGATTAGCCCTGTCGCGAAAATTCTTGGAGCTGTCGATCGATGAAAGACTGTCTCGCCATTCGTCTACAGGCAGTCGCCATCCTTTGATGTTGGAGACAGACTGACCTTACGGGAGTCGGCAAGATCGTTTGTTGTGGGGAAACAGGTCTTTGGATCACAGGCCGGCAAGACTTTTTGAAGTACCGGAAACAATTCCCCAGATTAAAGCGGGACAGACGGTCAGTTGTTTACATCGAGTCGAAAAAGGAGAGAGAAAAATAGCTTCTCGACGCCTAGTGTCTAGTCAGATTTGTGACGTCATTCAGACACAGTATTAAAACAGTCTGGACAAACAACTTTGGCGGGAGTCGACCAAATGTTGTGAAGCAACAAGGACGTGTGTGATATTCCGGGTTTGATTATGGAGAGAGATTACAGTGTCTTATGTTGATTTACATCGGAGGACATTGTGCGATTTAGTAGTCTCGATTTCAAACAGGAATAAATATATGGTATTTAATTACATAACATTACACACCTGGGTCGTTTTCCCCGTCTGGTACATAGTTCTGACATTCCAATAACCAATCTTGAAAGTATCCTTGGAGTTTAACATATATGAGCGGCACATTATAACATTTACTGATCTTGAAGCAACGGAAAATGATTAGTCGGATCGTCGATAGAAGGAAACACGTCGAGAATGTCCCGGTCCGGTTGTAACCGTTCATAACACAACACACACTTCACTACACACGTGGGTTGGATTTTAACGTTCCAATAGCCAATATGAAATATCCTTGGAATTCAACAAATTTCAGCGAAGCAACATAACATTTAGAGCCAGAAATCTGGTTCTGAAACAACGGGAAGTTTTACGATGGTGGTTTGTCGGACCGCCGATCAACCGTCTCAAGCCGAGCTAGAAAGAAACACGTCTCGCCATCTTGACCTAGAACCGGAAACAGGTGTAATAAGGATTACATAAATCGACCAATGGCCAAGTAAATATCAAGATCTACAACAGGTAGCAGCGAACCGCCAAGCATGGAGAGACAGGACTTCTGCCCTATGCGCCGCCTTAGACTCAAGAGGAAAGACTAACTAACTAACTAATTTAATTACATAGACCCAAATTAGATGATTAATAGGAATCGAGTGTAGTAATGTGCGTTATGAGAACGTATTATAGTAGCGACGGCAGCAATAGGCTATCGCGTTGCTTAAACTAGCTAGTGTGAGATATCAATTAACTCAGTGAGTTAAGAACAATGTAGTGGAATGATATTTAGGGAGATTGAGGATGGTTGGGGGATAAAGGAAATGTCAAATGGTAGGATCTTCCAGTAGGGTATCTACTTGGTTTCTGCACTATTCCTTTAGTCTTTCCTTGTCTTACCATGACTCAGACCGATGTGATAAGCTCTTCTGCCTTATGACAGAGTTTAGTTCTCTGTTATATATCTGAGTGCGGCCGTCGGCCTACACTCATCTAATACAGGTTGGAATCGGGTTGCTCTCACCAGGTGTCTTCTCTCTTCAACAGGTTCCACTATGTTTTACAAAAAGCTAGCAGAAAAGTCATAGAAGAAGATTATGGCTCAATCATTGAAGGCAGTTTTTACTCAGCGGCTTATGCACTGGATCCATAACCCAGAGGGTCTGCAAGAACCTGGCCTCTACTGAGCGGAAACCGATGATAATCTAAGAGTGATTCCTCAGTGGTAGTTCACGTCATAGTAGAGTGAAGATACTTACAATACCACCAGTAACAGGAACAATAGTAGTTATATAGAGAACTTGAAAATTAACATTGTGTTTTCCAAATGGGGAATTCTTGTGAGACATTACCAATTAACATTGTGTTTTCCAAGTGGTGAATTCCTATGAGAAATTAACTACTAACATTTAGTTTCAAAGTGACAGTAAACATTACTGCACTGTACAAGGGTTATCCGATCACATAACTTTTAGTGACATATTAGTTGCACTGTGTGTGTCAGATTCATGGTCAGTTTTGGACTATATCCACTATTGGTGACCAGGCATCCGGACTATCCAAGAGCTACTGGGGGAAGTCGACACATGGCCGGAGAGACGCATCATTTGGTGAGGTCCTTCTGTACTTGATCTATGGTGCTGTTGTGTGGCCGGTACTGTAATGAAGCAGACTGTGATCCTGGGCTGTTCGGTCTGATTCTGCATACACACTAGATTATACGACAGACATTCTACACATACACTTTGCACATACCTGACACTTTTCTTTATTAAATTAATTTGTCATTTTGTTAGAAGCCAGTGTTGTGTAGTATGTTTTGGAAAAGAATGAGAGGGGGCATGGTCCAGTGGTAGGAGAGAAAGAGAGAGAGAGAGAGAGAGAGAGAGAGAGAGAGAGAGAGAGAGAGAGAGAGAGAGAGATCGCAGGACTGACGGGGTGTTGTGGACAGAAATCGAGAAGATCCCCAAGATAATGATATGGGGTTAAAAGAATGTGGGTGTTGATTCCCTTCATCCCAGGGACGACACTTATTACGACAAGCCCCATTGAATAAATCACCGGTACAAGTTTAAATACCAAATGAACTAATTAAAGCAGCAAGTGAAGTAGGAACAGCATGGCTACATATACTATTTAACCAAATTTGGATAGAAAACAGACACCACGAGACTGGGGAAACGCCATAATTATCCCAATTTGAAAAACCAAAGGCAGTTAAAGAGACTGCACACAATACAAAGGGATTTACCTTTTGATCCATATTGGAAAACTTATTTTGCAAAATTCTTGAGAAAATATTATGAACTACAATAGATCATCAGCTAATCGCAACTCGGATTTAGGAAAAACCAAATGATGCACAGATGCAATCTTTGCTCACAGAAAACTTATAGAAAAATCAATCGAATTTAATTAAATACTCTACTTAGCCTTTGTGGACCAAGAAAAGGCATTTATAGAGACGATAGAAAAAAATAGTGGGAAATCCGTGAACGATATGGAGTGAGTACACTTTTAATTTTTGTAGAAGCTTATACAACAACAGTGAATGCATAGTGAGAACAAATGGAGGACACTCAGAACCCATTACAATACGATCCGGAGTACGACAAGGTTATGGCCTGTCTTTTTCATAACATATATAGACAGCATACGTTAAGAAACCAGCCAAACAGAGACCGCAAGAAAACGGCACGACGAACAGAAACAGAAGAAGAACTGACGGCAAATAATACTATTAAAGAACTCCTTTTTGCGGACGGTCAGGCACAAATAGCAACACCAGAAGAAGAATTACAGGACCAAATGAGAAGTCTACACGAAAACAATCCCTGAAAGCCCTAAAGATGTGGTTTTATAGAAGAATGCTGAAAATTAATTGGACAGCCGAAATGATAAATCAGTACGTTGTAAGAGTCGCAAAGACAAATTATCACAAACATCAGAAAGAAGCAATCATCGTTGTTTGACCACGTTATGAGGAGAAAAAAACTGTAACATGTTGTGAAAACCGGAAATAGTTGCGTAATGAGAGATAGAGAAAGACAGCGTGAGAAGATTCTTGAAAGTCTTGTGTTAAAGCAAGGAAGTAAGACAACACACGAATTGATCCATGACGTCGGAAATCGCAATTTTTGGAGAGATATGATCGCCCACGCCAACCGGCAATTCACTGGATGATGATGATGATAATACGTTTGTTCTACCTAAACACCACTCGGGTAACGCACGTGTACCTGTCAGAGTCCATGTTAATAAATGTTATTACATGCCGACTGTGTTGACAGATTCTTTATGCATGTACTAATTCCTGTCAGACACAAGACAACGAATAACTGAGACGCTGACAGTACCACAACAAATATAATACGTACACACACTGCAGGTTAATCCGTAGTAGCCGACGTCGCAGCCGTACATGCACTTGCCACTTAAGCGGTCACATAAATCCTTCAACGGTGGACTTGGTCTTCTACATGCTGGACTGCAAGGCTTGCTACAATTTGGGCCATATCTGCTTTCGTAGCAGACTACAGATGAAAACAAGTGTCGCAGTCAAGGCAATTATATCTTCGATACACCATATAGACTACAGATGAATACAAACGTGATAATGTAGGCACTTAGTCTACGATACACCACAAGGAGTGGAATGGCACTTTACAATCTTGACAGACTAAAGTATGTGAGTCGGAATGTGGCCAATATTCCATCACAATGCCTGGACAGAGCTTAAGAGACATATGTGGTGCCCAAACGACATGACCTCTCTCTCGGCCTAGTCTTGTGTATTCCAGAGGAATGGGTAACCAATACGTCCGGCACAAGGTAGGCTGCAGACGCTGGCGGCACAGCGTCAACCCTCCGAGACCTCCCATCCACGAGCAGGTGGCGAGTGATGGCTAGACCCTGGCACCCAAGGGACCCAGCTTAGAGGCGTTCAGCCAAGTCCCACAGGTGAGGGCCTCGTACGAGCCCGGACCGTATGGGCGCGCACAACTGTTATACACAAGTGTCCGGACCTGCGTAAAGCGTGAACTATCGTCAGACTCTCCACCCGACTTTAGCGGACCCCGCGACCAGCGGGAATAGGCCCGCCGGAGATACCACAGGAGATATTTCTCGTCTATTGCGAACAATAATCCCATACTTCCACTGTGCGGATCTCGCGCACGACGAGAATAGGCCCGCCGGAGATATTGTACGTCTGCTGCGGACAAATCTCTACCGAGACTGAATAAGTAAAGAAACGATAAAAGTAGGGGTATTTCAATTGTGCTTGCCCTCCCACCTATGCTACACCCTTCATGTGTCTTCACAAAGTCGGACTAGAGTCAAGCTCAACAGGGTCTTCTTTCCCTGCTGATTCTACCAAGCCCGTTCCCTTGGCTGACACAAAACAATCAGTGTAGGCACTTATGAGTTCGATAAACTACATGGACTACGAAGAAAACAAACGTGACAATGTAGGTACTTATGTATTCGATAAACCACACGCGCTTAGAGAATTTGAACTATAGGGTGATGGAGACGGGTGATAGAGTGAGGATTCAGTAAAGCGTATATTCGTCTTTTCCAGTCATATTACAACATTGCATTAATAACATGATAGTTTTAATAACGTTGCGGTCTTAGATAAGACTGGGCTATCGTATGCCAGTAGACGGCACTATCTGCTTTCTGTTAGCGGCAAATGTTGGGCGGTGCTCACCAAACCCGACACTCCACATTGTGCTAAGAGATTCTGGAGTAGGACGGAAATTTGAAGGCCTTATCCTGGTGTGAGGAAATGCAACCTCAATACAAAATGTATTGGTAGGGCAGACCAGGTCCTAAGTCTTTACCGGCAACTGGTCTAGGATCGAAGTTTCGGCAAGAGAACAGTTAGAGCATTACTTTGCTAATCATGCGACTTCTTATTGTATTGGTGTTACATTTCCTATGGAGTAAACTACACAGGCCCAGAGAGGGAAAATGCCGCAGGGGCCATGCACGGTCTCTAGAATTCAACCAAGGTTTTGTGCTAAGGGGAGGTTAGTATGCTCTTTTGTGAAGCACAGTGTTACAAGCTGTTGTGTGAGAAGAGGGCAGATTGCTAGCAATTAATGGCATGCTATGAATTTAATAATATGTGCCAATAAGTAAAATGACTGAACAGTTCCCTATTCTGTCTACCGTTGTTAAAAGCAAGTTCCGTGTCCTTTCGTGGAAATTGCATTCAATCCTTACCTTTATCGGCTGTTTGTGATTTACTTGGTATAAGTTTGCCATTGCTTTCTGAACGACCTACGCTTCATAACATCGACCATCGACATTAAAGCGGCCTACTTCTAATTCACCTGCAGCTAATTTCAAACTCTCTTCTAATGTGGGATTAAGTGTGGCCTTGGTGATCATGTCTGTCTAGAGCCTTCTGTTTCTTGTGCTGCCAATCATTTCTGATACCGACAGGCCTCCATGCCATGATGTCAAACTGTCCCCAATCTCATTCCTTCGTCTCCCCCTGACCCTCTTTCCCTCCAATCTTACTGTTGTGACGACACACTCCAGCTTGCCCCTTCTAATGACATGCCCGCACATGTGAACTCTCCTCTTCTGATGCCAGTAACCAGTTCTTGTGTAAGTTGACGTCATCCAATAAACCTTCATTACTCATTCTATCAGTCCTTATTGTTCTCATCATCCTTCTATAAAATAACATCTCAGCAGCTTCTACAAAATGTCTAAATGGTTAGCTAATTTTCCATGATTCGCTTCAGTACACAAGAAATGGCTCAATACAGTTCTTCAGAAATCTTTTACACACATCGATTCACATCGACACACAAAGATATATTGCAGATCATATTTCCCATCTTATGAAATGCAGTCTTTACTTGGGCTATTCCACATTTACGTTCCTTAATACAGTGTGTTTGTAAAGTCTCACTACACTTTGTATGTAGAACAAATTTGAAAAAAATTAAGTACACGACGCCATCAAATTTGTTCGACATACAAAGTGTAGTGAGGCTTTACCAACACCCGGTACACTTTCATCTGCTGTTATTAGAAAAGACCACGTACTTAAATACAGTGACTTGTTTCACATACTCTTTTTTAGTTGCCTTATATGAGAACACAGTGACGCCAAGACAACAAACGAACACACTGACCAACAAGTACCTGATATACACTTGGGGGGCTGGTAGCCAGCCACACACCCGCGCAGGCAGGCGCCATCCACGCTGTCACATGGCGTGATATTCTGGCTGTTACTGACACAGAACGGACTGCACTTCAAAGAACAACCAGTGCCATGGCGGCCCAGCGGACAGGCTGTGATGACAGCAAAGTGTTTATATCTTGTCAGAGTAACGTCGAGAGACGACTGCTTAGATTCGAGAAGACACGTCCTTTAAAGTCACAATAAACACTAACTGATTTGAGTTGAGTTGTCCGTTGTTGAACCGACATCACTGCACTCAGGACATTCCCATACGAGGTATGTCCCCTCGTTCAACAGCCAGCGAAGAGTCATACTACTAATCTTTCTCACCAAAATCTGATTGAAAGTTCTTCTGGTCTACCAGAACCCCTGCCGATCCCCCGGAATCTCATTATTTTCACATACTGGTTCTCAATCTGTTCCCCCTGGGCCCACATGCGTACGACCACCTCTGAATTATAATACACACTAAAACTCGCCATCTGCATGTGCCATGCAGAAAAATACTGAAAGTCATAGTTCATTATTTAACACAATCACGACAGTGGGGGTCCTAGCGAAGCTGACAGCGAACTGCACTACTAATTTCATAGGCACGCTCGGACGAGAGTTTGAAACCAGAGTTCGTCGCTTGCTAGAGTGAATGAAAGGGTGGCCACCTCTTTCTCCTTGGTTTCAGGCCTATAAAATGTGTTGCCGCTGTCACATCACAGCCCCACAACAGAAGACTCCTTCGGGGCATATTATTTATGGCATTTACTTGCATAAGGCCTGGGTTCTTCTCTCGATTATGCCACAGACAATTATCCTCCTGCCTTGCTCTTTTCCTCTTCACAGTCTTCCTACTCAATTTCTCTTATATAATCCTCCCCCATAACGTGACTATCTACGAGTAATTTCGCTTAGCATGTGTGTTCCAGTCAAACAGAGACTGCATGAACACCACATGACGAACATACCACAGAAGAAGAACCAACGGCGATTACATCACTAATGAACACTTACATGTGGACGATCAATAACAAACAGCAAAATTACATATCCAAATAACTAGTCTAAACGAAGTTGTGTAAGGAGCATGACTTTAGAATTAGCATCAGTAGACCAGAGGTAATGATTATAACCAAAGAAGAAAAAACAACAAAGATTCATCTAAAAGAACACCCCTTGAAAAAAGTAAAGAGCTTCAAGTACCTACGAAATATAATATCAACAAATGGAAAATCAGAAGACCAGATAGAAAGTAGATGCTATATGGCAATCCAACTAACTGGACAAATGGCACCAATAGTAAGTAACAAACAAATATCAATTGTTACTATGACAGCACTCTACAACACAATCATCCTACCAACTCTATGCTACCAATAATAATATGGCATGAAAAGATAACACAAAGATTACAACAACAGAAATGAGATTCCTGAGAAGTATCAAAGAAGAGAGAAGATCAGAAATGAGGAAATCAGGACTAAAGAGGAGGCTATCACAGCGCTAGATTTTAAAAGAAAACCACAAGTCAAATGGTGTCGCCATTTTTTTTTTTTTGGCGCTCACTCACTTTGAACTCAAGGGTAGACCGTACACACTAATGCTAGTAGTGCTGGATTGAATTTTGCTGGTGGATAAGCTTTACATATTAACAGTGTCCCTCGGCATAAGGCAAACCCACTCCGACTTCAGAGGTACTTGTAATTAACGTCCCCGTGTCAAGTACGATAGTTAAACATTTTATTCCAACTGTCCAGTGTCTGGGGTTAACCTCTACCTCGGTATGAGCACACTGGATGCTTAACATACGTTATTATCCATTCGGCCATGCTGACCTACGTTTTGCCATATTTCTACATATAACCAAAAACCGAGCGGCTAGAATGCCAGACTCTCCTTCGGGAGACCCGGGTTCGAATCCTCGGTAAGGTGTGGAATTTGTTTTCTGTCGGAGGCAAAAAGAAAACTCTAACCTGCACAGTTCACGGCGAATGCCCTAGCATGTCCTTGTGGGAACTATATCACATCAAACCAGTCCTTGTGGGAACTATATCACATCAAACCAGTCCTTGTGGGAACTATATCACATCAAACCAGTCCTTGTGGGAACTATATCACATCAAACCAGTCCTTGTGGGAACTATATCATATCAAACCAGTCCTTGTGGGAACCATATCACATCAAACCAGCCCTTGTGGGAACTATATCACATCAAACCAGTCCTTGTGGGAACTATATCACATCAAACCAGTCCTTGTGGGAACTATATCACATCAAACTAGTCCTTGTGTGGACAATTTAAGATCAAAATCATTCCTTGTGAGGACTAAATGAGTTCAGGACAAATTTGTTTCAGGACTCGCTGAAGGCATATTTAAAGAAGATATACCCAAAGCTGTCCTATCAATACCAAGACATTGTAGAGAAAGCGACTAACAAAAGGGAGCCTACTGAATCTGAGAGGTCCTACCTAGGACCAGGCCTCATCAGCACCATCTCAACACAATAAAGAAAATACCGGTCACCTGAGAGCCCCATAAGACACATTTTAACTCGACCGGCACAAATGTAAATATATAAACAGTCGTGGCTAGGTGTCGTGAAACCTCCAAGTAGGCATGTCTTCATGGAAGGGAACTCCCCGTAGGCGGGGCTTAGCGGAGTTATCGGGGTCTAGAGTTATTTTTAACCTCGGGAAAGCCGTCTAAAATCTACTAGCTATTAGAATGTTCTTTTTCTCTCTAGTTGTTGATACTCCAGGCTTGCGTTATGCACCCGGCAACCTATGAACTGAACCTACATGAGTTTCTCGTGGGTAGAACGCATGAGTCTCGGGGAAAGTAATTTTCTCCAGTAGATGCAACTTTTGCGTGATCAGAGAGTACTCACAGCAAAACAGAAGCCTGCTATTTTTCAATCACTTCTTTCGCCCGACCAGTCGTGCTTTCTCAGACCATATTTGTTTTCATGTAGCTGTCCAGCACCCGACAATATTATGGCTGATTCCAGTATTGGTTCAAGTTCTAAAGCAATAACACTATTACTTCTTTTCTTGTCTTGATTAATAGTAGTATGCTATTATCATTACCGCTATCTGTGCTGTTAGTACGCCAACTCATGAATATTAAGGTATGGTAATCGATCGATACCAGACGTTAAACTAGGACGCATTTTGTTTGTTTATTTCTCGTTCTAACAGTAATTCTTTCAATACAGATTGGAAATTGTGATTTATCGAAGTCTTTTAGTACAGACCTGTGTGATTCGATCGATAGAATATCCGTTTCATTTAGGTACTTGCATTTATTTTTGAGAGGGCAGATTAATTTCTGTGATGTCAATACTGAAGTCGATAGTCTGTGGATAATGAAGGATTCCAGTCCTGAGTGCTATTCTAGTAGACAGGGCAAGATTGAGAAAGGCGTGTAATGTTCTCCAACCATTATTGATTAATCAGCTAGGTTGCTGTGATTTATTCCAGGTGACGATAGCGCTGATTTATTCCATGTGAATGTGGTTCTGATTTATTCCATGGGAATGTGGTGCTGATTTATTCCAGGGGAATGTGCTGCTGATTTGTTCAGTGTCATTGTGGTATTGATTTATTTCATGTGGGTCGTGGTTTATATTTTCCTCGCGATTCCGGAACGAACGGAGTGTGGTGGTACAGCGCGATTCCTGGAAAGATAGCGTGTGTATTTGCATCGTGGTTCCGAGGGGAACGTTATGTCTTATACTCTATACTTTACGATACTCTATCCTCATTGTCTGGGGACACCTATACTAGGGTTAGGGTGATGAGGAGGAGGATCTTCTATATCTCCTGAGATAGAAACCCAGGATGGTTATTCCCAGTTGGTGATCACCGTGGTTATTTGATGAGATGGAATTCTTCCACAACCATCAAGTCAGCTCTCGCTTTGAGGAATCCGGGTGAGCTTACCGACAAGACCCGACGTACGCACACTACGGAAGCTCACTTGCCTCGTGATAGCATCTGGATCATTCCTGACTCCTCTACACTCTGTTGTCTCACTGCACATAGTCCTACTCTCTATCCTAATCTTCCGTCTTCTTACTATTTTGTACAATACAGTTTCTAATTTGTTTCATTGCCTTTGCGTGAGTTTATGTGTGTCTTCTGGATTCAGCCCCGTCAGGGAACTAGTCCATAGGTTGCGAGAGGGAAAGACAGTTGGAGTCCAGTGACTGTGGGGGTTTGGTAGATAACCATACTTATGTTGTCGTCAGTATAGGGTGGGAAGGTCAAAGTGTTCCCCTACCTGTCAAAGTCCCGGGGTCTCGGTACACTAGGACTAACTCGATAGAGAGCAAACAAAGTGGAGAAAATCAAAGTCTACACAAAAATGGACAGCAATTCATTATTATTATTATCGACGCTGAAAAAGAAGGTTTAACGAGGTCGAATTTGGTTTCTTTCCTTAACTATCGAATCTAATACAAGAGATAACGTTGCATGTATAGATAATACATTGCATTAACAAAGGAAGACACACATCATCCTCTTTGATGATCTTATCAGATCTCACCTAGAACGCTTCTGCTTCTTTCTCGTTAGAACTAGCAGCCGCTCCTTGCCCAATTACACTATAAATGCCACTTCTTGTTGTTTTTGAACTTTTCAAACCAGCCTCCGCTGGCTTTAAAATCGTCAGTCTCAGCACTTGTACCAAGCAATTTTGACAATACATCGCTGTGCAACAGCTTCGCCTTTTTCGCATGCTATTGCCTCACTAACACTGCCTCCAGCAAGTTGCTTTTCATTGATCCAGATCAAGAGAAGATTTTCAAATTTCTCTACATTTTGAGGTCTTTGCTTCTGCAGCTTAGTTACGCCTTTAGCCACATCGTCTGATTTGAATAATAAGAATAACTCGTTGTTCTTTATGATGGTGGAGATTTTGAAATGCTGTACTCATTAACGATGTCACACTCCATTTTCATGTGTCATTCTTTTTTTATTTCCTTCTTTACCTCCGCTGTTATACGTTCCTGCTTCCTGGCAGCACCACTATCGTTCTTCGAACTAATAATTGATGGGGTTAACAAGGAAAACAATGAAGGAGATAGGCTGAACACAGTGCCACTGCTAATAAATCTTTTACTGCTGTGTAGTAAGGCCATTGTAAGCGAGGCTTCGCACACGTGCAAAACTAGGCTACTAAGCTAGCATTAAGTGATGTTAGTACTACGTGGCCTTCGTTTGTACTGTACGCGATCGTTTGTCTCCAGCGTTAAACCTTGCTTTCTCTTTTGACTTCATTCGTAACATGAGACCCTGTTCGTTACCCGAGACATAAATAAATTTTCGAAGTTGTTGTTCGTAACTCGAATTGTTCGTGTATAGGAAAAACAGATCTGGAGACATTACACATCGCTGTTTCACACCGCTCTTAATAGGCTGATATAGCATACTTCATACTCAATCATTATGGCTGCTTGCTGTTTCCAATATATGTTTTTATAAGTCTTTTCCATCAATTTGTAGATCTGCAAGCATCTTTACCATGTTGACATGTCTTACTATATCGATAGTCATTGTGTAGTCTATAAAGCAAATGTGTATATCTTTGTTTACTTCTATGGAACGTTCAATTACTGATCACAGCATATACACAACATTTACTGTACCCTTGCCTTCTACAAACCCACATTGTTCTTCTCCTATTACTTCTATTCTTCTCTCACACTACATACTTTTTTCGCATATCCTTTACATGACATCGCTGTCAACATCAGCATCTTTCAACTGATTGTTGATTTCTTGGCAAGATTACGCTCAGCAGTTTGCATTGCTTTTTGAGACCGGCTCATATACCCCGTAAGTTACCAACACGGCGAGATCCGCTACCGATTCTCACTCAGGTTACGTTCCTCGCGTGGATATTAGGGATTACGGAAAAAAACGTTAATTCCTAGTCCAGGGAGACCGGTATACACTACATACAGACTTTATTAAATAGACTAGGACAAAGAAGACACACAGACTTCATTAAGCAGGCACATACAAAAGAAGACACACATACTTTATTAAGCAGATAGGGACAACGGAAGACACACATACTTCAATAAACAGATGCGGTTAAAAGAAGATCTCTTAAGACTTCAATAAACAGACGCGGACAAAGACACACAGACAGCAATAAACATTCACATATTAGAGAAGGCACAGACACTTCATTAAACAGTCACATACAAACGAAGACACACAGACACCATTAAACAGACGAGGACACAAGATTACGCCTGTTACAGTCCTCGCCAGTGAATCCTTTGGCACAGCCAGTAGGGCACCCTCCTGTGCTGGCAAAACAATCCTCTTGGTAGTAACAGTTGCATGTCTTCTCGCAGTCCAAGCCAAAGTACCCATGGTTGCACACGGAATCTGTCATAACGAGGTTCGAGTACAATGATTTATACAGTAATAACTAAACCATCCTATGTGTTTCACATTATGCCATGTTTGGGTGTGTTAAGTTTCAGCATTTAGTACTAAATAAATATTATTTACAGTCGATGTGTTTCTTGTTGTTGTTGTTGTTGTTGTTGTTGTTGTTGTTGTTGTTGTTGTTCTTGTTCTTGTTCTTGTTCTTGTTGTTCTTGTTATTCTTGTTCTTCTTGTTCTTCTTGTTCTTCTTCTTCTTCTTCTTCTTCTTCTTCTTCTTCTTCTTCTTCTTCTTCTTCTTCTTCTTCTTCTTCTTCTTCTTCTTCTTCTTCTTTGTCTTCTTCTTCTTCCCTATATTGCTATTTCGTCTGCCCCTGTTGCTACTTCTTTCTTCTTTTTCTTCTTCCCTTTCTTCTTCTTCATCCTCTTCTTGTTTCTATTCTTGTTATTCATTCTGCTTCTCCTAATCTATCCCAGCTTCTCCTCCTCCTCCTCCTCCTCCTCTTCCTCCTCCTCCTCCTCTTCTTCTTCTACTTCTTCTTGTTTCTTCCTTCTTCCTTCTTCTTTCTTCTTTCTTTTTTCTTCTTTCTTCTTCTGAACTCTTCGCTGGCTGCTGAGGATGGGGACGGAGCGCTAATGGGAATGCCCCGAATTCTGTTATGTCGCATCCTAAATCAATCAATCAATCAATCAATCAATCAATCAATCAATCCTTCTTTTTCTTCTTCTTTTTCGTTTAATAAACAGTTGGTGACGTTTTGTTCTTCTCGTCCTGTCGTCACCTTCTTATGTAGTCACAGGAGATCTCCTTGACTGTATGTTGTGTTTGTGAATGTGTTTGTTTGCTGATGAAGGCTAATCGCCGCAACGTCCTGTATGTGTCTTAATTCTGTTATGTAAAGCTGCACTACTTTGTGTCATTTTATATTGTTTACACTTTCACAGCTTTACCGCAGTTCCACCAAATTTTATTAGTAAACAGTTGGGACCACATTCACAGTTGCACTGATTTTCAACTACCACGTCATGTCACAATTACCTCCATATATTTCAACCTCACACAAGGTCAGGAATCTCATGGAGGCATTAGCGTCGATGTTAACCGCCTGTATTGTTAGGTCCTCATGAGTTATGTTGTAGATGGACTTCGCCGTCTTGGACCCATCAGTGTAGTCGAAGACAGCGTTGTCGTCCTGGTCAAAACTGATCAGGGTGAACCCAATCAGTGTAAACGTGTTAGCTGTAAACGGAAAAAAGAAAGATAATCAAGACTTAAAATTCAGTCCAATGCTACTAGAAGTAGATTGAATGGACTACGTTTGAGTTCAAAGCATGCGAGAGCCAAAACAATAAAGTAAAACAAAAATCCCCAGAACTTAGATATGCAGATGACACAGTTCTTCTCTCAAATAGTGCTAAAGAATGAGAAGAGGTGATCCTAACTTTGAAGAGACACAATGGAAGTCAGACTATGCTTCTGAACTACGGCAGAATAAAAATAATGCACATAGACAAAACCAAGTTCCAACCAAATATCACAATTAACAAGGGAGAAGCTGAACATCTCATACACGTTGAATATATTAGATCATTAATCAACAGCAGTGGGGACTGGTCACAAGGAATGAGGCACAGGTCAGCCGTAGCACTGCAGATATGAAACAATTTGAAGAAAACGAACCACACAACGTAAGCTAACAAGTTAATAGGGAAAGCAGATAATCCACACGCTAACTTCAGCCTACCACTACTATTGAAATTAAAGCGAGCGAGCGAGAAAAATTTTTTTAACAACATGCATCTTCCCTGTCGCAATATATGGATGTCAATCATGGACAATTTCGCAATCGCTAATCTCATCTCATCTTGTTCCTTTTGTACCGTGCGGTTTCGAGATAAAGCATAACCAGCGGGAGAGTGCCCGCTTGTGGCTTTCATGTATCGAGATTCCCATGGAGTCTGTTATTACCTCTGTCCATCGTTTACGTGGTCGATCTCATCTTCTGGTTCCGTTTGGTCGGTACACCATTGCTTTTTGTGGTATAGTGTTAGTTGGTAGCCTAGTTACATGGTCAGACCATTTACCTTGGTGTTTTCTGATGAAATCTAGCGCTGCTATAACCCTCACTTGAGTAATGATTTCTTCACTTCTAATATTCTCTATTTTTGATACTTTGAGTATTTTTCTCATAAATAGAAATAGGTGTGGGGGGGGGGGGGGCTGAGTGGTCTCGAGGTATGGTGTTCGCCTCGAGTGCTGGTGGTCCTGGGTTCAAGCCCCGGTGTGGGCGGGGAATTTTTTCACGTTGATTTATAGCAAAAAAAAATTTCCCCTGGTCTCTGGGTAGTGAGATCGGACGCCGGAGTTTATTGTTGCGTACGTAAACATATCCTGTGGCAGTTGGAAATCGAAAAAGAGTAGCCTAACGGCGCTTCCCGGGCAATATTTCGAGTTAAAATCCATCAAAAGTGTTTCAGGATCCTCGACTGTGCTACGGAGTTTGTGCACTGAGCTGAGATTCTCCTGCCTCAGGCCTGAGTTAGGAGTAAAACGGAGTACTTATGGGTTACACTCGTTGGCCGTGATGTTGATCCGTCGACTAAACTAAACTAAACTTTCATGAATCTTATTTCCGTTGTTGTAAGTTTTCTGTTTTCTTTTCTGTTGCCATTGGTAGCATTGCGCTTGTAGGAAGTTTCGCTATCTCCGAGGAAGAAAATGTTGGCTGTTGGGGTCATATGTTACAGAAACCGTCTAAGAATATCGTGGACCAAGAAGAAGAAATATACGACATTCTAACAGACCTCAACATCGAAGCAAACTGGTTCATCATGTCTGGGAAATTAAAATGCTCTGAGCAATTTAAATGTCACAGTGGCTTGAAAATTATTAATTTATTAAATTAACCTATTAATCCACTGGAGCCCTACGCGTGTCAGTCTTTCCAAGCAAGGACACAGAATCAGATGAGTACATTTAATTAGTTTAATAGTTTAATATTGTCATAGTGTGTTTCATGTAGGTTTGTGTTGGTTGGTATTTGTTTGTCCTGTGCTGACGAAGGCTTTGGCCGCAACGTCCAATTTGTCTCTTGTAGTCGTGTTTTAGTAAAGATCACAATCTACTTCTCGTTTATTTTGGGTGATTCATTCATTGCCTTGAAAAGAACCGTGATAGAAGACATAGATTCTGGTAGACGAGGCAAGTCGAGCTTTATGAGCAATGATCGAAGCTCCGACAGGCTGACAGTTAGAGCAGTAATTTGCTGATCCTGCTGCTTCTGCAGCCTGTCTTGTTCCAAATGTATTGGTGTCACAGTTCCTCAAGCGTAAACTAAGCAGGCCGAGAGAGGATTCATGCTGAATGGGCGACACATAGTCTCTACAATTCAGCCCAGGCTTTATGCTGTGGAGAGATATAATCCCACATCTGGACCCAGTTAAGAGTTGTATATAGGATGCCTTTTTCTAAGCAAAATGTAACAAACTATCATCTGTCTAGACGCAACGTGCCACAATGTATCAAACTATCTTCTGTCATGACGGCAACGTGCCAACAAGAAAGAAAATCTGCTCATGAATTGTTTTTTTGTTTTTTTTGTTCGCATATCCTTTACAGGGCATCGTTGTCAACATCAGCATCTTTCAGCTGAATGTTGATTTCTTGGCAAGATTACTCTCAGTAGTTTGCCATTGCTTTCTGAGCGACCAGCTCACATAACTCGTAAGTTACCGACACGGAAAGAACCGCTACCGATTCTCTCGCAACGTCACGTTACTCACAGGAGTATACGGGATTACGGAGACAGTCATGTAACTCCTAGACCAGAGAGACGCTCATGTATTAGTAATCAATAATAATAGAAATAAAACAACAAAACTACACACATACTGCTGTCTAAACTTATCAACTGCCTGTAAAACCTTGCCATGTAGGACGGGAGGAGGGGGGGAGGAGTCTTGAGCCCGATGTATTAAGGCCGCCTAGCTAGTATTGTGCAGGTTATAATTTTTATCTCCCCCCCCCCCCCCCCACCCCCCACCCCAAGCAGAATGAAAATCCACACCTGACAGAGGATTCGAACGCGGATCTCGTGTGCGTAACACTCTCATCTCATCCTGTTTCCCTTGCACCTTGCGGTATCGAGGTGAATTATATACAGCGGGAGAGTGCCCGTTTATGTGCTTCATGTATCGAGGTTCACAAGGAGGTGGTCGACCTCTTCCTCTGTTTTCATCTGGTCTGTACATAATTGTTTGTTGTTGTTAATTGGTAACCTAGTTACATGACCAAACAACTTGCTGTCATTGTCCATGTTTGGCATTGGTAGAACAGATTTGGTAGGAAGCTTGATTTGTAGAGGTACAGTAATCTCTAATAATAGAGCACAGAAGCATACAAACCTTTATCCCTGTTATAGATAACGTATCTGTTGACGAGGACAGGGGCAAACATTTTTAACGACCAGAAGCAATTTCCGGTGAGCTGTGTATGTGCACATGATTCTCCTAGAATAGCGTCTTGGTTGGTGTTTCCGTCAACGGCCAAGTTGGCGTGGTAGGACACGTTGGGTCGATTCGGGTAATGCGATTGTGCTAGATAGACACTCGACATTTTGGCCGATTGCTTCAGCGCAACGTTTCGACCTGTCGAGTTGTAAAACGTCAATGATCGAAACTGGCGCACTTAGACATTGTAAATTAAACAAAATGTCAACAACGTTAAGAACCAGTATGTAATGTCTTCGTTAGGTTAATAATTACGGATGATAATATGAACAATAATAATCTACGAGCACACACGCTAGAAAGAATAGAATAGTTTCACTCTACAATGAACCAACCCACAAAAACATTTCATTGTTCAATGATGCAATCACAACGAAAACTTTTCTTTCTTAGACATCCTATTGTGACATCGAGAGGTTGTCGCCTTCCAAAGATCTGTCTATCGAAAAGATTCATGTACGGACGAATACCTGAACTTCAACAGCATTGCAACAGTCAGACATAAGCGTGGTCTGGTACTGACTATACTAGTCCTTATGAGGACTATACCATTCCTTGTGAGAACTATACCAGTCCTTGTGAGGACTATATCAGTCCTTGTTAGGACTATACCAGTCCTTGTGAGAAATATACCAGTCTTTGTGAGGACTATACCAGTCCTTGTTAGGACTATACTGTTCCTTGTTAGGACTATACCCGTCCTTGTTAGGACTATACCAATCCTTATGAGGACTAAATGAGTTTATAACAAGTCCTTGTGAAGACTACACCAGTCCTTGTGAGGAATATACCAGTCCTATATACCAGTTCTTATGAGGACTAAATGAGTTCATAACTAGTCCCTGTGAAGAATATACCAGTCATTGTGAGGACTATACCAGTCCTTGTAAGGACTATACAAATCCTTGTGAGGACTAGTACTTGTGAGGACTAAATGTGTCCACGGTCAATCCTTCTGCGGACTACAACAGTTCAAGACCAGTCCTTTTAGAGTAAGCAACGAACAACTGGGGGGCTACTTAATCTGGCAGGTTCTCCCCAGGACCAGTTCTCATCAGGACCAATTCAAAGCAATAATAAAACTGCCAGTCAGCGTGAGCCTCATAAGGCCCAGCCGAGCCCGACGAGCAGCGATGCGAAAATATAACCAGTACTGTTTATAACTGCCATGATCCAGATTGGTCATGGTCAAATAGCGAGTTGAGAGAGTGCAGTGCTTCGCGCAGTTCAGGGCGAAAATCGACTCGATTCACATATGCACGCTTGGCACGAGGACAGTCGAGCGGTCGCCGAGCAGGGGACGTTTCCTTCAAGGCGTCATTCAAGGCTGGACCGTGTTCGAAGTCGGAACGACTACAGTTGAATAAGGCGATGGCGGAGCATCACCTCGCCGACACATTTAGATGAATGTTTATGTTAGGTGAGAGTGTCGACATTAACGAAGTCTGACTGAAGATGGATGCTGATGTCTTTCGAGAAATTCTATGTCGACAGAGAGCAACTGTAAACGTCGATTGCAAGTATTTTGTGAACATTGATTTTAAACTGATATCGACGTGCTCATAGTATCGTGAGGCTAGTACCATGTAATAAACTATAAACATTATACACTGTTGTGTTGGATCAAGTTCGGGTGGACTGTCAATTGTCGCAGAAAGAGTGAAAAAAGAGACATGGAGAGTGACAGCCAAAGACAAGGAGAGAGACAGAGAAAAGGAGAGAGATATGGAGAGAGAGACATATAGACAGAGACAGAGAGAAAAAAAGGACATATAAAGATAAGGCGAGAGACAGAGAAAGAGGGAGAGAGAAACACATACAGACAGAGCGAGATTGAGAGACTACTTCACTGTACCTCCACTCATGTAAACAGAACATAGAAACTGCATTGCTCTGCCCGCCACCAGAATTGCATTTACTGTCTCGTTAAACCCGCAATGTAGGTCCCGTGTCTGTTCGTCTATTGTGGACCGGAAAATGTAACTGCACTTCAAGAAGGTGTTACCATTCCTCACCCTGAATTTGAATCTGTATAGGTAGCCTGTCGGGTAGAGAATTATATCAATGGCATACTATGAACACATTGCAGAAAGCTTTTTCATCTGAATGTGGAGGTTTCTGTTGTGAACTAGATATTCAGAAAAATGGCGATCGTCCGGTAGCTGAACTATACATTGCTTGCCTTATGCAGTAATGTGTGTGCAACTGCAGGGTTGAAATGCAATTCTAGTAGCAGATTATTGTATGGGCATTCTGATTGGAGCCGCAGCATGCACGCTCGTGAATGCTATTGGTTTTGCTTGCACTGTTGTCTGTAACTTTTCATATGGGCCAGTGGGGAGCTTTTTTGTATATTTTCCCTGCCACAGGAACGGAGCGATATGGAGTGACCCTTTACGGTAATGTTAGAACTCCGACTTGACCATGTTTTCACATGCATCCACCGTGGACGAACATTTACAGCGCGAATTGGCCTTACTAGCCACACTCGCCACTGCCATGGGTCGTAGTTATTAAGCCTTTTTGAAGCACAATGTACCAAACTATCGTCTGTCAAGACGGAAAGGTGCCAATGTGTATGTAGAACTCCGACTAATGACATGTGAACAAAAACATCGCTCATTATTATCAGTTTCCAAGTCAAGTCACAACAACAACAACAACAACAACAACAACAACAACAACAACAACAACAACAACAACAACAACAACAACAACAACAACAGGAATGAGATTCCTGAGAAGAATACTCAATGTATCAAGACGAGAGTAGATCAGAAATGAAGAAGCCGGGACTAAAGTGGAGGTTATAGCAGCGCTTGATTTTTATTAGAACGCAGCAAGTCAAATCGTTTAGCCATGCAACTAGGTTACCAACTAACAGCATACATAAAAAAGCAATGATGTACAGACGAGATGGAAGCAGAGGAAGAGGCCGACCATGTAAATGATAGACGGAGGGAATAGAGTCCATGAAAATATCGATACATGAAGCCCATAAGAGGGAATTCTCCCGCTGTTTATACTTCACCTCGACAATGCATGGTACAAGGGGAACAAGATGAGATGAGATGAGAGTCTTGAAACGTTAGCGATAAATCTGATAAGCAAAGTCGAAGTTTAAATATTACATGGAGGGAAATAGATCACGTGCAGACATGTTTTCGTGTCAGCCATGCGATGCAGGCTCTACTCATTGTGAGTGTGGTTCAGGAGTAGTCAAGTCGCTGAGCAACTCCCCGCCATACAGGTCGCGGGATTGAATCCAGACGCAGAGATTTGGAAGCAGACCTTCTTGTGTTGATTTCATTGGTATGAGCGTCGGTTGTTCAGAAAGCGATGGCAAACTACCGAAAGTACAAATAGGCGTGTAAAATCACAAACAGCCAAGCTAAGTTGGAGTTGAGTTTGACATCTTGTAAAGCATATGCAATTAACTTTAATTCGTTCTAAGGCTGAAACCATATCTAGGACTCACAATCACCATCAACATGTCCATTTTCGACACTATTATCATCAACATCAACAATTGCAATCTTCGTCTCCGTACCCGATCTCTCCATTTGATGTCTCCAACACTCCTTATGCTGGGTTCGTGGGGAAGGTGTTACGGGCGCAGATCGTAATCCTGCACACCGCGTTCGAAACACAGATGCGGGCGATTTAGCAGCAGACCGCTTTGCGTTTATTGTTTACGAAATTGTATGGGTGCCGGTCGTTCAGAAAGCAATGGCAAACTACTGAACGTAAACTTGCCAAGAGATTACAAACAGCATACAAATGAATGGGGTTGACTGCGACGTCGTGTAAAAGGATATGCAAGTAAATTTAACACTCCTTGTACAACCAGGTTGAGTGTGCTCTGGCCAAACTGTATCTTTGAGGCCATCTTGAACTTCTCTCTACCCTCATTTTGTTTTCCAATAGGTTATGATGCCGTTATTGTGCGTACGTGCGTGCGCGCGCGCGTGTGTGTGTATGTGTTCGCTTGCTGGCTCTAGACTCGAGCACATTCCACACGCTTGATTCTACTACCAGTTGTTGCTACAACTACCGAGTACACTTGTCTGAACAAACAAAGAAACACACTTTATTTTCACAGAGTCACGCACTGGGCTCGAAGTCCCGTCTTACATGTTGCCCGTCCAATTCTGTTGCATACAGGCTAGCTATTAAATACCTGAACGGCTTGGCCAAGTAGCATTCTCCAGAGAAGAACACAACGCTGATCCACGACTCTGGTGATCATGTGAGATGGCGAAAATTACCATTACTGGTTTCCCTCGCCATCAAGCGAACCTCTTCGACTTCTGAGGAACTTGTAATGTACATCTCCAAGTTCAGGACAAAAAGTCAATATTGAAGTCCAACTTACCGGCGTATGGAAAGACCCACGACACCGGGGTTAGAAGAGAACGTTTAAACTGCTGCACATCTCTGTCCTTCTGACCTTCGTTGTGAAGTTTACCGTGACCAGACTACCATGCCATCCGCATGCTTCCTGCTTTCAGTAGAATCCTTTCTATATATCAATGCAGGATTCACAGGAAAAAGATGGAAATAGGCACATGCACAGCTCCTTTTATTCGGAAAGAACTTGTGATATATACATGTGTTTCTTCAACGCGTTCTCAAGCTAAAAAGAATGACGCGCAACATGCCCTATTAACCAGAACTGATTACACAATGATGTTAGAAGTCAGAGGCCGGGGCTGTGATAAAATTCCTGATGTTACAGGGAAAACACCAACAACACACAGGGACACTGGACTTGTGTTTTCTGATCCCTCCTCTTCGTGTGCCTCTTTCGATTGCTAGAATCATATGTGTATAGACCAACTAGCACTCATTGGGTAGTGTGGCCAATATTATGCCGGGCTGCTTTCCTTCCCTGAGTTGGTCAATACACATACGTGTGGATACTTTTACATTCCGAGCCAATTCCATCCTAAGACTGCTTGTTGTCACTGTAAAAGCACCATTTGCTTCTTTGACAGTTTTGCATCCTCCTCTTGCTGTTAATGCTCATGTACTACGTTTGCCCAGTACCAGAGATCCAAAAGATTCCAACCAAAATCTTAACGAACTAAAGCAAACCGAAATAGGTTATTTGACATAAGTATGCCACATATTAAAAGTACTGGAGAGTTTTGGCCGTCATAGACCATAACATTAGGAAGGGGAAATCCCAACTGCTCCTCCCAGAGATAGATAATGGGAAACATACCGTGGCGTGGCAAACGTTTGCCCTGGGGACCGAGTATCCATCGGGATTAAGTGGACAACTTTGCAGCTGAGCCGAGCAGGGCACTCACATGTCCTGACAGCCGGAAATAGCTGTCAAAGGCAGAGGTAAAAGACCCCCATGTGGACGACACGGAGAAACCCCCACCTTATCTTCCCAAGATTTAATGAAAAGTCACATGTTAGAGCATTTATAACATCAGACGGAAGGTGCACAACATAGGTTAAGAGCTGAATAGGGCAAGCAGAGGCTGCATTTCAGAAAATGAAAAGTATGTATGCAATAAGTCACTATCATTGAATGTAAGACAGAGAGCTCTGAAGTGCTACATGGTGCCTGTTTTGCTGTATGGCAATGAGTCTTGGAATGTAAATGAACAAATTAGGAAGAACCTGGAAGCAACAGAGATGTGGTTCCTTAGACGAATGTTGCGAATTCCCTGGACTGCCAGAGTAGCTAACGACGATTGTCTGAAAGAGGCTAGTGAAACTAAAACATTATATACAACAATAAGAAAGAGACAAACACATTTTTGGGGTGATGTGATGAATAGAGAGGATGTGTAGAACATCGTGGCGACTGGAAAGATTGAACGAAGAGTCCAAAAGAAATGATGCTGGACGAATTGAGACTGTGGCAGGGAGGAATATCAGCAGTAGTGTTGATCCACAACACCAAAGACCGATATATGTGGAGAGCCGTGAGCGCTTACGCCAGCCGGCATGACATTTGGTGATGATGATGCCACATACAGGTGATCGTTACCTACCGGGTTTACTGAGGTGTAACCTCACCCAGGTAATTGGGTAGTCATCGCCGAGCTCGATGGTAACTCTAGTTACATGGGAATCATTGAGGCACGTGTCATCATCTCCATCCGTAACTTCCGCGTAGGAGGACCTTCCGAATGCTAGGTCCACTGTCAGATACAGGAGGGTACATTAGGAGGGGTCTTTTAGGGAGTTACAATTGTGATTAAATGAAATATACGGGAGATGAGAACTTCGTTAGGCTTATTGTTGTTCGTACTCTTCCACAGTGTTTGAAAACAACCAGTCCATCCACCAGCGTCGGTGAAGGTAACCTGTATCTGCTCTTAGACGCATTCATCATACATGAGCATACTCTGTTATCTTAGACACATTCGCAACTCACAATCAATCTCTGATTCATGATAGAAACGTAGACAACAAAGTGAGCTTCTTGTGAATCAAACAAGTGAAACTCGATGAGGGATAATCCAGGATTGTGTACGGCTTGTTGGTTGATGTGTATTCATAATTAGTCACTTTACATCTGAATTAATGGAGATGTTCGTGCTGTGTGTTTTTCTCCCTACTCGTTATATCATGTATTGGCACCATACGCCTGGAAGCACAGCACGACAAATAGGATAACATTTCAGAATTCTTCTTTGCCATCGTCAAGTATTAATAGCAGAAAATGAAGTATGCATACATACATACACAATGTTTATATACGGGCGTGCATTCATATTATCATCCATTCAAACAGATAGAAATGTATACAGAAAGACAGAGAAATAAAAACAGAAATATAGTCTTACAAATAAGCAGATACCTTTACATACATTCATATGTAGTCACATATATAGTAATATGCATAAACTGACAATAATAATAAATAACCAAACACGCATACATATAAGGTGTGAGATCGATCCTGGACTCAGTCATTCGGTTCACTCGGACCCTCACTTATTTGGTTCACTCGGACGCTCAATCATTCGGTTCACTCGGAGGCTCAATCATTCCGTTACTCGGACGCTCAATCATTAGGTTCACTCGGACGCTCAATCATTCGGTTCACTCGGACGCTCAATCATTCGGTTCACTCGGTCGCTCAATCATTCGGTTCACTCGTACGCTCAATCATTCGGTTCACTCGTACGCTCAATCATTCGGTTCACTCGGACGCTCAATCATTCGGTTCACTTGGAGCATCCTGTGGGTCGTCTCTAGAGCTAAAGTGTTCATGCTCTGAACTACATTTTCTGCAGGTCGCCCTGCGAAAAGATACCGAACCATATGGAATAAAACTCGGTGCAATGGAGCAGACACTCACCATTAAAACGCTCTTAAAATCACGCACACAGAAAAAAACTACAGACAGATCTGAAAAGGATACTACATCCAAGGAAGGCAGCAGGCTCGCAACATAAAAGGTTTAAGTAGGTCAGCAGCCTATGACAGGCCTAACAAACGGGTAAGGAATTTATTTGACCCTTGAAATACATTATTTCGCTAATCATGGAAGAAATTGGAGAAAAAGTATTGGCAGGGGGCGGGGGGGGGGGGCTGTAACTTCAAAAACCCCTCCTCACGACGCTTAACTGCAAAAGTAGAAGACAACAATAAAACCAACAACAACAACAACATAAATAACCTACCATATTGACAACTGGGACCAAACCAGCCTTCCTGGCACCTGGCATTGTCTGAGCACTGGCCTCGACTACCGCATGTGGTCATGTTGCATCGGCATTTGTACTGGCATCTGGAGCCGAACCATCCGTCCTCACACGTCTCTGCTCCTGAAAGCACATCACGTGACATTTAAGACACAGACTTACAGGCCTTGTGACATACACTAGAGACATTTTTGACACAGTCTCTAGTGACATTTATAGGGCCTTTATGTTTCACCTGTACTTGCCATTCTAGAGACACATTTAACACCTCATTAAGGTGAGGTGTGTATGGCTGCCTGCCTGTCTCACAGCATGGTAATGTGTATTGTTTATGTTCACAACTTTCATTTGACAATGTTGGTGTGTGTGTGTGTGTTTGTGTGTGTGTGTGTGTATTTGTGTATGTGCGTGTGAATGTAACATGCACAAAGATGAAAGAAAGGAAGGGTGAAGACGGGCCTGTGTGCCCAATTTGTGACACTTTGAATATCAAGTTCGTTCGTTCGTTCGTTCTGTCTACCTGTGCGTCTTTGATCATCAGCCTAGTTGTCTCTCAGTTGTGACACGTTATTTCACACCATAGCATACTCAACAACAGTGACTGCTTATTCCTCCCCAAGTGGGGGGGGGGGGGGTGGGAGATACCGAAAACCAGTCCACGCCCTATCGTGTGCTTTCTCCTGCTGCTCCCTCCATATTCTGGCAAGTTGTTCCATCTCTATAATTCTCTTCTCCTAGAGTCTGTAGGTCTCCAGAGATTCCTTTCGTATTGTGAGGTCCAAGCAAGAGAGTGTCTAGTTATATTGTCCTCAAGTGTTATCAATCTGTGTCCAATTCAAACGACCAACCCATCAACCAAGCAATCAATGAAAAACCAACTATCTATTCAAACAACTAACTAACCAAACAACAAAAAACCAAACTCCCAAAAATCAATTCCAACCAAACATTCACCCAAATAGTCATCTAAACAACGTAGAAGCCAACCATCTAAACCTCTCTAAAATAATTTACAGACGAGTGGATCAACTTCATTGCACCTGGTTTCATTCCATATGACTATGTCTCTTTCCGCAGTGATCAAACTACGTAGCTCCAGCGAAGACCCCAGTGAGTCTCCACAAAGGACGACGTCCGGAATAGTACCCACAACCGTCGGAGTGCAAGAGAATCACATTAACTATTATGCCAGGGAGACCCCCAGCCAACCAAACAACCTGTCAACCCACCAAACAACAAATGAAACATTCAACCAACAAATCAACCAGATTACCAACCCATTAAACAACAAACGAAACATTCAACCTACCGAATAACCTACCAATCAGCAAAACAACACACCAAACATTCAGTCATCAAAGCAACCAACCTACCGACCCACCAAAAAGGCCACCAAACATCCAACCAGCCTAAATACCTACCAAACAGGCCACCAAACATCCAACCAACCTAGCAACCTACTAATCTACCAATCCACCCAACAACAAACCAAACCGTCAACAAACCAACCAACCAATAAACCAACCTACCAACCCACCAAACAGAACACCTAAACCCCACCAAACAGGCCACCAAACAGCCCACCAAAAACCCACCAATCAGGCCACCAAACATGCAACCAACCTAGCAACCTACTAACCTACCAATCCACCAAACCAAGCAGTCAACAAACCTACCAACCAACCAATCTACCAGCCCACCAAACAACAAACAAAGCATTAATTATTCAACAAACCAACTTTTCAGCCTACCAAACAACCCACCAAACAATCAACCAACCACCCAATCTACCAACACATCAAACAACAAATCAAACATTTAACCAACCTCACCAAACAACGAACACATCATCCAACCACTCAACAACCTACCAACCCACCACACAAGAAACCAAACATCCAACCAACCAACCCAGACAGTTGACAGCTACACTCGCCTGGTTGTCCCGTGGTTGTCCAACACACAAAGAGTCTCCCCGCCAACACAACCAGCAACGCCACCTCCAGCTGACGCATCCTTCTACCAGAAACCTCAGCTGCTAAACCCCGCGCTGTTTGAGACAGAAATATTTGCAGCAAATAGTCAACGGTCACGTTTCCACAAAACACTGGAGCTGAGATTTCTCAAGAACCCAAAATAGGATCTCTCGGAACATTCCCACTCCGCCAGCAACTCCGCGCGCATCTCCAACAGCCAGCGAAGAGTCACAGTACCCAGGGTACCAGTTAGAACCTGCTTATGTCTCCGTCTAACCTTTCCTAGGGGAACTGTGTATCGGCCATATCCTTCCACCTTCTACCAAACATATATAAGCAAAGGTGACCATTATTAAGTGACACGCCGAGTGGAGAAGACCGTTACGCTCTCCGCTAACAGCTATCTCTTGTGTCTTTGGTAAGTTGGATCGCTGATTGGCACCCATGTTGTTCTGCCCTGAACGAACATGTTCCCTCTATGTCTACCTCTGATACTAACACTCGCATTTTTTCATATTGCCGTCCAATCGTCTCCACGCTGTCTATTCTCATTACGCAACCAACAATGTCATCTGTTATATCAGAATACGAACAATGGACCACGTTGTGGCCTTTTCTCTTGTAATTCTTAGATACTGGATTTCTCAACCACCAATGAGTTTCTTAGAATTCGTTGGAGAAACAACAGCCATGCGGTTTCCAGTTCTGTTCTACTTAAAAATATACTGGATACCAGTGTATCAAGGAATACAGAGGCACAAAAAGTGCGTGGGGGAGGGGGAGTCATAGCGAAGGTGGTGTTTACTGCAGGAGAGCCTGGGATATAATACCAAATATTTAGCCTGAGAATGGAGGTGGGAGAAATCGCTGAGACGCAACAAAACACATATGTCGTGATTGTAACAGACCCACAGAGCACTATGAGAAGGATGAAGACAGGCGCGATTTGTGTGGATTGGCATACTTCAATTAAAATATCAAAGATAGGGAGCATCCGTCGTATCTTTTACCCCATTGCATTTTGGCGTTTTGGGGAACGAACATGCAGACATAGCGGCTGGTAGGTCACCGCTGCGTGGAATATTAGTGCAGGATAAGGCAGATGGGGTCAAGGCCATGTGAGATTGTGTGTATAGTGGGGATGAACCAATACACCATCAATGTCTGGTGAGAATGGTGCTGCTCGGATTGACAAAATGATCTGAGTGACACTCAGTTCGAGGAACGGTCAAAATGACACATAATAAGATTGTAACTGATACCATTAGTAATGAGACTCTTCTCCGGTTTTAGAACATTAGGACTAAGCGCTGATTGCAATGTCTTGAGTGAAATGATATCGGGTCCTGACTCAACTCAAGGAATAAAGAGTTGTAGGCTGCTTTTCTTTAATATACTATAGATTAGGGCAAGACTAAACAGGATGACTAGGTTTATTTAATGACATTATTAATTCTCTGACATGCTGAATACATTTTAAAATTGGGCAACATCAACTTGATCAAATAGAATTGTCCTGGGTGCTACTGTGATGGCGCTCTCACATTTTCAGCTTGAACCGACCTTATTAGGAGTACTAGACTAGAAGGAATGGGGACCACATCAGCACCTACACCTCATAACATATACTGAGAAAGTCAGTAGCATCTACGACTGTGTCCCGAGTGTTATTAAGTCGACTTTTTAAACCGAGAGTTCCAGCTATTTTGCAATGCCATCACACTCAGTCTTTAAGTTACACTTCCTCGCACTCGGATGTAGGGGAAGCTGAGTCGCAAAGACAACTTATCAAAAATATCAGAAAGAGGCAGTTTTTTTGTTGTTTTTTGGCCGCGTTATGAGAGGACAAAAACTGGAACATGTTGTGACAGCGTGAACGAATTGCCGAAGCTGAGAGAGGAAGACAGCGTGAAAAGAGTCTTACATTTTTGTGGTATGGAGAGGAAGGGAGTCAACACATGAATGGATCAACGACGGTGAGTAATTTCTGGAGAGGCATGATCGCTCACGCCAGACGGCAAGGCATTTGATGATGATGATTGTGTCATAATGCCATAGTGTAGATCTATCAATGTTTATCCCATTACTATATTGTTTTTATATATTGTCTTTCTACGTTAATTAATATATTTACATGTAATTTTTTTTTTTTTTTTTTTTGCATATTATTTTTATAGGACATCGCTGTCAACACCAGCATTTCACTTGGGAAGTTTACGTTCAGTAGTTTGCCATTACTTTCTGAACGACCGGCTCCCATATCAACACGTTAAAGTCCAGCGCAACGCTACATGTACTCAGGCGCTGTAAAAGTGCTTGTTTTTATTGTTTGTCCTCGAAATCTGACAATACATGTGTATTTTATTATATGGCTGTACAGACCTTTGTAAACATGATATAGTAAAGGTAGTGACATAGCCGATAGCGCATCCAGATATTAGTTCTAAAGTCTTCTTATAAATATGTATTCGTTTGTGTGCATTGAAATCCAGCGTAGTCCACGATTGACTGATGTGTGTGAATGGGCCAGCTTTCCCTATAACCAGTGTCCCTCCGACTTCTTGTGTACTTGTAATTTACGTCCCCAAGTCAAGGACGGGAAGTTAACATTTTAGTTCACTGACCCCGCTGAACCCGCTAACTCAACATCAGCATATCGGAAGATTAAGACCGAGTGATTGTATCTATTCTGCCATGCCGACCCCCATCCCTCATATAATTTCAGAGTTGCCAGCTTCCTTCCTCGGGATCTCTCGTTTCGAGACAATTTCTCAGAAAACAACGGAATTAAAATGGTTTCTTATATGAGGTGGGGTCGACTCCAGGGATCCCGCAGTGGGGAAATGAATCGTGTCTGTTCTTATAGCTACTACTGGGGACAGAGGAAGTGCTATAGCAGAATAAATGCATCCCTTAAGATTAGCTACCAGCCTTAACACGTGGACTTAGTTAAATGGCGAATGTTCGAATTAACACGTGGACTTAGTTAAATGGCGAATGTTCGAATTAACACGTGGACTTAGTTAAATGGCGAATGTTCGAATTAACACGTGGACTTAGTTAAATGGCGAATGTTCGAATTAACACGTGGACTTAGTTAAATGGCGAATGTTCGAATTCCACACTTAAATCTGTCATGTTTGGTGATTAATTGCACGTATGAGGTGATAGTGTAGACGTGTATGCCGGACAACACTCTGTAGGGGGAAGCAATAGGGGAGTCTGTATCGGACAGCACACCAGGCTAGTGTATACAACACTCTAGTTTACTGTCTCAACACTAACTAGATACTTGGGGCTAGCGAAGTCAGCTGCTGTCTTGTAGATCAAACAGCAATAGAGTACATGGTGGGTGATCGAGTCTGTGAGTGCATTTAAAAGTTATAATAATAGTATTAAATAATAATATTAATAGCAGTAGTAGCAGCAAAAGAAAAATACGTTTTAGTAGTAGAAGTAGAAGAACATTAAGTAGTAGTAGTAGTAGTATTTGAGGTAATGGTGGTGGTGGTAGTAGTAGTAGTAATAGTAGTAGTAGTAGTAGTAGTAGTAGTAGTAGTTGTTGTTGTTGTTGTTGTTGTTGTAGTAGTAGTTGTTGTTGTAGTAGTAGTAGTAGTAGTAGTAGTAGTAGTAGTAGTAGTAGTAGTAGTAGTAGTAGTAGTAGTAGTAGTAGTAGTAGTAGTAGCAGCAACAGCAACAGCAGCAGCTGTAGTAGTAGTAGTAGTAGTAGTAGTAGTAGTAGTAGTAGTAGTAGTAATAGTAGTAGTAGTAGTAGTAGTAGTAGTAGTAGTAGAACTAGTAGCAGTAGTATTAGTATTAGTGGTTGTGGTAGTAGTTGTAATAGCTACGACCGTAGTCGCTTTAGTAGTTATCAGTTATCAGTTGGGGTATCTTCATTGCACTCCGGACAGGTCCATAGGTGCTCATATCCCCGCCCCATTCCCCAGCATATGCATCAGCGTCCGGTGGCTAATAGTGCCAGTTCTGTGTTGGTTGACGATGCCCCTCGTTACTTCTCGTGTCTGGCAGTGCCAATTTTTACTCCCAAGTCTTTCATCCTGGATAGCGATGTGGATTCACTGACGTCAAAGTCCTCTGTTCTCGCCATATCTTTAAGGACTTTAATAACATCGGCACGATCCATGGGCTGGCCATCTACAGGGGGTGCTGAGCCAGCCATTTTATCAGCTCGTTCATTCCCTCGACTCCCGCATGTCCCGTCACAAAGATGAAGGTGACTTTACGGACAACAGACTTCCGCAGCGACTCAGTCCACTGTCTACGTACAGATCCAGCTTCGACCTTCCGAATCATGCTCATTGAATCACTTAGTACACACACGTTGGTATAACGCTGTGATTCCAGCCATACGAAAGCCCGTGTAAATGCCATCACCTCCATCATCATGCTGCTCGTGGTCATAGAGTGGGCACCACTGGATTCTTGGACGGTTCGGCCCGCTGAACGGGCTGTAAATGCCCACGCACTTCTCTGCCGCTTTACAACAGATCCATCTGTATAGATGAGCCGTTTTAGTAGTAAGAAGAAGAAGAAGGGACGGAAGAAGAAGAGGAGTAGATAGAGGAGGAAGATGCATAGGGAAATACTTAGAAGGTTGTAATGGAAGAGTAGTAGTAGTAGTAGAAAATATAGTAAAAGAAGAAAATGACAACTAAATTGACTGATATTGGTCTCTGAAAGAATGAACCATACCAAAGTCAGTAATGAAATGACGCGAGATGGCTGTTATTCAAAAACAGAAACAAATGCAGCGCCCACACGAAACAATAAACCAATGCAAAAACTACATGTTTACGTTGTTAAAACCATCACTACTAGCGGTTGGCCCAGCTTGTAGACTGACCAGGCTGTATCGCCTCAAGACTGAAGTCACAAGTGGTCGAGCGATGTTTCCGCAGCTATGCTAAATCAAATGGCTTTGCACCCAGTGGTCCTCGCTAGTGTACAAGTGTTTACAATAGTTCTTCGGGGATTCCCTATTTTTATTATCTAGGGGAGTATGCATGAATTCATCAGCATCATCATCTTCCACTCATCTTCCGCCGTCACTCGTCGTAGGGATGTGTAATTAGCGCTCCCTTGTCTGATGGTGGCACTGGATAGTGTCATTCCGTGGGATTCTACAATGTCTTTGGTGCCGTCATTCCATTATATTGTCGGGCGTCGTCTTGCTCTTGTAGCAATTGTTCTTTGATTGATTGATTGATTGATTGATTGATTGATCGATTGATTAAGAACCTACACCACAGCATTCGGGGCTTTCCCATAAGCGCTCAGCAGCCAGCGGAGAGTTCCAACACTAATTGTACCAGCAGCAATTTGATTATATGTCCGTCTTGCTTTTCCTCTGAGCGTCGATCGTCGGCCAGATCCCTCGTCACCCCTCGCTGTCGCATTCTTGCCAGACCATGGTGATCCATTTGCTCCTCCAAGGTGTACACGTGCTCCCACAAGGCCGCAACAACGTCTGCCTTGTCATGCATCAATACTCCACCAAGTTTTGCAGAGCCAGCCAATCTGTCTGCCTGTTCATTCCCCAGCACACCAGCATGCCCCGGAGAAAAGATCCAGACGATGCTTGTCACCCGTGACTTCCGAAGCGAAGCAAGCCACTCTGTTCGAAGCTTGCCTGTCCTCACCCTACTCAGCATGCTTTCTGAGTCAGTTACAATCACGATGTGTGTGCGTGTGTGTGTATCGTATTCTCCATCCAGCGGAAAGCTGCCCTGACCTACTCCACCTCCATTCTTAAGCTAGATGTTGCGGTATCATATGCCAGGCTCTCCTGCTCCAAACGTCGACCATTAGATTTTGCTAAGAACCCCCAGGCTCTTCTCCTACCTATCAACACCGAACCATCTGTTTAGATAATCACAATACCCGGGCGAGCATTATCCTGAATTAGTTGCTGGATTTCCACTTCCGTGGCCCCTGCTGGCCACTCCCTGCACTCCCGGCTCAATGTGATTATAATTCTCCACAAGTCTGACTGCTCCGCTGGCACTCTGACCCACTCCTCTCCTCGCCTAATGTTCTCCAAGATGCATACCTGTCTGATGGTATCCTCCGCCTGAGCCATCTATGAATGCCCTCTTTTCAGTCACCGACCCTTAACGGAGATCAGCGCCTCATGCAACGGGTGATCTGTGTCAGCAACTACTCTGAGGTATACCTCTGCCTGCATCACCTTGTGCCTACCAACAACAGTCGGCAGACCAAGGATGTAACGCATACACACTACAGGGGTGTCTCTGGTGCATCCCAGAATCACCGGCATAGCTTCGTTCTGTATGCGCTCTAATTTCACCAGCTGACTCTTTGAGACAGTGAGCAGTCCTAGTTCATAATCAATCACTGATAGGATCAAATGATTGCTCTTTGATGTAGGGCCAGTGCTGGTGGTTAATAAAGTTGCATTATAACGAGATGGCCAAACCATTTGATCGTCTGCCTTTCAGTCCTATGACAAGGTGATGATCCTACTGTCTGTTCGTGTAGCATAGAACAACAAATAGATCATCACGGCTTGGAGACAATGGCGGGGTATGGAGTGATCAGTAGATCTTGCCGACACTCAGGACTCAGTCCAGAGAGACACATAATCATATTACTACATGTACTATTTGTATTGGGACTATTCGCTGCCTGTTGCAGATGAGAATGGATCCCGTTTGGGAGTGACCCGAGTGCTGGGATGTCGCTTCGAGACTCAACTCAACTCAACTCAACTCGACCCAACTCAACTCAACTCAACTCAACTCATCAACTCAACTCAACTCAACTCAACTCAACTCAGCTCAACCCAACTCAAATCAATTCAACTCATCAACTCAACTCAACTCAACTGTCAAACTCATAACTGAAAATGGAAACGAATTTCACAAAATCATATAACAGTGGCTATAGATCAACTATATTTTATTCTAAAATTACATACCCATATACCAAAATCTATTACATTAACTGACAATACCCGTAGTCCCTTACATGTACATTAAATACATCTTGAAGAATCAAACCCGTAACCTCTACGTTGGGATCTCTACACAAGCAGAGTAGCCTTGTTTACTCACATATGACTTCATCATTGTGAAACGTATGATCCCAAAATGCCCACATTTCAATGTTTGTGCTGTCAAGTGCGTCCTCTAGTCTCAACTTTTACTTCTATGAACACCAAACAACACATGTATGAACTGTCTTAGTTGCCTCAAAGGTTTACCCAATTGATATGTTTATGTATGTATGTGTATATATACATGGCATGGTCGAGACAGGAACACGGAGCTGATCCACGAATCTGGTGATCGAGTGAGATGGCAGAACATGACCGCCCACGCTTACCGGCATGGCACATGATGGATGGATGGATATATATAAAATACGCGTACAATATTGGAACAGACCAATCATTTCTCTTGTTGAAATGTTCGATAATATGCTGGATACAGCATTACGGTCCGATGTGTTTGTGTGTATGTTATTTGACCTATGCTGGTTTAATGTAACATTCTGAGACCCACGGTGCTATCTCAATGGTTGGCTATGAACACTGTCCATATTTCATTGTTGTGAGTTCATGTGGATGATAGACTTGATTAATAAAGACACCATTTTGGGGGTGTCTAGTTAGTCATGGCCGGTCTCCGTTGCGGACGTAGTTCGTAATCCCTATACCGGTGGTCGAAACACAGCTGCGCGCAAATTTGGTAGCAGATAGCGTTGCGCTGGTTTCGCGTTGGTGTCTGTGCCAGTGGTTCAGAAAGCAATGGCAGACTACTGAACGTAAACTTGCCAAGAGATCACAGCGGCAGAAATGCTGATGTTGACAGGCGATGTCCTGTGAAAAGGATATGCAAACAAAAAAAATGTTAGTCATGCGTCGAAGCACACATTTTGCTACATCGAGACACTGTTGTCATTTAGAGGTGACAGGTTCGAATCCCTGTCGGTAACTACAGTTTTCATGTTCTGCCTTTAATTCTTTCTTCAACGTCTATCAGCGCCAAACAATTCACTCATGTTTATGTATGTGCTCTCTCCACTATAGAGTGATTGGATTTCCTGTTCGCTATGCTGTTCACGAGTTGCACGTGCCCCATTGCATCAAACATTCTACACATTATTTCTTAGCGCTGACACAACCCCCTTCCCCTAGAGTCACCTGTCTAATAATCTCACCTTGTCACATATCCAGGGAACGTGTTAATAGGACACAACGTCTAATGATCTCCTCTGTCACATGCCCAGGTGTTCTGTAAGTAGGACACATCTAATGATCTCCCCTTGTCATATGACCATGGTTCCTGTTAATAGGACACCACTTCTAATTATCTCCCCTTATCATATGTCCATGGTTCGTGTCAATAGGACACAACGTCTAATGATCTCTCATTGTCACATGTTCAGGGGTCGTGTAAATAGGACACATCCGCTAATTATCTCCCCTTGTCACTTGTCCAGGGATCGTCTAATTAACACAACTTCTAATAATATCTCTTTGTCACATGTATAGGGTTCGTATAAATAGGACACCCTTCTAATGGTCTACTCTTGTCACAGACAGTGTTGGAGATCCATTGCAGCCAACCTTATAGAGGAGACGGCACCTTATATACAATTGCTCATCTGTTATGTAATGGACATATATGTGGTCGAATATCACGCGTATGGTGTTACCAACGCGACTAGACCGGAAATTAAGATATACCAGGAAAGCGAAGTTCAAGAGGTCAAAGTCAATGACGTCATGAACTCACCGAATGTCATAACAACAGACCACAGACCCGTAAAAGCATCTTGGGCTGACAGGAACTGGCTCAACTTTGAGAGTGCTTCGGGATTTGTACTCAAACCGCCGTTCTTCAAAACATGTGCTACAGGACGATGAGAAGAGCGGACGAAACGTAGGACAGTAAAAGAGATGTAAACCTACGACAACTCTTTTGTATATTAGTCATTTTAGCTGCCGTCACGGCAGGCCTGAATCAAACACTCGCATGTACAAAAACTCCAACATGTGGACCCTGATACCTGGAGTTACTTGTTATATCGCAGCTCCTCTTGATGCTGTCCGCTTAATCATCCTGATGTTCACTGACATCACTACCAGTATCGCCATAACTCTCTTCATCCACTGTATTCACGACAGTCTTCTTAGACCGACAAAGCAGGACAGTGCAGACAGAAAGCAGGACAGCAAAAAACACTGCCGAACTTAACATCCCGATGAGTTCTATTTTTGACACTAACAGCAGTTCGTTCAGGTTCTCGCTGCTTATTTCTGTATAGGAAACAAAAGGTATTGATTGACATTCAGAGAGAGGAAAGGAAATAAATAGATATATGAAAATCTCATCATCATCATGTTCTCTACCAGCTGGTGCAGGCGTTCATGTCTCTCCACAGATCTCGGTCTTTGGTGTTCTGGATCAACTCTCATGATGATATTCCTTCATACCACCATCTTAGTGCATCCAGCATCAATTCTTTTGGTCTGTCTCTGCCTTTCTTCCCCTTGACCTTTCCAATTGTCACGATGTTCTCCAATGCCTCTCTTCTCATAACATGACTAAAGAAAGTTGTTTGTTTCTTTTTTATTATTATATATTGTCTTCTAGCTTTATTAGCTTCTTCTTTCATGCAATCGTTGTTAGTATTCCAAGGATTTCGCAACATTCGTCTCAGAAATCATATCTCCGTAGCTTCTAAGTTTTTCCCAATTTATTCATTCACATTAACATCTACATTATGAAAGACGTTCATTAACAATAAAGGCAATAGTTATGCAAAACTAGGAACCAACGGCTAAATGGTCTTTGTTTCACATACGTATGTTGATATTAAAACGGTGTCATCAGCATAAGGTAAGTTATTGATATTACGTGCACCAGCCAGGAACCCTGGCAGATGTACATTAGATCTCATTACATGTTCACAGTACAATGAGAAGAAATCAGGAGACATGCCCTTCTTTTCATACCGTTGATTTTTATGGATGCTGTCTTCTGACAGTACGTGTTCTTTATTGTCCACATACACACAACCTTATAATAGTTACTTGCACGTCATTTACATGCCGTTGCAATCAATCCATTCATTGCTGTTTGTGATCTACAAGGCGATATTCACTTTCGGTAGTTTGCCATATCTTTATGAACGACCGACGCCTCATAGAACCGAAATCAACACAAAACAATCTACTTCGGAATCTTCTGCTGCTGCTTCATTCATTAGTTAGTTATTTAGTTAGTTATATAGTTAGTTAGTTAGTTAAATAGTTAGTTATATAGTTAGTTAGTTAATTAGTTAGTTAGTTGGTTGATTAGTTAGATAGTTAGTTAATTAGCTAGCTAGCTAGCTAGTTATATAGATAGATAGATAGATATATAGTTAATTAGTTACTTAATTAGTTTAGTTAGTTAGATTTGTTACCTAGTATAGTTAGTTAGTTTAGTTAGTTAGTTAGTTAGTTAGTTTAGTTAGTTAGTTTAGTTAGCTAGATAGTTTAGTTAGTTAGTTAGTTAGACAGTTAGTTAGTTAGTTAGTTAGTTAGTTAGTTTAGTTAGTTAGTTTAGTTATCTAGATACTTTAGTTAGTTAGTTAGTTAGTTAGTCAGTCAGTTAGTTAGTTAGTTAGTTAGTTAGTTAGTTAGTTAGTTAATTTAGTTAATTAGGTTAGTTAATTAGTTTAGTTAGTTAGGTTAGTTAGTTAGTTAATTAGTTAGTATTGTTAGTTAGTTAGTTGATTGGTTAGTTAGTTAGTTAGTTTAGTTAGTTAGTTAGTTAGTTAGTTAGTTAGTTAGTTAGTTAATTAGTTAGTTAGTTAGTTTAGTTAGTTTAGTTAGTTTAGTTAGTTAGTTAGATATTTAGTTAGTTAGTTTAGTTAGTTTAGTTAGTTAGTTAGTTAGTTAGTTTAGTTAGTTAGTTAGTTAGTTAGTTAGTTAGTTAGTTAGTTAGTTAGTTAGTTTAGTTAGTTTAGTTAGTTTAGTTAGTTAGTTAGTTAGTTTAGTTAGTTTAGTTAGTCAGTTAGTTAGTTAGTTAGTTAGTTAGTTAGTTAGTTAGTTAGTTTAGTTAGTTAGTTTAGTTATCTAGATACTTTAGTTAGTTAGTTAGTTAGTTAGTTAATCAGTTAGTTAGTTAGTTAGTTAGTTAGTTAGTTAGTTAGTTAGTTAATTTAGTTAATTAGGTTAGTTAATTAGTTTAGTTAGTTAGGTTAGTTAGTTAGTTAATTAGTTAGTATTGTTAGTTAGTTAGTTGATTGGTTAGTTAGTTAGTTAGTTTAGTTAGTTAGTTAGTTAGTTAGTTAGTTAGTTAGTTTAGTTAGTTTAGTTAGTTTAGTTAGTTAGTTAGTTAGTTAGTTAGTTAGTTAGTTAGTAAGTTAATTAGTTAGTTAGTTAGTTTAGTTAGTTTAGTTAGTTTAGTTAGTTAGTTAGATATTTAGTTAGTTAGTTTAGTTAGTTTAGTTAGTTAGTTAGTTAGTTTAGTTAGTTAGTTAGTTAGTTAGTTTAGTTAGTTTAGTCAGTTTAGTTAGTTAGTTAGTTAGTTTAGTTAGTTTAGTTAGTTTAGTTAGTTTAGTTAGTTAGTTTAGTTAGTTAGTTAGTTAGTTTAGTTAGTTAGTTAGTTAGTTAGTTAGTTTAGTTAGTTTAGTTAGTTAGTTAGTTAGTTAGTTAGTTAGTTAGTTAGTTAGTTAGTTAGTAAGTTAATTAGTTAGTTAGTTAGCTTAGTTAGTTTAGTTAGTTTAGTTTAGTTAGTTAGATATTTAGTTGGTTAGTTTAGTTAGTTATTTAGTTAGTTAGTTAGTTAGTTAGTTAGTTAGTTAGTTAGTTAGTTAGTACAAAATCGGTCGCATGAATGATAATGGGCAAAGGCTGCTGGAGCATTGCACTAGAAATGACCTATGTATTACAAACTCCTTTTTTAAAACAAAAGAGATGCATAAGGTGACATGGAAACATCCAAGATCCGGCCATTTGCACCAGCTGGACTTCATCATCACACGGAGACAACATGTGAACCATATATCATCGACTCGAAGTTACCATAGTGCTGACTGTGATACGGATCATTCTTTGGTTGTTGCAATGGTTAGACTAAGACCAAAGAGAATCTACACAGCTAAACACATATCTAGCCCCAGGATTAATATTATTAACACTCACGATCCTGAAAAGTGCTTTCAGTTTCAACAGCAACTTGAAGACGCTTTCACTGATACACCAGAGAATTGTACAGTAAATGAAAAGTGGGGTCAAATTAAGGAAACTCTTTATAAAACTGCCGTAGGGGTTTACAGCACTGTGGATCATAAGAGGCAGGACTGGTTTGCGGCAAACTGCGAGACTCTGCAGCCCTTGATTGACAAGAAGAAGAAAGCTCTCTTAATAAACAAGGAAAGACCAACGCGTAACACTCTGAGTGAGCTAAGGCAAGCTAGGAAGGATGTGCAAAAGGCTGCCAGGCAGTGTGCAAATGATTATTGGATCAAGTTATGTGAGTCCATTCAAATCGCAAGTGATAAGGGAAACATAAGAAGCATGTATGAAGGAATAAAGAAAGCCTGTGGTCCAGTGATCAAAATAAGTGCACCATTGAAAACCATGACTGGAGAACTCATCACTGATAAGAAACAGCAGATGGACAGATGGGTAGAGTACTATTTGGAGCTTTACTCAAGTGAGACCAAACTAGTGGATGATGCCCTCAACGCCATAGAGGCTCTACCAACTCTTGACCACCTGGACACACTTCCCACCATAACAGAAGTTAAGTGTGCTATAAATGAACTTGCATCTGGCAAGGCTCCAGGTAAGGATGGGATTCCAATAGAGGTTATCAGGAGTGGGCAAGACACACTCAGTCTACAGATCCACCAGCTAATAGAGCTATGCTTTCGAGAAGGACAAGTCCCACAGGATTTCAAAGATTCAAGCATCATAACACTGTACAACAACAAGGGCGATCGGAGCGACTGCAACAACAATAGGGGTATCTCACTTCTGTGTATTGTTGGAAAAGTATTTGCCAGAATTGTTCTGCGCAGACTTCAAGTCCTAGGAGATCAAGTCTACCCCGAATCACAGTGTGGCTTTCGACAGAACCGGTCTACCATTGATATGATATTCTCATTGCGACAAATGCAAGAAAAATGCCGTAAACAGAATCAACCACTGTTTATTGCCTTCATCGACCTCACAAAGGCATTTGATTTGGTCAGTCGTGAGGGTCTGTTCAAGGCACCAAAGAAGATTGGCTGCCCACCAACTCTTCTGTCCATTGTGGAATCGTTCCACACAGGCATGATGGGTATAATCAAGTTTGATGGTGCAACTTCTGAAGAATTTGAAATCAAGAGTGGAGTTAAGCAAGGTTGTGTACTAGCTCCCACCCTCTTTGGAATATACTTTTCACTTCTACTGAAATATGCCTTTCGTAATCAGGATGATGGTATATACATTCACTCACGCTCAGATGGCGGCCTTTACAATGCTCAGAGATTGAAGGCCAAGACCAAAATTAGGAGGGTACTGATCAGAGAGTTGCTTTTTGCAGATGATGCTGCAGTTACGACCCACTATGAGGAAGAATTGCAATGTCTACTGTCTGTATTCTCCAATGCTTGTTCTGAATTTGGTTTAACAATTAGCAAAAAGAAGACACAGATTATGTCACAAGGTGCACATGGGGTACCATCAATCTTTATTGACGACGCCGAACTAGAGATGGTAGACCATTTTACATATCTAGGATCAGTGGTAAATAGCAAATTATCCCTAGATCAGGAAATCAACATCCGGATTGGTAAGGCAGCAACAACAATGAACAGGTTAAGAAAAAGAGTGTGGGAGAACAGGAAGCTTACTGCAAAAACAAAAGTCCTTGTCTATCAAGCCTGTGTCCTTAGTACTCTTCTTTATGGCAGTGAAACCTGGACAACTTACTCACACCAAGAGAGACATTTAAACAGCTTTCATATGCGGTGTCTGCGAAGAATTCTTGGTATTAAGTGGCAAGACAAAATCACAAATACTGAAGTATTGGAAAGATCAGGTTGTGTGACAGTTTATTCCATGCTCAGTCTTCGTAGGCTTAGATGGATAGGACATCTTAGGAGGATGGATGATGGTAGAATACCAAAGGACATCTTTTTTGGTGAATTACAGATGGGTAAGAAATCTCAGGGTCGGTCTCTACTACGATACAAAGATGTGTGTAAGCGGGACATGATTGATACAGGCATTGATAATGCACATTGGGAACAAGTCGCCCCTGAACGTGTTGCATGGAGGGCAAAGATCAGAAATGGAATAAAGACAAAGGAGAAAATTATTGCAGATAAGTCACACACCGAGCGTTTGAGACGTAAGATGGTGCATGATAGTGGAAATGACAACGTGTTCACGTGAACCCACTGTGAACGGACATTTACAGCGCAAATTGGCCCTATCAGTCACATTCGCTACCGCCATAGGTAAAAGTTATTATCCCTTTTTAAAGCACAAACTATCGTCTGTCAAGGCGGCAAGGTGCCAATGAAATAGTTAGTTAGTTAGTGTTTTAGTTAGTTTTTTAGTTAGTGGGGTGTAGCATAGGTGGGAGCGCAAGCGCAATTGAAATACCTCTACTTTTATCGTTTCTTTACTTTTATCGTTTCATTACTTATTCAGTTTCTTCACTTAGTCAGTCAGTCGGTGGAGATTTGCCCGCAACAGACGAGCAATATCTCCGACTGGTCTATTCTCGCATGTCGCGAGATCCGCACAGTGGAAGGATGGGAGATTTGCTCGCAACATACGAGCAATATCTCCGGTGGGCCTATTCTCAGTGGTCGCTCGATCCGCACGAGTCAGGCGGGTAGTCTACGGTAGTATACGCTTTCTGAGGTCCAGACACTTGCGATCGACAGATGTACACGTCCTATGGTTCAGGCGCGTACGAGGCCCTCACCTGTGGGAATTGACTGAACGTCTCTAAGTCAGGTTCCACAGGTTCCAGGGTCTGGACAGCACTAGCCACCTGCTCGTGGATGCGAGGTCTCGGAAGTTTGACGCTGAGCCGCCAGCGTCTGCAGCCTACCTTGTTCCAGACGCACTGGTTATCCATTCCTCTGGAATAAACAAGGCAAGGCCGAGAGAGGGAGCATGTCGTTTGGGCACCACATGTTCTCTGAAGCTCTGCCCAGGCATTGTGATGGAATTTTGGCCAAATTCCATTTCACATACTTTGGTCTGTCAAGACTGTAAGGTGTCACTCCAGTTAGTTAGTTAGTTAGTTAGTTAGCTAGCTAGCTAGTTAGTTAGTTAGTTAGTTAGTTAGCTAGTTAGTTAATTAGTTAGTTAGTTAGTTAGTTAGCTACTGGAACTATTAGTGTTGGAACTCTTCGCTGGCTGCGGAGAATGGGGACGGAGCGCTTATGGGAATGTCCCGAATGCTGTGATGTCGGTTCCTAAATCAATCAATCAATCAATCAATCAATCATTAGTTAGTTAGTAAGTTAGTTAGTTAGTTAGTTAGTTAGTTAGTTAGTTAGTTAGTTAGTTAGTTAGTTAGTTAGTTAGTTAGCTAGCTAGTCGACAGATCATCCTCGTTGCACATCGAACCATTCAGTCCATAAGTGCTCGGATCGCCTCCTCAGTAAATCCGGCAGTGTGTAGCGGCTCACGACACCAGTTCTGTGTTGGGTTATTAATTTTCTTTGGCTTCCTGCGCAATGTCCCTGTTGGCCTCCCCTCTTGTAACTTGCTGTTCTTGCAGACTGACCATGGTTGTAGATTAGCAGGCATCACTTTATTCTCGCAAACAACTTGCTTCTCGTAGCGTATTAAGAATATTAGCCTGGTCCAAGGCCCGACAGAGTGGCAGAGTATGGGTATTGCCTATTAAAGGAGAGGTACGGTGCCTCCTTCCCCCCGCTAGGCTACGGGACACACTTGGGCAAGGAGGAGTACCCGTTTAGCCTCCCGATCAAAGTTACGTGAAGACATGCGTGCAGGTGGTGGATGAAGTGGAAGAGCAGCCAACAGATAGTTGTAAATTATGGTCTCCAGCTTCACGACGATAGGCAGAAGATCTCTTTTTTTTTTGGAGGGGGGGGGGGGGAGACAATGGCTACGGTCATCAACTAGTACAGTCACTGCTAGGAAGGGAAGCAGTGGCAAACTACCTTCTCTATCATCCATCCATCATGTGCCATGCCGATAAGCGTGGGCGGTCATGTTTTGCCATCTCACTCGATCACCAGAGTCGTGGATCAGCTCCGTGTTTCTGTCTCGACCATGCCATGTGGCCAAGCCATCCAGGTATTTACTTCTCATTATCCCCTTGGTCTCCTCCCTTCGATCTTGCAAGTTGTTACCAAGTTCTCCAATTCATTTCTTCTCATAATATGCCCAAAAAATGTTGACTGTCTACTTCTAATGTCTCTAATCAGTTTACGGTCTTCATTTGTTTCTTGAAGGACTTGTTCATTGGCTTTTCTGTCTGTCCATGGTATTCTTAGCATTTTCCTCAGAAACCACATTTCCACAGTCATCAGATGTTTTTTCAGCTTGCCTGCTCATTGTCCACGCTTCACATCCATATAAAAGTACTGGTTCTATGTAGCAGTTAATCACTCTTTTTCTCGTTTCAATTTATATCTTTTTAGTAGTCAGGATGTTTTTCATCAAAAGGGTACCTTCGCCATGGAAATTCTTGTTCTAATCTCTTCATGGCATCTCCCATCAGATGTTATGACTGTTCCGAGATAATTGTACCTGCTCACTTGTTGAAGAATATTTCCATTTACTTGTATATTACATTGTGGTATTTCTTTCTTCCTAGTGACGACCATAATCTGTGTCTTCTTACAATTCAATTCTACCCTAGTTGTTCACTGTGTGCAACAACCGCATGTACTAAATTTTGCATGTCTTGCTCATTGTCTGCAATCAAGATTGTATCACCTGCATTTCTAATGTTATTGATGTATCGTCCCCCAATGTTTATTCCTTCCATATCTTCTATATTTCTGAAAATATTTTCACTGTACAGGGGAAAAAGATCTGGAAACATTACACATCCCTGTCTCACACCTCTCTTAATATTGACCTACTTCATTATAAATTCTTATGGCAGCTTGCTGTGTCCAATATATGTTTTTTTTTTACAAGTCTGAGGTCTTTTCCATCAATTTGTAGATCTTCAAGCATCCTTATCATGTCGACATGTCTCACTTTATCGAAAGCCTTTGTGTAGTCAATAAAGCAGAGGTGTAGATCTTTGTTTACTTCTATAGAACGTTCAATTACTGTTCTCAGAATGTACACAACATTTACTGTAACCTTGCCTTCTACAAACCTACAACTTCTCTACAGATGCCAAGACTATCATGTATTGTAAACTCATCGATAATCAGAGAAACGGCGTAAATGCGTACTCCATAGGAGCAGCCTCCCCTGGTAGGAGTAGTCATGTGCACCAGGTGACTCTAGACCGTCATCAGGCGACTGAGTGCAAAAGAATATCAACATTGAAAGTAGGAACTTGGAATGTAAGACCTACGTGTGGGGATGGAAAATTTGATAACATTAAGAATGAAATGAGAAGTCTAAATATGAACTTGTTAGGTATATGTGAGATCCGATGGACAGTAATGGACATTATAATATCTGAGGAATATAGAATAATCTATTCTGCTGGAGAGAAACAACAGCGAGGAGTAGCAATTTAATGGATACAGAGAGAACAAAATCGATCAAGGGATATTGGACTGTATCAGACAGTGTTACTGGTGAAGTTCAATGGAAGACATTTCATGTCAAAGTCATACAAGTTTATGCACCAACAGCAGATAGTAGTGATGGCAGCAATTATGAATTTTATAATGACTTAGAGAATGCCTTCAAGAAATGTAATGATTCTGAAGTAAATATCATAATGGGTGACTGGAATGCCAAAGTTGGATATCAACAAGACGGATGCATAGTAGGTAAGCATGGACTAGGGGAACAGAATGAAAGAGGTTGCAGACTTGTACAGTGGGCAAAAGAGCATGAAGCGATGATTGGAAACACCTGGTATAAACAGCACCCAAAGAGATTATGGACATGGAGAGGTTCTGATCATAAGATCACAAATAGACAGATTTCATTCTCAGCAATAGAAGATTCCGAAATGCCCTAAAAGCCGCAAATCTATACCAAGCGCAGACTGCTACAGCGACCATAGATTAATCTTAAGCAACATACATATAAAATTAAAGAAAGTCAAATATACACCAAGAAACACAAAATCTGATCTAGGGGCACTGAAGTGTGAGGAGATAAGATAAATTCAACGTAGAGGTCTCATCTCATCTCATCTCATTTTTTATGTTCCTCTTGTAGATTGCGGAGTCGAGGTGAAGTATAAAGAGCGGGAGAGTGCCCGCTTATGAGCTTCATGTATCGATATTCCCATGAACTCTGTTATTCTCTGTGTCCATCGTTTACGTTGTCGGCCTCTTCCTCTGTTTCCCTCTGGTCTGCACATCATTGCTTGTTGTGGTATACTGTTATTTGGTAACCTACTTGTATGGCCAAACCATTTGACTTGCTGCCTTCTAATAAAATCTAGTGCAGCTATAACCCCCACTTTAGTCCTTATCTTCATTTCTGATCTTATCTCTTCTTGATACATTGAGTATTCTTCTCAGGAATCTCATTTATGTTGTTGTGGTTTTTCTGTTATCTTTTTCTGTCATTGTCCAGGTTTGGCATTGGTAACATAGAGTTGGTAGGAAGATTGTGTTGTAAAGGGCTTTCTTAGTAGTTATTGATACATGTTTGTTCTTTAGTATTGGTGCCATTTGTCCAGTGAGTTTGTTTGCCTTATTGCATCTATTTTCGATCTCGTCTTCTGATATGACATTTGATGATATTATACTTCCTAGGTACTTGAAACTCTTTACTTGTTTCAAGAAATATTCCTTCAGGTGAATAGTTTTTTCTTCTTTAGTTATAGTTAGTACCTCTGTTTTATTTGTGCTAATTTTCATGTAGAGATAAAGAACAAATTTGATGCATTATCCGATATGAAAATAGTGTTTCAAGATGTCAAAGACCATTGAGAAATATTAAAGAAATCAGTCAATCAAGCTGCAGAAACAACCATCCCAAAAATAAAGATAATAGGATGCAAGAAATGGATGACGGAAGACATCTTAAACCTCTTGGAAATAAGAAGAAATTTAAAAAAAAAAAAAAATGAAGAATATGAACAGATTCACAGGAAAATTAGGAAGCTATGCAAAGAAGTAAAAGAAATATGGCTTAAGGAAAATTGCAAGGAAATTGAAAGCAAACACAACACCCGGAATACCAAATTAACTCACAAAAGAATTAATGACTTTACCAACAAAAGAACACACATCAACGGGTTGCCTAAGAACGAAAGATGACAAAATCATAATAGAAAAATATCAGATTTTACATGCGTGGTCAGATTATGTGAATGATTTGTATGATGATACAAAAGAAGAACAATATGATCATTGGAATAATAATGAAGTACCATCAATTTTGAATATGGAAGTTAGGAATGCTCTTAACCATATGAAAACTGGCAAGACCCCGATTACAGATAACATCACAACAGAAATGATCAATGCCTTAGAAGAATATTGAACAGAACAAGTCACCAGACTGCTGAAAGCATTATATGATACTCGAGGTATGTCACCTGAATTATGTAATTCTGTATTTATTGCAATTCCGAAGAAATCAGGAGCCTTGGAATGAGATCGACATCGAACAATCAGTATAATGAGCCACATCAGGAAGATTTTGCTGAGAATTATCATGCAAAGAGTTAGTAATAAAATACAACCCGAAATAGGAGAACAATGTGGGTCGTATCATACAAAGAGTTAGGAAGAAAATACAATCCGAAATAGGAGAAGAACAATGTGGGTTTGTAGAAGGCTAGGGTACAGTAAATGCTGTGTAGTATACACTGAGAACCGTAATCGAACGCTCTTTAGAAGTAAAAAAAATCTACATCTTTGCTTTATTGACTAAACAAAGTCTTTCGATAAAGTGAGACATGTCGACATGATAAGAATGTTGAAGATCTACACACTGACGGAAAAGATCTCAGACTTTTAAAAAACATATATTCGAAACAACAAGCTGCCATCAGAATTGATAATGATGTAAGTCAATACATGTAAGCCCCGGTTAACGTCGGGGTTACGTTCTTGGAAAACGCGACGTTAAGTGAAACGACGTATAGCAAAACTCTATTTCCCATAGAATTAACTGAAATACAGTATATTGTGTACTATAGCAATGTTCATTTTGATGGTTGTTGATATTTATTGGCTAAATAGAGGTGGGTTGGAGGGCGAGTGGTAGAGTTATTGGGACATAGAGGCATTAAATTCTGCCTCTTCATCTGAGGATGAAATTGTGACCTCTTTCTGCCTCTTTTCCTGGCTCTTCTCTGCTTGAACACAAAATGTGTCCAATGTCTGCTGCACAGTAACCATCCTCCTCAGTATCAGCACTCGCCGCTGCACTTGTCTGAATGTTGTGCAGGTGTGAACGCTTCTTAGAGCGCCCAAACCAACCACGACACGCTCTAAAACCATCATAGGGCACTACTAGTACTGCTCTCACACGCTTTCGTAGCTAGATATTTATAGAGAGGCTTTTCTTTCTCTTGGACAACCATCTTGCTCACAGGCATATTCCGTTGGTTCTAGTCTTCAATCCAGACGGTCAATTGTGCTTCGATGTTCTCCATAAGAATACTTCTGGTACAAGTGATCTTGGAAGCACTCAAAGGGGTTACGTGTTTAGCATCCTCTTTGATTTTGTCAGTACATGCATGAATTGTCCTTACCGTGGTTGGAGGTAAACCATGGACTTTACCGATATCACCAGCCCGATCGCCAGCCTCAAAACGACGTTATGGCGAAATGTAACAACGTAAAATGGAATTAGTTCCCTGTGTGACAAACGACGTCATAGAGAAACGACGTATACACTGTACACTGAAAATATTTTCAGAAATATAGAGGATATAGAAGCAATCAACATTGGGGGAAGATACATCAATAACATTGGATATGCCGATGATGCAGTCTTGACTGCAGACAATAAACTGGACCTGCGATATTTAGTAGATGTGGTTGTTGTGCACAGTGAGCAACTAGGGTTATAATTGAATAGTAAGAAGACACAGATTGTGGTCTTCACTGGGAAGACGGAAATACCACAATATTATATACTAGTAAATGGGCATATTCTTCAGCAAGTTAATCGGTACAGTTATCTCGGAACAGTCACAACATCTGATGGGAGATGCCTTAAAGAGATAAGAACAAGAACTGCCATTGTGAAGGTAGCCTTTTGCAAGATGAAAAACATACCGACCAATAAAAAGATATCAATTGAAACGAGAAAAAGAGTGTTGACGTGCTACATAGAACCTATACTTTTGTATGGATGTGAAGCGTGGACATTTCAGCAGTCAAGCTGAAAAACAGCTGATGGCTGTGGAAATGTAGTTTTTGAGGTAAATTCAAAGAATACCATGGGCAGACAGAAAAACCAATGAACTAGTCCTTCAAGAAACAGGTGAATATCGTAAACTGATTAGAGACATTAGATGTAGACAGTCAATAGTTTTTGGGCGTGTTATGAGAAGAAATGACTTGGAGAACTTGGTGACAACTGGCAAGATCGAAGAGAAGAGACCAAGGGGAAGACCGAGAAGTAAATACACGGATGGCTTGTCCCCGTGGCATGGTCTAGACAGGGACACAGAGCTGATCCACGACACTGGTGATCGAGTGAGATGGCAAAACATGATCGCCCACGCCTATCGGCTTGGCACACGATGGGTGAATGGAACACTTGTTTCCTAACATGACACAGCGTTCTTAAAAAGGCTGCACGGTTACTGCACTTTTCCCTCCAATAACAAAGCCCCAACAAAGTGTCAAACATAACAACAAAAATATTACTATATTGGCACAATAATCCGCCGTAGCCATCAGCGCAACCGTTGATACAGGCACCCGTCTCGTGATTGCAGATCGAAGACTCGGAGTAGTTGCTAGGCAAACAGTCCTTGCTGCAGACTGATTTGCAGTCCTTGCCGTATCTGTCGGGCTGGCAGGCTGCAATGTCAAGGCGTCATTGGTGAAACAGTTAAAGGACAACGAGAATGCGGGGGAATATGTCGCGACGTATGGTGTACGAACAGTCATGAAACGAAAAGTAGCAATTACGGTATGGCACATAATGGCTTCCATCTTGCCGTCTTGACAGACGATAGTTTGCAAATTGGAGTTTTACTTCTCCATAACACTTTGTTTATTTTAGAGACCATGTGTTGCTCACACTGCAAGACACCTTTCTCGCCCGCCTAGTTTATTCAAGAAAAATGGTTACGCGAACACATCTGGAACGAGACAACCTGCAGAAACATCCGGATTGGCAAAGCAATGTTCTAACTGTCCGCCTGTCATAGATTCGACCCTAAACCAGTTGCCGATCAAGGCTTAGGGCCTGGTCTGTCCTGCTATGACATTTAGTGTTTAGGTTGCATGTCCTCGCACTATGGCAAGGTTTGTCATGGTGTGTGTTCATCAAAAATGATGATGGCCATTCATGTCATTTAGTGAGGTTGGACGTTATGAGCCGTGAGTTCTAAGATGGCTGGTAAGACCTATTTTGGCTCTAAATCTTTTGTGACAATGTGGGCACAGAATGCCTGGCGTACCAGACGAATGATCTCCTGCAGTGGCTTTTCTGTCCAGCCTTTTCTTCACATCTCTTGCAGTCCTGATGGCTTCGCAAGTGACTACACCATTGCGTAATGAAGCACGCCACGAATTTCGGTCTTTGGCAGCAGTCTCCAAAGTGCGGTGATGAATTCCAAAAGCTTTTTGTGAGATCGTCAGAGTGTCTTTAAAACGTTTCCACTGACCGCATGGTGTACGTTTACCACAACGCAGCTCGCCTTAAAAAATTCATATAGGAAGCCTGTGATCTGGCATGAGAGTCAGTGACCAGGCCATCGAATCTATCTGATTCATCATTAGTAGAGTGTCGATACTGGGCATGGACGCTCTTTCTATGACTTCAGTTTCTTTAATCTTGTCTTGCCATTTAATCTTCAATAGCTTCGTAAGGCAGACTGTGTGGAAGTGGTTTAATTTCCTAGCGTTTCGATGATAAACAGTCCAGGTTTCCCAAGCACATAGAAGTGTGGATAATACAACTGCTTTGTAGACTTTCAGCTTTGTTTGCAGGCTTATTCAATTGCTGTCCCATACATTCTTATACAGTCTACGTGGCCTTGGAGATTCTTGCATTCACTTCGTCATCAATTGTGGCAGCTTGTGACCTAGTTCTGCCAAGATCGGTGAATTTGTCCACAAATGACCCTTCACTAGGAGATTCAGCACAGTGTGATTAATTCCGAGAGCTGGCTGGTGCATAACTACAGTCTTCTCCAAGTTGATATTGAGCCCAAAGTTGGCACATGCATGTGAGAAAGCAGAAACATTGTGATGCGTGTCTGCCTCTGAGTTAGCATGTAGAGCGCAATCATCAGCAAACTGGAGAACGCTATTAGGTTTAGTTCTAGCTTTCAGCCTTCTGAAATAGAGTAACTCTCCATCCATGCGGTAGTTAATGTATATTCCAATCTAATTGTTTTCGAAGGCATTCGTTGAAATGGCTGAAAACATGAGGCTGGACAGTGTTGGTGCCAGGACACAGCCTTGCTTCACTCCATTGGTGACAGGAAAGGGCTCAGACAATTCGTCATTTTCCTGTATTCTTGCCGGCATATCTTCATGACATAGCCACACTATTTAGACAAACTTTCGTGGACAGCCATATTTCACCAAATTCTTCCACAGTTCTTCTCTGCTTACTATATCAACAACCTCGGTAAGATGAATAAGTAGTGTAGAGAATTTCAGAGTTTTATTCCTGACATTTCCTTTGAAAGTGCCTTGCAGCGAAAATCATGTGAACTGTTCTTTGTTCTTTTCTGAAACCGCAATGATTCTCAGGAAGAAGATCTTGGTGGAAATGGGCTGTGGGGCGACTGAGAAGAATTAATAGCGAGTATCTTTCTTGCAAATGAGAGCACGCAGATGTCTGGGAGTTTGTCACAGGAGTGGCGGTTTCCTTTACGTTTGTACCCTCCCAGTTGCACTCCTCTACCCGAAGCCTTTGGCCCAACATTCGGCACTATAACAGAAAGTGGGTAGTACCGTCTACTGTCATAAGGTAGTTCAGTCATATCTAAGACCTGGCTGTAAAGGCACATAATTTACTGTAACCAAGGTGATGAACGTGCTGTATTTCTAAAGCTTTGATGGAGTACAATATCTGTCTCATATATTGTACTACAAGACAAAGCTTTCTATTAAACGTTGATAATAATTATAAATACGTTGAAAACACTGCTTTGGCAAGTGCTTTTTGTTTCTAATTCCTGACTAATACATATCTCAGCAGATGTGCATTTCCAGTACCTGTCTTATACACTCCTTTAGCTTTGAGCATGTAGAGGGACAAACAGCGCCCCAAGTCAGCTCAAACGGAGAGAATATTTTGGCAGCTGGTGGGCTAAAAAGTGCTTACTGCTGTCTCTCTCCTAAAGATCAGTGCCGTATTCCGGGTCTCCAGAGTTATAACAGTCAATTCATTGGATTTCAAGTATTAAAAATGGGTTCTCCTTAGGATTTAGAACCGGCTACCCGATCAATCAACCACCCAACCAACCAACCAACCAATCAACCACAGATCCAATAAACCAGTCATCTAAACAACCAAACAATCAACCAGTCAGTAAACCAACCAACCATCCAATCAATCAATCAACCCATCATCCAGTCAACCAATCAATCAACCAACCAGCCAATCAAGCATTGAACCAATCAACAAACCAAACAACCAACCAATCAAGCAACCAGTCAACCAAACAATCACTAATCATTCAACCAATCAACCTAGCAGCCAATTGCCTAAACAATCAACCTACGAACTAAACAATGTATAAACAAATTAACCCACAAACCAATCAATCAATCAGCTAATCCTCCACCCAATCAACTATTCAATCAACCAACCCTATGCACTCCATTTTTAACAATCCCAATGGAATTGATTGTCATAGAATGAATCGTCTTCTTTTTTTCTTTTTTTTTATAATACACAATAGGTAACATCCCCTGAGGTCTAAGTAATTCCACTGCTCCGGTTATTGCTAATGTACAACAGAACTGTGTCGACATAAAGCAGCACTATATCACAAATACGTCAACGTGAATTCAAACACAGAAGACATTTAAAAAAATGGCACCATTGTTTGCCTGGAATATTTCACTGCATTCGCCCATCGTGGAACAGTTGCTTGTTAATCACAGAGTTAACAGACACGATGCAGTACGTATAAACTTAACGAAAGACAGTCGATTGTTCAAATATACCGAAGCCTTTTCTATAAGGTTGCTATGCAAAAAGAAGGGCTTCATGGTAAGTTTTAGAATTCCCTGAGGCTAACGTCTCGACCTTCAAACATCAATGACCATGTACTTAGTATTTCAGCAGAAGTATTATTTCTGTATCCAATTCATATTATACATAAATTTGCTGTACCATCATGACGAGATGCAGAGAGATATGCTAGGCAAGAAATCCTGCCATATGTTGTTGACTGATGGAATGCGTGTTTAAATACCAAACTGGAGTAAATAGGGATAACTAAACATCCCAGGGAACCAAGACGTGAGGATGAGACGCCAGCACTGGACAGGACACACTCTCAGAAAACCTGAGGACAATAAAACTAGACATTCTCTTAAAGTATCCCGAGTCATAGCCAAACATGTGGTACCTACGTAAACGACAGGCAGGACCGTAGTATCCCGGGTAACAGCCAAACAGACACGTGCCGTCGGCGGCGTTGCAGAAGGACTCGGCGGGGGCGCTGGATTTGACACAGAATGGGCTGCAATATGAACTACAGGCAGGGCCGTACGTTCCTGGACCGCAGGCTGAGGAGTACACACACGCAACACTGTCAATTAACTGATCAAGTGGTATAGGATTATTAATAGTCTTAAACGACTTCACATATTTGCAAATGGCTTATAGACAGTACGTTTTCATATGTTAAATGTTAGTTACATACCCCTAACAGGACGTCGCAAACAATCCCATCATTAGTAGTTAGAAAGGCGCAAAACGGGTAGAATTTGCCGGAGCCTCCGGTAATTGACCTTGACCTCGGCTGATTTTCACTCCCCCTCGGTCATGAAGTTGGGTAAGGGGTGGGTAAGGGGTGATATTTAACTTTTATGTTTTAGGTTGTGTAGTAAAAAGGTGTGTACCACATAATCAACATGAAGCACCCTCTTGGAGTGGTCAACAAGAAAAATCTTTCATACCACTAAAAAACCAAACCAGAGTTCGTTTTCATAACTTTTTTATTTTTCATCAAATTTTCAATAGTGTGTAGTCAACAAGTGTTGACATCACATACGTGTATTTTCATTGACAAAGTACATTCCTTTTTATTGGTCATGACAAATGTGACATTGAGTCTTTTATATAGCCATTTCACACATATGACGACTTTAATAGAACATATTATAGACACCAAACATTAGAAAACATATAGTGGCATTACCTAACAATTTCATTGTTTCTGCCGTAATACTCTCAGCTGGAGTTGTATCCCCTTGGCTACGGGCATTAGAGAATGTTTCCCCAAATTGTTTAAAACAACTAACCGGTCGATACTCTATTGTCTGGTAGATGTGTGTAACCACCAACCCAAGGGCTAGATACCACTTTAAAAGAGGGGTGGCTAATAATATTTTCTTCCCGAAATAACTACCAATCAATGTCCGTCGTGAGGTACTCATAAATACTTTATAAATACGCCAATATCGTCCCTCGACACTTCTGTGTTCTTAAAAATTAGGGGGCATTTCGACAAAGGACTCTTGTAAAAGCAGTCGGGGTCTCTATATCACACTCCACCAACCCGAAAAATGTATCACTTTTTACAACCTCAATTATCTGGTTTTCACTCAACCCCAAGGAAGTTGTGTGGGTTCCCGTAAGAAACGATTTAATCAACTCAATTATTAACAGATTTGTCTGTTGTACTCTGTTTTATTAAACTTATCAACATGGTAAAATGTACCACGTTTGGTTACGCCCACCGACATGGCACACGATGACTGAAGAATTACTGCCCTACACAAAAACCCCATCTAATTTATTTAAAATTAATAACTAAGCTGGTAGTGTTATGTCTTTTCGTTACAAACTTGAGTCTGAAGTCTTATCGACAAACAACTTTAAATTTATACAAGAGACAATATCACAATCATAGACACATTTCAATCGAACGAAAGAAGAAGCGACACATGATAATGATAGACCCAGAGCGGTTACCGGTATGAAACACAATGTATTCTTTTTTTCGGCGTTACAAAGTGTCTATTTTCTTATCTGTGGTGCGTAAGTGAAAGAGATACCAAAAAAGAAAAAAAATAGTAGACAACGGTATTTTGATGAAGAACGGTTTAACGCTTGCGAACGAATTTTAAAAATAAAAAATAAAAATAAAAAAAAAATTACACTTTGAGGATCGTACCACTTCCACCCTAACACGAGCCAAGTGCGCTATCAACTAAGCTATTACTTCTGGTAACAGTGATTTTACAAAGCAAAGATACAACAGCAACCTTGCAACTGTGACTGTCGGAGATGATAATAATAAGAATTACAGCGATAGACAAAACATATTTCTAGAACAGACATTTATAAACATATTAGACAAAAAGGTACTCCCTCACTTATGTTTAAGCACTAATAAAGTATGGTTTTCAGTTGTATAAAAAGTAACATAATTTATATGTACAACTGTGCTATGCCTATTTGGGGGAAAGTCAGATTTAGATAAAATTATTCAAATATAAGAAAAATGAACCTTGTAATATTTAATAATACCAAGTTTTAAGTATTTTAAAAGGCAATATAGCATAATAAACCATTCTTATATATTTTAAAAAATTATTTATGTACGCAAACTCGGAACAGGTACGCGTCGTATGACGCCTTAAATGTGTAATAAAATAACTTTTTGATAGGTCAAAGTATTAAAACTTATAGTCAAATGAAAGATTATGATGTCGTTTATTTCAAAAAACAATTTTGATGGTGTTTTACGAAATATATCAAGAGATATTGATATTATAAACTCAACAGGTTGCACATTTGTAGCTAATTTCGTTCCGTTACGAAGTTTGTCCAGGGCAAAGCTTTCTCGGATGACCGCGCTTGTTAACAAAACACCGGTCACACTGCGGTGTGTCTATTCGCCAGCCAAGACGAACACTGAGGCTCGCCTTGTAAGTGTTTTACTAACACGCTAATTAGATTTAATTTTGATACCATCAGAATAAATCTAAATTTCGCCATGATTTGAATGAACGAATGGTTATATTTTTTTTTTCTTTTCGCTCTGTACAAAAGTCACACTTGTTTATTTCTTTCGCACCACGCCGCACATAAACGTCTTTGGTGTTCTGAAATCAACTTGGCTGACACTATCATTATCAAATGATGTAGGCATTCATGACGCTGTCTTTGGTGTTCTGAAATCAACTTGGCTGACACTATCATCATCTAATGATGTAGGCATTCATGACGCTGTCTTTGGTGTTCTGAAATCAACTTGGCTGACACTATCATCATCAAATGATGTAGGCATTCATGACGCTGTCTTTGGTGTTCTGAAATCAACTTTGTTGACATACCACTACCACAATTTCCAATCTCGGTATGTTACTGAGATAACAGTTGTCACGATGTTCATGCGTCTCTTATATGACTAAAGAAAGTTGTTTCTTTTCTAGTTGTTACTCAGACAGGAAATTCACCTTACAAACCAGCTGCTTCTAATTTTTTTGTTACAACATTCACTCCCACACACTAAAACTATTTACCACTCTCTTACATTACTTTTTTTCATTTTCTAAAATTTATCTTGTTCTGTACATTAATCTCTTGTACATCATCCATCTGATAATTACCCCTAGGTAATTTATCCACTTGGTTAAGAATGTTTCTATGTCACATTTGGTGTCACCACTGTTGGTATCCCTGGTTACACTTTTTTCTTCGTAAGTAACGTGCTCACTGTGAGAATCAGCACTGGTTCATACTTATGATGTGAGCCGATCGTTCAGAAACCAAACTACTGATCGTAAGCTTGTCTAGAAATCATCTGAAAGCTGTTGACAGCGATGTCTTGTAACACAAAACATTTACTTTCTTTTGATACCATTATTAATATTTTCTTGATAGAGCACTCCATATTACTACAATGTCCAACAATTATAGATCTGCTGCATTATCTATCCCCCAAAACTGTATCATTATATCTTCCGAATTGTATTCCTGGGTTCTTTCTGGTGTCTCATAAATTCCCCAAGGCACGAGCCCACGCGAGCAGGAGGAAAAGGCGGGCTCACGCATCACAAGGTCTGTTTTCACTTGCTCTCTTTTTGTTTTTACTTGTTACTCCTTTTCAAAGGAATGTAAAATAACACAAAAGTCATCTACACAAGGCTTTTACCACACAAAAACAGTTGTGAATGTTATCACGTTGATAAGGCTGTGTACGGCAAATTAGCTATGTTTGAAAATCTACAAATTGGTGGGGTAAGGAAAAACATAGAAAACAGATCTGTCATATGGATTGATAATGAAATAGGTAAATATCATCCAATTAAAAGGGGTGTGCAATGTTTTTCCCCTTGTACACCAGAAATATATGAACAGATTATTGCGGGACATCAATAGATAGGCAGTCTTGATTGTAGACAAGGAACAGAACCTGCAACAATTAATAGACGTGAACAACTAGGATTAGAACTAAAAAGACACAGATTATTAGGAAAAAGGAAACCCCACAAGTAAATAGGAAAACAAGTACAATTATCTCGGAACAGTTCTGTTGGGCAATGGTTTGAAGAGATTACAAGAATCGCCACGGCGAATGTAGCCTTTAGCAAGATGAAACTGACCAAAAAAATAGCAATTAGAACAAGAAAAGTGTTGAAGTGCTTCATACTTTTGTATCGATGTGTGGAACAGGCTGAAAAACATCTGATTATCATGTGGTTACACATCTATCCATCCATCATGTCACTAAGCGGTCATGTCCTACCATTTCACTCGATCACTAGAGTCGTGGAGCTGGTCTCGACCATACCCAGTGACCAACCCATCCAGGTATTTACTTCTCGGTCTGTTCCTCTCGATCTTGCCAGTTGTTACCATGTTTAATTCTCCTAAAATATCCAACAATTTTTTTTCTATGTCCAATTTCTATAATCTATTTACGCTTTTCATTTTGTTTCTTGTAGATTATTTTCTGCCCGTGGTATCTTTTCTCCACATTTCCATCAGATGTTTTTCAGCCTGTTCCACACATCGATACAAAAGTATGAAGCACTTCAACACTTTTCTTTTTCTAATTGCTATCTGTTTGGTCAGTTTCATCTTGCTAAAGGCTACATTCGCCGTGGCGATTCTTGTAATCTCTTCAAACCATTGCCCAACAGAACTGTTCCGAGATAATTGTACTTGTTTTCCTATTTACATGTGGGGTTTCCTTTTTCCTAATAATCTGTGTCTTTTTAGTTCTAATCCTAGTTGTTCACGTCTATTAATTGTTGCAGGTTCTGTTCCTTGTCTACAATCAAGACTGCCTATCTATTGATGTCCCGCAATAATCTTTTCATATATTTCTGGTGTACAAGGGGAAAAACATTACACACCCCTTTTAATTGGGTGATATTTACCTATTTCATTATCAATCCATATGACAGATCTGTTTTCTATGTTTTTTCTTACCCCACCAATTTGTAGATTTTCAAACATAGCTAATTTGCCGTACACAGCCTTAACAACGTGATAACATTCACAACTGTTTTTGTGTGGTAAAAGCCTTGTGTAGATGACTTTTGTGTTATTTTACATTCCTTTGAAAAGGAGTAACAAGTAAAAACGAAAAGAGAGCAAGTGAAAACAGACCTTGTGATGCGTGAGCCCGCCTTTTTATCCTGCTCGCGTGGGCTCGTGCCTTGGGGAATTTATGAGACACCAGAAAGAACCCAGGAATACAATTCGGAAGATATAATGATACAGTTTTGGGGGATAGATAATGCAGCAGATCTATAATTGTTGGACATTGTAGTAATATGGAGTGCTCTATCAAGAAAATATTAATAATGGTATCAAAAGAAAGTAAATGTTTTGTTTTACAGGACATCGCTGTCAACAGCTTTCAGCTGATTTCTAGACAAGCTTACGATCAGTAGTTTGGTTTCTGAACGATCGGCTCACATCATAAGTATGAACCAGTGCTGATTCTCACAGTGAGCACGTTACTTACGAAGAAAAAAGTGTAACCAGGGATACCAACAGTGGTGACACCAAATGTGACATAGAAACATTCTTAACCAAGTGGATAAATTACCTAGGGGTAATTATCAGATGGATGATGTACAAGAGATTAATGTACAGAACAAGATAAATTTTAGAAAATGAAAAAAGTAATGTAAGAGAGTGGTAAATAGTTTTAGTGTGTGGGAGTGAATGTTGTAACAAAAAAATTAGAAGCAGCTGGTTTGTAAGGTGAATTTCCTGTCTGAGTAACAACTAGAAAAGAAACAACTTTCTTTAGTCATATAAGAGACGCATGAACATCGTGACAACTGTTATCTCAGTAACATACCGAGATTGGAAATTGTGGTAGTGGTATGTCAACAAAGTTGATTTCAGAACACCAAAGACAGCGTCATGAATGCCTACATCATTTGATGATGATAGTGTCAGCCAAGTTGATTTCAGAACACCAAAGACAGCGTCATGAATGCCTACATCATTTGATGATGATAGTGTCAGCCAAGTTGATTTCAGAACACCAAAGACAGCGTCATGAATGCCTACATCATTTGATGATGATAGTGTCAGCTAAGTTGATTTCAGAACACCAAAGACGTTTATGTGCGGCTTGGTGCGAAGAAATAAACAAGTGTGACTTTTGTACAGAGCGAAAAGAAAAAAAATATAACCATTCGTTTATTCAAATCATGGCGAAATTTAGATTTATTCTGATGGTATCAAAATTAAATCTAATTATCGTGTTAGTAAAACACTTACAAGGCGAGCCTCAGTGTTCGTCTGGGCTGGCGAATAGACACACCGCAGTGTGACCGGTGTTTTGTTAACAAGCGAGGTCATCCGAGAAAGCTTTGCCCTGGACAAACTTCGTAACGGAACGAAATTAGCCACAAATGTGCAACCTGTTGAGTTTATAATATCAATATCTCTCGATATATTTCGTAAAACACCATCAAAATTGTTTTTTGAAATAAACGACATCATAATCTTTCATTTGACTATAAGTTTTAATACTTTGACCTATCAAAAAGTTATTTTATTACACATTTAAGGCGTCATACGACGCGTACCTGTTCCGAGTTTGCGTACATAAATAATTTTTTAAAATATATAAGAATGGTTTATTATGCTATATTGCCTTTTAAAATACTTAAAACTTGGTATTATTAAATATTACAAGGTTCATTTTTCTTATATTTGAATAATTTTATCTAAATCTGACTTTCCCCCAAATAGGCATAGCACAGTTGTACATATAAATTATGTTACTTTTTATACAACTGAAAACCATACTTTATTAGTGCTTAAACATAAGTGAGGGAGTACTTTTTTGTCTAATATGTTTATAAATGTCTGTTCTAGAAATATGTTTTGTCTATCGCTGTAATTCTTATTATTATCATCTCCGACAGTCACAGTTGCAAGGTTGCTGTTGTATCTTTGCTTTGTAAAATCACTGTTACCAGAAGTAATAGCTTAGTTGATAGTGCACTTGGCTCGTGTTAGGGTGGAAGTGGTTCGATCCTCAAAGTGTAATTTTTTTTTTTATTTTTATTTTTTATTTTTAAAATTCGTTCGCAAGCGTTAAACCGTTCTTCATCAAAATACCGTTGTCTACTATTTTTTTCTTTTTTGGTATCTCTTTCACTTACGCACCACAGATAAGAAAATAGACACTTTGTAACGCCGAAAAAAAGAATACATTGTGTTTCATACCGGTAACCGCTCCGGGTCTATCATTATCATGTGTCGCTTCTTCTTTCGTTCGATTGAAATGTGTCTATGATTGTGATATTGTCTCTTGTATAAATTTAAAGTTGTTTGTCGATAAGACTTCTGACTCAAGTTTGTAACGAAAAGACATAACACTACCAGCTTAGTTATTAATTTTAAATAAATTAGATGGGGTTTTTGTGTAGGGCAGTAATTCTTCAGTCATCGTGTGCCATGTCGGTGGGCGTAACCAAACGTGGTACATTTTACCATGTTGATAAGTTTAATAAAACAGAGTACAACAGACAAATCTGTTAATAATTGAGTTGATTAAATCGTTTCTTACGGGAACCCACACAACTTCCTTGGGGTTGAGTGAAAACCAGATAATTGAGGTTGTAAAAAGTGATACATTTTTGGGGTTGGTGGAGTGTGATATAGAGACCCCGACTGCTTTTAAAAGAGTCCTTTGTCGAAATGCCTCCTATTTTTTAAGAACACAGAAGTGTCGAGGGACGATATTGGCGTATTTATAAAGTATTTATGAGTACCTATCGACGGACATTGATTGGTAGTTATTTCGGGAAGAAAATATTATTAGCCACCCCTCTTTTAAAGTGGTATCTAGCCCTTGGGTTGGTGGTTACACACATCTACCAGACAATAAAGTATCGACCGGTTAGTTGTTTTAAACAATTTGGGGAAACATTTTGCGCCTTTCTAACTACTATCATTTTTGGTTGTTTGTGATCTCTTGGCAAGTTTACGTTTAGTAGTTTGCCATTACTGTCTGAATGAACGGTACCCATACCATTTTAGACAAAAAAAAAAAAAAAGCGATCTGCTGCCGAAACACCCACAGCTGTGTTTCGAACGCGATATGTGAGATTACCTGCGTCTGCAACCTCTTCGCCACTGATCCAGCTTACCTTTTGCAATCCTTTATAATGTGATATAGAATACAACAGTAGTTAGAAAGGCGCAAAACGGGTAGAATTTGCCGGAGCCTCCGGTAATTGACCTTGACCTCGGCTGATTTTCACTCCCCCTCGGTCATGAAGTTGGGTAAGGGGTGGGTAAGGGGTGATATTTAACTTTTATGTTTTAGGTTGTGTAGTAAAAAGGTGTGTACCACATAATCAACATGAAGCACCCTCTTGGAGTGGTCAACAAGAAAAATCTTTCATACCACTAAAAAACCAAACCAGAGTTCGTTTTCATAACTTTTTTATTTTTCATCAAATTTTCAATAGTGTGTAGTCAACAAGTGTTGACATCACATACGTGTATTTTCATTGACAAAGTACATTCCTTTTTATTGGTCATGACAAATGTGACATTGAGTCTTTTATATAGCCATTTCACACATATGACGACTTTAATAGAACATATTATAGACACCAAACATTAGAAAACATATAGCGGCATTACCTAACAATTTCATTGTTTCTGCCGTAATACTCTCAGCTGGATTTTTATCCCCTTGGCGACGGGCATTAGAGACTGTTTCCCCAAATTGTTTAAAACAACTAACCGGTCGATACTCTATTGTCTGGTAGATGTGTGTAACCACCAACCCAAGGGCTAGATACCACTTTAAAAGAGGGGTGGCTAATAATATTTTCTTCCCGAAATAACTACCAATCAATGTCCGTCGTGAGGTACTCATAAATACTTTATAAATACGCCAATATCGTCCCTCGACACTTCTGTGTTCTTAAAAAATAGGGGGCATTTCGACAAAGGACTCTTGTAAAAGCAGTCGGGGTCTCTATATCACACTCCACCAACCCGAAAAATGTATCACTTTTTACAACCTCAATTATCTGGTTTTCACTCAACCCCAAGGAAGTTGTGTGGGTTCCCGTAAGAAACGATTTAATCAACTCAATTATTAACAGATTTGTCTGTTGTACTCTGTATTATTAAACTTATCAACATGGTAAAATGTACCACGTTTGGTTACGCCCACCGACATGGCACACGATGACTGAAGAATTACTGCCCTACACAAAAACCCCATCTAATTTATTTAAAATTAATAACTAAGCTGGTAGTGTTATGTCTTTTCGTTACAAACTTGAGTCAGAAGTCTTATCGACAAACAACTTTAAATTTATACAAGAGACAATATCACAATCATAGACACATTTCAATCGAACGAAAGAAGAAGCGACACATGATAATGATAGACCCAGAGCGGTTACCGGTATGAAACACAATGTATTCTTTTTTTCGGCGTTACAAAGTGTCTATTTTCTTATCTGTGGTGCGTAAGTGAAAGAGATACCAAAAAAGAAAAAAATAGTAGACAACGGTACGGTATTGTGATGAACAGCGGTTTAAAGAGTGCGAAAGAATTAAAAAAAAAATAAAAAAAAAAATTCACACTTTGAGGATCGAACCACTTCCATCCGAACACGAGCCAAGTGTGCTATCAACTAAGATATTACTTCTGGTAACACTGATCTTACAAAACAAAGATACAACAGCAACCTTGCAACTGTGACTGTCGGAGATGGTAAACAAAAGAATTACAGCGATAGACAAAACATATTTCTAGAACAGACATTTAAAAAACATATTAGACAAAAAATTACTCCCTCACTTATGTTTAAGCACCAATAAAGTATGGTTTTCAGTTGTATAAAAAGTAACATAATTTATATGTACAACTGTGCTATGCCTACTTGGGGGAAAGTCAGATTTAGACAAAATGATTCAAATATCAGAAAAAGGAACCTTGTAATATTTAATAATACCAAGTTTTAAGTATTTTAAAAGGCAATATAGCATAATAAATCATTCTTATATATTTTAAAAAATTATTTATGTAAGCAAACTCGGAACAACTACGCGTCGTATGACGCCTTAAATGTGTAATAAAATAACTTTTGAGAGGTCAAAAGTATTAAAACTTATAATCAATTGAAAGATTATGATGTCGTTTATTTCAAAAACAATATTGATGTTGATTTGTGGAATATATCAAGAGATATTGATTTTATAAATGCAGCGTGTTGCACATTTGTGGCTAATTTCGTTCCGTTACGAATTTTGTCCAGGGGGCGTGTTAGCAAGCTTTCTCGGATGACCGCTCTTGTTAACAAAACACCGGTCACACTGCGGTGTGTTTATTCGCCAGCCCAGACGAACACTGAGGCTCGCCTTGTAAGTGTTTTACTAACACGATAATTAGATTTAATTTTGATATCATCAGAATAAATCTAAATTTCGCCATGATTTGAATGAATGAATGGTTATATTTTTTCTTTTCGCTCTGTACAAAACTCACACTTGTTTATTTCTTTCGCACCACACAACACATAGCTGTCTTTGTTGTTCTGAAATCAACTTGGCTGACACTATCATCATGAAATGATGTAGGCATTCATGAAGCTGTCTTTGGTGTTCTGAAATCAATTTGGGTGACACTATCATCATCAAATGATGTAGGCATTCATGACGCTGTCTTTGGTGTTCTGAAATCAACTTTGTTGACATACCACTACCATAATTTCTAATCTCGGTATGTTACTGAGATAACAGTTGTCACGGTGTTCATGCGTCTCTTATATGACTAAAGAAAGTTGTTTCTTTTCTAGTTGTTACTCTGGCAGGAAATTCACCTAACAAACCAGCTGCTTCTAATTTTGTTCATTTACAAGCTTCGCTGTCATACACCAAAACTATTTACCACTCTCTTACTTTTTCATTTTCTAAAATTTATCTTGTTCTGTTAATTAATCTCTTGTACACCATCCGGCTGATAATTACCCCTAGGTAATTTATCTACTTGGTTAAGAATGTTTCTATGTCACATTTGGTATCACCACTGTTGGTATCCCTGGTTACACTTTTTTCTTCGTAAGTAACGTGACCACTGTGAGAATCAGCACTGGTTCATACTTATGATGTGAGCCGATCGTTCAGAAACCAAACTACTGATGGTAAGCTTGTCTAGAAATCAGCTGAAAGATGTTGACAGCGGTGTCCTGTAAAACAAAACATTTACTTTCTTTTGATACCATTATTAATATTTTCTTGATAGAGCACTCCATATTATTACAATGTCCAACAATTATAGATCTGTTGCATTATCTATCCCCCAAAACTGTATCATTATACCTTCCAAATAGTATTTTTGTGAGTTCTTTCTGGTTTCTCATATAAATTCCCCAAGGCACGAGCCCACGCGAGCAGGATAAAAAGGCGGGCTCACGGGACAAGGTCTGTTTTCACTTGCTCTCTTTTCGTTTTTTACTTGTTACTCCTTTTCAAAGGAATGTAAAATAACACACAATGCTTTTAACACACAAAAACAGTTGTGAATGTTATCACGTTGATAAGGTTGTGTACGGCAAATTAGCTATGTTTGAAAATCTACAAATTGGTGGGGGAAGAAAAACATATTGGATCTGTCATGTGGATTGATAATGAAATAGGTAAATATCAGCCAATTAAAAGGGGTGTGAGACAGGGATACTTCGGATGTACACCAGAAAATATATGCAAAGATCATTGAAGGACAGCAATAGATAGGCAGTCTTGATTGTAGACAAGGAACAGGACCTGCAACAATTAGTACATGCGTTTGTTGGGAACAACTAGGATTAGCATTAAAAAGACACAGATTATTAGGAAAAAGGAAGCACCCCAAGTAAATAGGAAAACAAGTACAATTATCTCGGAACAGTTCTGATGGGCAATGGTTTGAAGAGATTACAAGATTCGTCACAGGAAATGTTCGGATGGAAGTGGTTCGATCCTCAAAGTGTGAATTTTTTTTTAAATTTTTTTTTTTAATTCTTTCGCACTCTTTAAACCGCTGTTCATCACAATACCGTACCGTTGTCTACTATTTTTCTCTTTGGTATCTCTTTCGCTTACGCACCACAGATAAGAAAATAGACACTTTGTAACGCCGAAAAAAAGAATACATTGTGTTTCATACCGGTAACCGCTCTGGGTCTATCATTATCATGTGTCGCTTCTTCTTTCGTTCGATTGAAATATGTCTATGATTGTGATATTGTCTCTTGTATAAATTTAAAGTTGTTTGTCGATAAGACTTCTGACTCAAGTTTGTAACGAAAAGACATAACACTACCAGCTTAGTTATTAATTTTACATAAATTAGATTTTTGTGTAGGGTAGTAGTTCTTCAGTCATCGTGTTCCATGTCGGTGGGCGTAACCAAACGTGGTACATTTTACCATGTTGATAAGTTTAATAAAACAGAGTACAACAGACAAATCTGTTAATAATTGAGTTGATTAAATCGTTTCTTACGGGAACCCACACAACTTCCTTGGGGTTGAGTGAAAACCAGATAATTGAGGTTGTAAAAAGTGATACATTTTTCGGGTTGGTGGAGTGTGATATAGAGACCCCGACTGCTTTTACAAGAGTCCTTTGTCGAAATGCCCCCTATTTTTTAAGAACACAGAAGTGTCGAGGGACGATATTGGCGTATTTATAAAGTATTTATGAGTACCTATCGACGGACATTGATTGGTAGTTATTTCGGGAAGAAAATATTATTAGCCACCCCTCTTTTAAAGTGGTATCTAGCCCTTGGGTTGGTGGTTACACACATCTACCAGACAATAGAGTATCGACTGGTTAGTTGTTTTAAACAATTTGGGGAAACAGTCTCTAATGCCCGTCGCCAAGGGGATAAAAATCCAGCTGAGAGTATTACGGCAGAAACAATGAAATTGTTAGGTAATGCCGCTATATGTTTTCTAATGTTTGGTGTCTATAATATGTTCTGTTAAAGTCGTCATATGTGTGAAATGGCTATATAAAAGACTCAATGTCACATTTGTCATGACCAATAAAAAGGAATGTACTTTGTCAATGAAAATACACGCATGTGATATCAACACTTGTTGACTACACACTATTGAAAATTTGATGAAAAATAAAAAATTTATGAAAACGAACTCTGGTTTGGTTTTTTAGTGGTATGAAAGATTTTTCTTGTTGACCACTCCAAGAGGGTGCTTCATGTTGATTATGTGGTACACACCTTTTTACTACACAACCTAAAACATAAAAGTTAAATATCACCCCTTACCCACCCCTTACCCAACTTCATGACCGAGGGGGAGTGAAAATCAGCCGAGGTCAAGGTCAATTACCGGAGGCTCCGGCAAATTCTACCCGTTTTGCGCCTTTCTAACTACTTACAACAAGTCTGTCACCATATTAACAACTATTAAGTCATAACTGTGACACTTCCCATGTACCGCCATACATTTGTATTTTCTGATAAAAACCTACATATCGTTCTTTCATTGAATCTTTTAAAGACTTTTAAATATTGAAATAAATGCATTCCCTTAGTGAATGTAAACACAGACGACATAAACAAAATATCGAATGATTTATTGCCTGATATATTTCGCTGCACCTCGTCAGATTTACACTGCAGAACTATACATCATATGAAATGAGCACAGGAATAATACTGTGGCAGAACTACTAAGTGCAAAGTCCGTGATATTGTTAGAATGTAGAGTACGTTATCGCCACGAAAGTGTAAGAGTTGAGTTGAGTTAAGTTGAGTTAAGAACCGACATCTCTGCACTCAGAACATTCCCATACGAGCTCAGTCCCCTCGTTCAACAGCCAGCAAAGAATCATACTACCAATCTCCCCACTGCTATCTGAATTAAAGTTCTCCTGCTCTTCAGTTTTGAGATTATTCGAGAACCCCTGCCGATCTCCCACAATCTTCTTTCCACATACGGGTTTTCAATTTGTTCCTTTCCCTTCTCCACCTGGTCCCACAAGCGCACAACCAAATCCAACTTGTCCATAGGCAATATACCATCAGGAAGTGCATTCCCTGCCAGCCTATCAGCCTGTTCATTTCCCCTGTTCCCCCCGCATGTACATGGCAAAATATCCAAATAAGTCTCACAATCTGTGACCTATGAAGCGAGGTGAGCCATTCCACACAAAACATTCCTTTCTCCACCTTACAAAGCATGCCCTGTGTTGCAGTAGTATCCTCTAACCAGCAGAATGCCGCTGTTATTGCTTCCACCTCCATTTTCATGCTGGAGGTCGTAGTCTCATATGCCCGACTCTCCTCTTTTTCTAAACTCGTCCATTAGCCTTTGCAATAAAACATCAACCACTACGTCTGTTTCTCACCACTGACCGATCGGTATAGACGAATATGTCACCTTGATAAGTGTAAGATTTAACAATAAATCCTTCTAATTTCATTGCAACGGCTGGAATAGCCTATTAAACAACACTTCGATGTATTTGCAGAACAATAATCGATTTCTCAAATATATCGAAGCATGATCTATTTGGATCTATTTCCAGCCGGGATTAAAATCACAAACAGTCCGCAGGGATGGAAATAGAGAGATTAGGAATACCACTTCAGAGCAGTCACACATTCTACAAACGATTGATGAGCTGTCAACCCGCTGTCACATTCCGCAAGGTTAATGTCCGAGAACAATAAGAGAGATAATTTTACAGCTACACCATCAGAAATAAGCTGTCATAAGCAAATAATCAACGTAGTAAACACACAGAATTAACGAGCAATATATTCTGTGATTTGTCATATGTCTGAACTGTTCATGAAATGCACATGACAATTAACATGCTAGTTGTGATTTCGGGTGGCGGAATAGGGGTATGTACTATCAAAGGTGCCTTATCTCCGCTAGTCTACGGGACACCCTTGGGCAAGGTGGAGTACCCGTTTAGCCCCTCCCCCCTCCTTTCCACCCACTGCTTTCCGATCAGGGATTTGTGAAGCCATAAGTGCAGGTTGTGGATGAAGTTGAAGAGCAGCCGAACGATAGTTGTAAGTTATGGTCTCCAATTTCGCGACGGTAGGCAGATGGTGTCTTTTGGGAGACAATGACCACGGCCATCGACCTGTATGGTCAACGCTAAAAAGTAAAGCAATAGCAAACTACATTCTTTACAGATACATAGAAAGTCATGTTTCAACATTTCATAGAAAATCAGAGACATGGATGATCCACGACTCAGTTGATGGTGTTAGATGGCGAAATATTACCGCCACACTTATCGACATGGTTTATGATAATGACTTGTAATTGCTGCGTGGTCTCGAGGTATGGTGTCCGCCTCGAGTGCTGGAGGTCCCGGGTTCAAGCCCCGGTGATGACCGGTATTTTTTCTCGTGGACTTCTAGTAATAACAATTCCTAATAACAATTCCCCTGGTCTCTGGGTAGTGAGATCGGACGCCCGTGTGTATTGTTGCGCACGTTAAAAATCCCTTGGCAGTTGGAAATCGAAAAAGAGTAGCCTAACGGCGATGCACGGGCAAAATTTCGAGTTAAAAATCTACCCAAAGTATTTAAGGATCCTCGCCGATGCAACGGAGTTCGTGCATTGAGCTAAGTTTCTCCAGACTCAGGTTTGAGTTAGGAGGAAAACGGAGCACTTATGGGTTAAACCGTGTGCCGTGATGCTGATCCAACGACTAAACTAAACTAAACAAGCTTGTGAATTGTGCATGTTATTTTTCAGAAACTGATGATGATTTGTAGTTACAAGCATGTGAATTGTGCATGTGGTTTCCAGAAATGCATGATGAATTGTGTTAGAAGCATGTGAATTGTTCATGTATTTTCAAGAAATTGATGATGAATCTTTGTGACAAGCATGTGAACTGATGATGTGTTTTCCATATATTGATGATGAATCGTTGTTAAAAGCATGTGAATTGTTCATGTGTTTTCGAAAAATTGATGATGAATTGTAGTTAAAATCATGTGAATTGTTCATGTGTTTTCCAGAAATTGATGATGAATTGTAGTTACAAGCAATATCCGACATCACAGCACTCGAGACATTAATATGCGTGCTCCGTCCTCATCTACAACAGCAAGCGAAGAATCTCACTCTTAATAATACCAGTAGCAGTTTGATTATGCCGGTCTCCCTGGCCTAGTAGTTAAACAACTTTCTCCGTAACCCCGTTTATCCACGTAGGGTAACAGCGCGCGAGAAATGGTAACGGTTCTCGCCGCGTTGGTGACTTGTGGGATATGTGAGCCGGCCGCCCAGAAATCAATGGCAAACTACTGAGGGTAATCTTGCTAAGAAATCAACAACAGCGGTAAAATGCTGGTGTTGACAGCGAAGTCCTGTAAAGGATATGGGAAAAAAAAGTTTGATTATGTGTTTATCTGGGTTGATCTGGGATCTCAGATCCATTTGTTAAAATATCCGTCTCAATTGAGTTTCGAACACATGATATCCGGGCAGACAGGTCGTGTGCCAACAGTTAGGCTAGCACAGTTATCATACGTATCTACTGATTAGAAACACATGCAAGCGAGTTACCTGACAAGCAAGTTGGTGGTAGATACCCGTTCTCACAACCATGCAGGCAGTGACCTGATTCATGGTCACATAACCTGATGTCCAGGGCGTCCTTGAGACAGTTCTCGCTACAGTTGAAGGAGCAACGATGCCCGTGCATATCTTCCGAGCAAGCTGCGTTTCAAACAAGAAGTACAATTGACACTTTCAGCTTTAATTACAACCCGATGCACTCACTGAAATTAAAGCTGGGGACATTTGTTTTTAAAGTTGCATATCCTTTACAAGACGTTGCAGTCAACACCAGCATTTTTCAGCTGTTGTTGATGTTCTTGGCAAGATTACGCTCAGTAGTCTGCCATTGCTTTCTGAGCGACCGGCTCACATACCCCGTAAGTAATTAACGCGACGCGATCCGCTGCCGAATCTTGTGCAACTATGTTCCTCGCGTAGATATACAGGATTACGGAGAAAGACGTTAACTCCTTCACCAGGGAGATCGGCCAGTTGGGTATAGCAGTGACAAACGAAGAGATATCTATAGCAATGGATAAATACCTGCTGATCCATTAAACCCTATCGTCGAAGCTATACCAAAGAAATATAGTTACACGGATTGTGGAGAACATCGTACAGTTAGTTGAATGAGCCATATAAGTAAATGCTAATGAGAACTATACTGAGAAGAATCAGAATTGAATCAAAACCAGAAATTGGAGATGAGCAGTGTGGATTTTGGGAAGATAGAGGCACAAACAACATCTTATATATATGGGAGGCTCTGTGGCGAAGTGGTCAAGCCGTTTGACGTTTGACTCGTGAGCCGAAGGTTGTGGGTTCGATTCCGGGCCGTGTCCTTCGGTTTACGAGTTAAATGTTTCGGAGACTCCCATGGGTCGTCGCTAAAAGCTACGGAGTTCGTGCTTTGTGCGACGCTTTCCGTGCTGCGGAAAGAGACCGAGCCATATGGGATAAAAACCCGGAGCAATGAAGTCGACCCTGTCGACTTTTAAGCGACTTTTTAAGCGACATCTTATATTTCATGAGTGAAATTAACTCAGACCTATATTTGTGCTGCGTACACTACGACGGCTTTTGATTGATTGATTGATTGGTTGATTGATTGATTGATTGATTTAGGAACCGACATCACAGCGTTCGGGGCATTCCCATAAGCGCTTCGTCCCCATCCTCAGCAGAACTCTGCAGAACTTGGTGGAGTATTGATGCCTGACAAGGCAAATGTAGTTTGTGGGAGCACGTGTACACCTCGGAGGAGCAAATGGATTACCATGGTCTGGCAAGAAAGAGACAGCGAGGAGTGACGAGGGGATCTGGCCGACTCTCAACGCTCAGAGGAAAGACTAGACGGACATATAATCAGAATGCTACTGGTACTATTGGTGTTGGAACTCTTCGCTGGCTGCTGAGGATGGGGACGAAGCGCTTATGGGAATGCCCCGAATGCTGTGATGTGGATTCCTAAATCAATCAATCAATCAATCAAACAATGTGGTATTTCCTTCTTCCTGATGACGAACATAATCTATGTCTTCTTACAATTCACTGTGTGCAACAATCACATCTACTAAATGTTGCAGATCCTGTTCATTGTCTGTAATCAATACTGTATCATCAGCATATCTAATGTTATTGATATTTCGTCCCCCAATGATGATTCTTTTCATATTTTCTACATTTCTGAAGAAAAAATAAATTGTCACTCTACAGGAAAAGCAGATCTGGAGACATTTCACATCCTTGTATCACAACTCTCTTAATAAAAGGTTGATATTGGCCTACTTCATTATCAATCTTTATGCCAGCTTGTTGTTTCCAATGTATGTTTTTACAAGCCTAAGGTCTTTCCCATCAGTTTGTAGATCTCCAAGCATCTTTATCATGTTGACATGTTTAACTTTTTAAAATTCTTTGTGTACTCAACAGCTACAACAACAACAACAACAACAACAACAACAACAACAACAACAACAACAACAACAACAACAACAACAACAACAACAACAACAACAGCAGCAGCAGCAGCAGCAGCAGCAGCAGCAGCAACAACAACAACAACAACAACAACAACAAAAAGATTTATGTCTTTGTTTACTTCTATAGACCGTTCAATTAATATTCTCAGCACATACGCGGCATTAATTATACCATTGCCTTCTACAAACCCACATTAAACCCAAATCAACATACCAATTTACACACATACACAATATAGCAAGAGATAGAGATACTCGTGATTTGATCAAAGTCCAAAGAAAAATCTGCTAGAGGATGATTATTAATTTCAGAGAGTGATTCAAGACACAGATGTAGAAGGCATTACGTGTGCTGCAGTCCTGGCCCATGTAGCCCGGAAAACAACCATCTGGGCATCCTCCAGTGCTGACAAAACATTCCTCTTGGGAGAAACAGTTGCACGCTTTCTCGCAGTTGAGGCCAAAGTACCCGATGTCGCAGATAGATTCTGTGGTCATCAACATCCAATAAAGTTGTTTAGACAAAGAAAATAAAGTGAGTGAGTAAGTAACTAAATTCGGTAGATAGGCAGAAGGTAGGTAGGTTTATAGGTAGGTAAGTAGGTAGGTTAATAACTGGGATAATAAGTAATGTAACAAATATGTAAATAAGTACATAAGTAGGTATGTAGTTAGATAGGTTACAAGTAAAAACTGAGGCAGTAAATAAGCAAATAGATAGGTAGGCAGGCAGGTAGATTGGTAGATTGGTAGATTGGTTGATTGAGTGATTGATTGATTGATTGGTTGACCTCATATGCTCGGAGACGTGCATGCCAAGCGAGTCGGGGCGCTCTAACCCCTCTCTCGGGTAGGTGGAACCCGTTAGCTTTGGACAGCAGTCCATCTAGGAGACGGAAAACTCCAAATATAAACCCCCAAGTTCAAGGTGGACCAGCGTGCTGAGGAAATAGATGGCCATGGGTTAACTGGTGGTGAATTGATTGACTGATTGATTGATGGATTGATTGATCTTTATTTTAGAGGTGTTACAAATTGGGCACGCAGGCCCGTCTTACACTCGGCCCTTCCAGTCACTCATCTTTCGTTCATCAGTAGTGCATGATGCGTTTACGTAGGAAAAAAACATTGTCAAGTGAATGCTGTAAACATAATCAATGCATATTACCATGTTATGAGACATATTCCCCACCCACCCACACATCCCTCACCCACCACATATCTATCACACATATATCCCCCACCCAAACGCACCCTCCAACCACGTACACACCCCAGACATACATATATGCCAATCCCCACATACACACATCTCCCCTACCACAAGCACACATCCCCACCCCACACACACTAAACAGCTCAGCCAAACACACATCCCCAACCACATATTCCCCACCCACACAAACATCTCCGGCCAACCCACACATCATGCACCCACCCACACACACCCCTACTCAACTTATCCCACCACAATCTCCCCCACACACAATCTCCACCCCCTACACACACACAGATCCCGCACCCACCCCTACACACATCCCGCACCAAACCCTACACACATCTCCAACTCATACACTCCCCCACTCACACAATCTTCTCACCCACACACACGCCACACCCATTCCCCCATCCCACACAAACTCACCCACCCACACATCATCTACACATCCTTCACCCATCCACCTACACACTCCCAATCACCCATCCCCCATCCACTTATTTCCCATCCACTCATCCATCAACCACATATCTCACACAAAAACATTCCCACAGAACCCACATTTACACCACCCATACAAATTCCCCATACGCATCCCCCACCCACACCCCCCACCTAGACACGCATTCCCACACACATCCCTCACCCACATACTTATCCTTCAAACACTCACACCCACACATCCCGCACCCAGCCATCAGTACATACCTCCCCAACCTACCCACCCGCACTCACACACTCCAACCATCCAGCAAAGCACACATCACCCACCCACACACATCCCTCACCTACCTGCACATCCGACAGACAACCACACCCCACCCATCCGGACACATCCCTCACCCACACACACACACACACACACACACATCTCCCCACACATCTCAAACTCACACATTCCCCATCTACAAACTCCCTCACCACCCAGACATACATCCTCCACGCACCTACACTTACCCCACTTGAAACAATTCCTCCCCCCCCCCCCCATTTAGCTAACATATTTCTTACTTCGGTCGTCATATTTCGTATTTTGGCCAACAATTGTCCTACTTTGGTTAATATATTTTCTAAATTTGGTCGACATATTTCTTAAATTAGCAAACATATTACATATTTGTTTTTAAATGTGGCTAACAGATTGTCCTACTTTTTATAAATTTGGTCGAGATATTTGATTTGATGGTTAACACATTTACTTATTTCGGTTGTGATATTTATAAGTTTTAATGAAATATTTCTTATTTTGGTCAACATTAGTATTAGTTTGGCAAATAGGTTGTCCTACTTTTTATACGAAGGGACATCAATAAATAAGCCACAAATGGCTGTAGAAAAATAACTAAATATGATAACAACTTAAGACCAGTTTCTCATCTCATCTCATCATGTTCCTCTTGTACCTTGCGGTGTCGAGGTAAAGTATAAACTTCGTGAGAGTGCCCGATTATGGGCTTCATATATCGATATTCCCATGGACTCTGCTATTCCTTCCGTCCAACGTTTACGTGGTCGGCCTCTTCCTCTGTTTCCATCTGGTCTGTACATCATTGCTTGTTGTGCCATGCTGTTGACTGGTAACCTACTTGCATGGCCAAACCATTTGACTTGCTGCTTTCTAATACAATCTAGTGCTGCTTTAAGCCCCACTTTAGTCCTGATTTCATTTCTGATTTTATCTCTTCTTGATACGTTGAGTATTCTTCTCAGGAACCTCATTTCTGTTGTTGTGATTTTTCTTTTCTCTTTTTCTGTCATTGTCCATGTTTGGCATTCGTTGCATAGAGTTGGTAGGAAGAGTATGTTGTAAAGTGCTTTCTTAGTAGTTACTGATACATGTTTGTTCTTTAGTATTGGTGCCATTTGTCCAATGAGTTGATTTGCCTTATTGCACCTATTTTCGATCTCGTCTTCTGGTCTGCCATTTGATGATATTATATTTTCCAGGCACTTGAAACTCTTCACTTGTTTCAAGGGATGTTCGTTTAGGTGAATTGTTGTCGTTTGTTCTTCTTTAGTTATAGTCATTACCTCTGTTTTACTTGTGCTAATTTTCATGTTATGTAATTCAGCTTCCGATTTTGCTCTTAGTGCTTGGTCGTAGCAAACAGGAGTTCTCTAATGGTTAGATTTACAGATGCTTCTTCTTCTGTGTTCTCGTCATGCGGTATTCTTGCTGTCTCTGCTTGGCTGGTTTCTTTACATATGTTGTATATATATGTTATGAACAAGAGAGGGGACAGGACACAACCTTGTCGTACTCCAGATCTTATGGTGAAAGGTTCTGAGTGTCCTCCAATTGCTCTCACTATGCATTCACTGTTGTTGTATAAACTTCTACATAGGTTTGTTAGATGTGTACTCACTCCATATTGTTTAAGGATTTGCCACAACTTGTTTCTATCTACTCTATCGAATGCCTTTTCTTGGTCGACAAAGGCTAAGTAGAGTGTTTCATTGAATTCGATTGATTTTTCTATAAGTTGTCTAAGAGCAAAAATTGCATCTGTGCATCCTTTGTTTTTCCTAAATCCAAGTTGTGTTTCGCTTAGCTGGGGTTCTAAAGTAGTTCGTAATCTTTTTTCAAGAATTTTGCAAATTATTTTCCCAGTATGACTCAACAGTGAAATGCCTCTGTATTGTGTGCAGTCTCTTTTGCTGCCTTTGTTTTTCCAAATTGGGATAATTATGGCATTTCCCCAATCTCGTGGTGTCTGTTGTTCTACCCAAACATGATTGAATAGTCTATGTAGCCAAGCTGTTCCTACTTCTCTTGCTGCTTTAATTAGTTCATTTGGTATTTCATCCTGTCCTAGCGATTTGTTCAATGGGGCTAATCTGATGGCTTCTATAATTTCTTCTTTTAGTATGTCTGGTTCAAGTTCTTCGATGACATCTGTATAGGTCTCTTGAATTTCTGTGACATCTGATGGGATGTTGAGAAGCTGTTCGAAATACTGCTTCCATCTTCTTAGGATTTGTTTTTGTTAACTTATTGGTTCTCCATTTTCGCTGTTAATTATTTCAGTTGGATCAAAGGGTTCTCCTCTGGCTCGCATTGCTCCTATTTTTGTGTAGAAGTTTCTAGTTGCCTACTTGTAGATTTTATTTAGGGTTTCTCCATAATCTTCCCAGTCTTTTTGTTTTTCCCTCTTTACTATTCTATTCACATGTCTTCTCGCTATTCTATATTCTATGCGATCACATTCCTGTTTGCTCTTCAACCACTTTTTATATTTTTCCTTTTTGTCTTTTACCGCTTTCTTTACTTCTGCGTTCCACCAACTTGTTATTTTCTTTATCCGTGTTTTGCGTTTTTTCGTGGTTCCACATGTTATTTTTGCAGTATTTAAAATGCTTGATTTGAACATCTCCCATTCTTCTTCCATTGTTTTTCTCTCTGTCGGTAATTTTTCAAAGACTTCAGTTAGTTCTTTCTCATAATTATCCCTTACTGCCTCATCTTTAAGGTTTTTTAAGTTTACTGATTCGCATGGCATGTATTTTCCTGTTCTTTGTTTTCTTCTTCTGATTGTTCTTATTAGGCAACGACTGCTTTATGATCTGTGTTTATACTGAAATTGGGCACTGCCCTTGCATCTAATATATTTCTCTTTCTGTTATTTCTTGTTAATATAAAATCAATTTGGCTTTTAGTGTCTAGATCGTTCCATTTATACCATGTGTATACTTCTGAATCTTTATGTTTATAGAATGTACTAGCTGACCCTGCCCGGCTTCGCCCAGACCCTGGTGGGGAGCATCTAATTTAATTCATATAAGTAGTCATATAAGTTCTCGTTCCCGTTACTGTCTGTCTGTCTGTCTGTCTGTCTGTCTGTCTGTCTGTCTGTCTGTCTGTCTGTCTGACCCGGCCCGGCATTGCCCAGCTCCTGGTGTGAAGCATCTCATTTAATTTATATAAGTAGTCATATAAGTTCCTGTTCCCGACTGTCTATCTGTCTGTCTGTCTGTCTATCTGTCTGCCTGACCCTGTCCGGCTTCGTTAAATTCATACAACAAAAAAAGTAACTTAAAAGAACGTTTTTCCACACACCATCCATTATTTTTAATGAAAACTCTTTCTAATCACCTGCATGACTACAGTAACTTCTTAAGCAAAAAAAGATGAGTTACAATGTTATGCATTGTGCATCATTTTTATGAAAACTTTGAAAATGCCTTACAGATTGTATCATTATTTATTATAACTCATATGCCGGTACATAACTATGGACAAAGAGTTTATAAATCTTTGAAAACGATGCCACAATATGACTATAAGTTATACAGAAAAGTTATGCCCCTTGAAATAACTTTTACGAGTTAGATCCCCTGAAATATATGAAATTATGATGAAAAATGAAAAATGAAATAATACTGAGTAAGCAGGCGATTTCACACTAACAAAATATCACAGTTGGCTGCTCTGGACTGAAAGGAAGGCGTGTAGAAAATTTCATCTCAATCGGATGGGCCGTTCGCGAACAAATAAAGGACATACAGAGATACATAAATACATACGCACATCCTAATTTATATATAAGATTTGTTATATAGAGGTCGTGTTGACTACAAAGCTCTAATAGTCTACTTCCGTTATCATTCCTTTAATTTTGCTGATCTCTAAATGCTCCCAGATGTTTTTCTATGCCCACTCTGTTATGTCCTAGTCTTGCATTGAAGTCTCCCATAACTATGATGTTGTCCTGCTTATCTATTTTAGTTAGCACGTCATGTATTTCTTCGTAGAAGTCATCGCATTCTTTCTCATTATTGTTTGCATTACATGGTGCGTATATTTGTACATATGTTGTAAAACCAGTTAATTTTTATAAATACGTTGTCCCTTTATTTCAAAGCATAACTCCCACCAACATTTATGCACTTATCCCATCGTTTTATCAGTCCTCCCAAACCGGCTGCATTGAACTGCGTGCCCTGTTTCTAAACCACGGTTTCACTTCACATACAACTTCGGCGTCATTAGCGAAATGTCTCCTGCCATGGTGGGTTTTCAGTGGACCAAAAAGGTGGAAATCGCTAGGTGCTATTTCGGGGCTATAAGGTGGATGTACCAGACCTTTCCACTTTAGTTGATTAATTTTATCCTGAGTTAATCAAGCCGTATGTGGTCTAGCATTGTTACGAAGAAGCAACACTCCTCTAGTCAGCACTCCTGGACGTATTCTTCGAATAGCATCATGAAGCATCGATAGAACTTCACAGTACGATTCAGAATTCACATTGTCACCTTTCATCTTGAAATTCATTAAAAGCACTCCTTGACAAATCCATATCACTGTCAGCACAACCTTCCCTGCTGATGGCGTAACCATGAAGTTTTGGACAGAGGGAGAAGAAGGATGTTTTCAATGCATTGACGCTTTGTTTCGGGGTGGTAGTCAGCGTAAACAGGAAGAATTTCCTTGAGAATTAATTTTCCAGGCAGTTCTTTTGATCACGAAAACGTACTACAGCACTCCGTAAGTACATTCGCCATATTGTTCTTGTGTTTCGCATGCGCATAAGACACCTAACGCCACATAATTAATGGGAATACAAAGTTCGATGTTGCTGTCATCTAATGCCACCTGTAGAAAACACTAACTACATTTACCAGCCATCCCACAGAACTGTCTGACTTACTTATTGACTCACCCTCGTATATTTGGTGGAGATATTTCTTAATTTGGCCAACATTTTTTCCTACTGTTGCTAATACGTGTTTTTTTAAATACCAGACGACATATGCATATTTTTGGGTTGAGACATTTCTTAATTTGGCCAAAATATTTCCCACTTTAGCCAGCCTATTTCTTAAAATATTTTTTGATAAATGTAGAATATATAAGCGGAAGTATCTTTTGGGAAGGTCACATTAATAACCATAGTTATGTAGATGATACCGTATTAATCGTAGGTTAACGGTACCTGGAAACAATGGTTGATGCGCTGGTTGGATACGGTGAACAACAAGTGTTAGAATTAAGATTATAAACAGCCACAAAGTATCGTCGTCAATATGTAGAAAGACGTACCACATTATAATATACAAGTAACTGATAATTATCTGACACAATTGACTTGCTAAAACTATCTATGAAGTCATAACATCTGATGGGAGATACTTTGAAGAGACTGCAATAATAGTAGCCCTGGCGAATGATGGAAAAATCCTGACGAATATAAGAAGATTTCATTTTCAATATCTTGCAATCCTATTTTGCGGTCTTGTAAAGAAGCATCTGGAAGTAAATACTTGAGTAAGGTTACTGTCTTAGAAGAATATGGAATAGACCAGGTCACCAGATTGTTGAAGACAGCACCTAATACTGGAGATATATATATATCCCTAATTATGTAATTATGTCTTTATTACAATCCTGAAGACTTCAAGAGTCTTGGAATGTGATTAGCATCGAACAATTAGTATAATCATCTACATCAGGAATATATCGTCAAGAATCATAATGAAAACAAGGAAGAACATGCAGCTCGAAATAGGGGAAGAATAATTTGGGTTTGTAGAATCCAAAGGTATATCAGATGATATATATTTGGTGAGAACATTAATTTATCGTCATATGAAAGTAAAAAAAAAAGAATACGTGTTTGCTTTATTGACTACTCAAAGGATAAACATAGTAACATCACACTAGAAGGTTGATTCTAGAGGTCGGTGCGACTGACATTTGACTCGTTTAACCGTTTCTTGTGTTGATGAAAGAGAATGATGAAGTGTTACATATAACCTGTACATTTGTCTGGATGTGAAACGTGGCAATGAGCAGACAAGCTGAAAAACAGATATTGGCCTTGGAAATGGGTGTCTGGGGAAATATGCAAATATCCCTATGAACAGAGAGGCAAATATTTGAAAGTGTTAATGCCTGATTTGAGACACGATAGCTTAGCTGGTCTGGACAGCATACATGTGACATGCCATGTTACATGAGACGCCTAAGTTCGAGCCGGGTCAGCGTGTTGTTTTCGTATTTAATATTATACAGCTGATAATCTGCGCTAACACTCGTCGCTGTATGACCGTCTAGTTGTTAAGTAAACGTAAACCTTCCACGACTGCCGACGGTATTCACAGCTCTCCTCTTCGACTTTGAGAAAGGCATAGACGGCCACTGTTACAAATATTTACACTCGCATATGCTGCTTTCTAGACCTCAATATGTTGTAGTATTTATGCCGGGTTGTCCTTTCGTTTTACTCGGTGACCATATGTCTACATGGAGATAGACAATAGAGAGAAGGTAGACTATTTTAAACTTCCGATATTCCGTTGAAGTGTAGCGGATTCATTTCCATAAATGGTAGTCATCTCGAGTTAAGTCCCTGGGTTCGCCATCGACAGGACACACATTTTGTTGTAATCCTCTTAACCACATTTCCCGGATGTAGCCTTACAAGTGTGACCGTAAGTAACACCTCATTTGTCCGGGTGTAACCATTAATCATGTAATTGGATGTATTCTTAAGCATGGACCATGTGCTCGGATGTACAACGTCACGCAGCAGCAGGTTGAGGATTGTATTTATGACACACAACCAATGGTATGATGATAGTGTTTAAGTCCCATCCACTACATATAATAATAACCGCCATTATAATAAATTGTCGGTCACTTTACACAAGATATACAAAGGAATAATCCAAAGGCTCTCCGACGATCGGATCCTCAAAAATTCATTGAAATTGTTGATTGTAGACCTCCTAATCCCTAATCCGTGCCGCTATCTTTAATTTTCACTTTACATATCACAAATATCATTTTTAATATTAACTCGCATATAATATTACCTTTAATAATTACATTTTAACTTTGTAAATACGCAATACCGGAAGTAGTATCCTCACTCGCGAGATTTGAAAATGCACGATTTATTTTATAAAGGCTTCATGTGACGTCACATAAGCGCATCTAGGAAAGTATTTCAGGTTCATGTGCGATTCTGGTAACATATTCAGTTGAGCACAGCATACTATTATGACACACGCATGTTTGCACCGCTAACTAATTAACTGCAACCAGACCATATCATTAACTTTATCTCTGGCGTGGCTTGCGCTATGAAACATGAGCAGTGTGTGGTGTGCATTCCTATGTTTTTGTAAGAAATGTTACTTTTTTAGCCACACTGAACCACCGAGTGATGACCGTTTCTTATAGACACACACCCCATCAATTAGGTAGGCAGATAAATAGTCAGACATATAGAGAGATGATATCCCAATATTGTCACACAAGCGTCTAACGACATATTCACCAATCACATAGACAGATAGACATATGCTCACACACAGACGCGCCCACACTCAGACATATAGTTAGACAGACAGATAAATAGACAGATAGACAGACAGATAGTCAGATAGATAGTCAGATAGATAGATAAACATTTATACGCACAAACTCATGAACCCGTGTAGTCCGCTTTCCCGCCCAGCCCCCGGGATTTGACTTCTTCGCCCCCGAACGCACACACATACACACATGCACGCACGTGGTTTTTATATCTGCCTATATTACGGTAGCCATACATGTGTTAATTAGACAGATATCGACCTAGATTTTAACCTACTTTCACCCCCACCCCCTTTCTGGTGCAGTTTTTGACTATTCTTGATATGGTGATATACCAATTCAATAGTATTATAATCACTGACTTATGTGATTATTCACCACATTTGCGACCTGAATACCACTTCACATACTACTACACAACAACAGCTATCCACCGGAAACGAGTAGCATGTGGCCACAAATCATTACCTCCATAGACCTCGACTTCACACAATGTCAGTATTGTTTCATTCGTTGATGTGACAATTTTTACAACTTGCACTTCCCGATCCACGTGTGTGGCTGTGTATTGCATCTGTGCAACTGGAAATCTGTCCTTGAATTGGAAAACAACCTTCCCCTGGCCGTCATAGCTGTACAAGCTGAACCCAATAAGCCTGTGACTAACTGAAAAAAACGTATAGTATCAGTATGTGAATGTATACATTACTACATACAGCATCAGTGTTTGAATGTATACATTACTACATACAGCATCAGTGTGTAAAATTATGTATCACTACATACAGCTTAACTGTGTGAATGTTTACATTAATACATACAGCATCGGTGTATATGTAAATATTATAATTTTTCATAATTATCTGCGAAGTTTCTTAGAAGAAGAAACAACGACAAGTAACAGAACTTCTCACCCCATATCCTGTATCGTGGTACAGCAACTGTCTTCGGAATCTATCGTACATGTAGGCAATGATTGAACAACATACGCACATCCTTACTGAACAAACAATATATTGCGTTAAGCACATAGATATACATACAAGTATGCGCGTTGTAAACAACATATCTGTTGACCAGTTTCGGGGAAGACATTCTCACACCCCAGGATTGATTCCGTTTAAGCATAAAGTGTGAACAGCTGTGTCCTCGGAGAAAGTCGGGGTTTGTGTTTCCGTCCACAGCTAGGTTTGCAGTCAAAGACAACTGCGTTTGATTGATGGTTTCGTTGTACAGACTTATCAGACTGGCTTCCTGTCTCAGGGCGATGTTGCGGCCTGGCAAGGGATGGACACTGATTATCAGTTGATGGATAATTAATACATGTATTGTCAAAAAAAAAAACCTGTCATTTACTCCCAATATAGTACCGTGCAGTTTATGGCTTTGAGACCGAGGAATTAAGGCCGCCTGGCTAGTACAGTCGCCGCGAACTAGGCAGGTTAGGATTTTCTTTTAGCCCCTGACAGAAAAACATCCTACACCTTACCGACGATTCTAACCCCGGTCGATCGATGGAGGATCCAGCGCTCTAGCCACTCGACCAGCCGCTCCATTTATTATCACAATGTAATCTACAAGAAAATGGAAACATTCTTCTACAAGTGAATTGGTACCATTTTTTTTTTGGAACACTCATTATATCTCATGGGAGATGCTTTGAAGAGATTAGAACTAGAATCGCTATGGCGAAAGTAGCCGTTTATAAGGTAGAAAACATACTGACCAATAAAAAGATGTCAGTTGCAACTAGAAAGAGTGAATAAATGCTACATAGAACCTTTACTTATGTATGGATGGGACACGTAGACAATGAGTAAACAAGCTGAAAAACCTCCATTGTCAGTGGAAATGTGTTTTCTGAGGAAATGTAAAGAATACCATGGACAGAGAGAAGAACCAATGAGCAAGTCCCACAAGAAGCAATTAAAATCCGTAAACTGATTAGAGAAATTAGACGTAGGCAGTTACATTTTTATGACACGGTATACGAAGAAATAAATTGGAGAGCTTCCTGACAACTGACAAGAATAAGGGGGAAAGTACTAGGGGAAGGCAGAGAAGTAAACGTTAAATGGCAGATGGAGTTGTGGAACGGTGACTACACGTTAAATGACTGATGGAGTTCGGGAATGGTGACTATACGTTAAATGACTGATGGAGTTAGGGAACATTGACCATTCATTAAATTACGTATGGAGTCAGGGAACAGTGACTACACGTTAAATGACTGATAGAGTCCGGGAACAGTGACCACACGTTAAATGATTGATGGGATCAGGGAAAAGTGACCATACGTTAAATGACAGATCGAGTCGGGGAATAATGACTAAACGTTAAACGATTGATGGAAATAGGTAAAAGGACTACACGTTTAATGACTGATTGAGTTAGGGAACAGTGACTGCACGTTAAATGTCTGAAGGATTTATGGAACGGCGACAACACGTTAAATGACTGATGGGGGTCATGGAACTGTGGATACACGCTAAAAGACTGATGGAGTAATGGAACGGTGACTACACAATACATGACTGATGGAGTTATGGAACGGTGGCCATACGTTTAATGACTGATTGATTCAGGGAAAAGTGACCATATGTTAAATGACTGATGGAGGGGAAAGTGACCATACGTTAATGACTGATTGAGTCAGGGAACAGTGACTACACGTTAAATGACGTATGGTGTTGGGGAATAGTGACTACACGTTAAATGACTAATGGAGTTAGGATAAAGGACTACACGTTAAATGATTGTTTGAGTTATGGAACTTTGACTACACAATACATGGCTGATGGAGTTATGAAACAGTTACTGCAGGTTAAATGACTGATGGAGTCGGAGAACAGTGACTACACATTAAATGACTTATGGAATAGGGGAATAGTAACTACACGTTAAATTCTTCTTCTTTCGTTCGCCAGAAATATGTCTATAACTGCAATTTTTCTCTTGTATGAATGTAACAGTCTTTTTTTTATTCAATCAGCGGTCCATAAATTTTCTCTTCCACTGTTGTCTCTCTAGGCCAGAAGGTTCGCCTGGATATGTTGTAGTTTTGCAATCCTGGAATATGTGCTCTGCTGTCTGCGACGCCAAACCACATGTGCACATGGATGAGTCACCAATCTTAAATTGTGTACACATGTGGTTGCATGAAATGACTGATGGAGTTAGGAAATAAGGACTACAAGTTAAATGACTGATTGAGTTAGGGAACAGTGACCATACATTAAATTACTGATGGAGTCAGGGAACATTGACTGCACGTTAAATGACTAATGGAGTCCGGGAACAGTGACTACACGTTAAAAGACTGTTGGAGTCAGGGAACAGTGACTACAAATTAAATGACTGATGGAGTTGGGGAGCAGTGACTACACGTTAAATGACTGATGGAGTCAGGGAACAATGATCATATATTTAATGACTGATGGAGTCAGGGAACATTTACCTTACGTTAAATGTCTGATGGAGTCAGGGAACACTGACTACACGTCAAATGACTGACGGGGTCGGGGAGCAATGACTATACGTTAAATGACTGATGGAGTCAAGGAACAGTGACCATACGTTTATTGAATGATGGAGTCAGGGAACAGTGACTACACGTTAAATGACTGATGGAGTTAGGAAATAAGGACTACACATTAAATGACTGATGGGGTTATGGAACGGTGACTATACAATACATGACTGATGAAGTTATTGAGCATTGCAGTGACTACACGTTAAATGACTGATGGAGTCAGGGAACAGTGACTACACGTTAAATGACTGGAGGAGTCGTGGAACAGTGACTACACGTTAAATGACTGATGGAGTCAGAGAACAGTGACTACACGTTAAATGACTGATGGAGTCGGAGAACAGTTACTACACGTTAAATGACTGATGGGGTCGGAGAACAGTGACTACACGTTAAATGACTGATGAAGGCGGGGAACAGTGACTACACGTTAAATGACTGATGGTGTTACGAAATAAGGACTACACGTTAGATAACTGATTGAGTTAGGGAACAGTGACTATACGTTAAATGACTGATGGAGTTATGGAACGATGACTACACGTTAAATGACTGATTGAGTTATGGAACAGTGACTACACGTTAAATAACTGATGGGGTCAGGGACAGTGAGTACACGTTAAATGACTAATGAAGTCTTGAAACAGTGACTACACGTTAATTGACTGAAGGAATTATAGAACGGTGTCTAAACGTTAAATGACTGGTGGAGTCAGTTAATAAGGGCTACACGATAAATTACTAATGGAGTCGAGGAACAGTGACTACACGTTAAATGACTGATGGAGTTATGGAACGGTGACTACACAATAATTGACAGATCGAGTCGTGGAACAGTGACTACACGTTAAATGACTGATGGAGTCAGGGAACAGTGACTATACGTTTAATGACTGATGGAGTCAGGGAACAATGACCATACGTTAAATGACAGATGGAGTCAGGGAACCGTGACTACACGATAAATCACTGATGAAGTCGGTCAACAGTGACTACACGTTAAAATACTGATGGAGTTAGGAAATAAGGACTAAAGGTTAAATGACTGGTGGAGTTATGGAACGGTAACTACACAATACATGACTGATGGAGTTATGGAACAGTAATTACACGTTAAATGACTGATGGAGTTGGGGAATAGTGACTATACGTTAAATGACTTATAGAGTTAGGGAACATTGACCATTCATTAAATGACATATGGAGTCAAGGAATAGTGACTACACGTTAAATGATTGATAGAGTCGGGGAACAGTGACCACACGTTAAATGATTGATGGATTCAGGGAAAAGTGACCATACGTTAAATGACTGATGGAGTCGGGGAATAGTGAATACGCGTTAAATGACTGATGGAATTAGGAAAAAAGACATCACGTTAAATGACTGATTGAGTTAGGGAACAGTGACTGCACGTTCCGATTCCGATTCCATTTCAAAAACAAAAATTCCAAATTCGTCCTCGTCTAACCTGCTTCATCAGCTGTGATTATAATTGAGGATCGTGGTTTTTGTGGGTTTATTTACCCTAATTCTTGTCTTGTGAGTCCTTTCTCGGACTGGTTATGCATCGTTTGTGTCTGTGACGTCAGCAGTGGTCGGCGGCTATCCTTTGTGCTCTTCTGTTGTTGTGGTTTTCTTTGTTTGTGTAGGCTCCTGGCTCGTCTGGCTGCAGTCCTTATAAGGACTTTTCGTAATCCCCCTCCAGCTGGGGGATCGGTCCGTGGCTGTCCTTTGTGCATGTTTCATCTTGTTTTCTTTGGTGGTGCAGGCTCCTGGCTTTATTGGTTGCAGTCCTTAAAAGGACTTTTTATTTGGTCTTTTTGTCTCCTTTATTGTGTATTTTCTGTAGGAGCTTATCGACGTTTTCATTTTCCTCCTTGTGCCTGTTTTCACTGTTGCGTTTGCGATACTGCTGCCTAAAGTTTTCTTCCTCCGTGGTCAGCCATGGGACGATTTTACCGTCATCTATATAGTACTCGAAGTCGTTCTCACGGTCGTAGAGTACTACTGGGTATACCATCGGTTTCCCCCGGAGTTTCTTAGGCTTCTTCTTTTCTTTTTCTTCCCAGCGCCTTCTGAATTCCTCGCGCTTGAGTTCCTCCTTGTCGACTGGGTATTCTGTGCCTCCTTCAGAGATCCGACGGTATAGTAGTTCCCTCTTGGGCGTTGTGGTTGGGCTGCTGGCTTCAGCTTGCGGTTCAGGCTCGGTCTCTTGGTTTTCTTCTTGCTGTTTCTCTGTGAGTTCTTGTGTGGCTTCTGTTATTTTGTTTTGAAAGAGTCCCATTTCAGTTCTATGCAATTCTCTTTCGGTCTTGATCATTTGTAGGATTTCTTCGTTCTCCTTCTTAATCTCAGCCATGCGCTGAATCTCTTATTTGATGTCGAGCTGGATTTCTTTCATGTCGGCCAGCAGCTTCTCATTATCGCTGGTCGGAGACGTCGTCAGCAGTGCCTTGACTTGCTTCTTCAACTCGTCTATCTGCTTTTGAAGTTGATCTCTTTCAGCTTGTGCTATACCCGTGGCTGTCTCGCCCCTCTGCATTGCTTCCTTGAATGGTGTCTTTGTGATGATGGCGATCTTTAAGACGTCTCTGTGTCTCTGCAGGTACGGACAGCCCAGGTATCTTGCACCGTGTTTGCCCAGACAGTTGGCGCACTTTCTTCTGTTGTTAGGAGCTCGGAAGTCCGTGTCCAGCTTGGCCAGCGGACACTCCTTGAAGGCGTGGTGATCGGCGCAGTATCGACAGATTTCCGACTTACTGCGACACGTTGCTCTGCTGTGGCCGGCCCTCTGGCATTTTGAACATTGCGTGATTCTTGGTATGAATCTCTCTGGTTGCTGCAGTCTCTTGTTGAGTGATGCTGTGGTCGGCATTTCGCTGCCCTCCGATGTCACCACTGCCAGGGTTGTAGGTATCTTGGAGTAAGTGAGAAGCCGCTCCGCCTTCAAGACTCGGATGTGAAGATTCTCTTCACGTAGCTGCTTCAGGATTTCTTCATCTGTCAGCTCCACCGGAATCCGCTTGACAACCCATCGGACTGTTTTTGAGTCGGTGTTTCCGACTCTGGTGTCTTTCTCCTCCTTCTTCTCTGCTGTCTTGATTCTTGACTGTGTTGGGCTGTCAATCTTCTCCCTCGTTGTAGCTTCAGATATAACTGTAGTATCAGGCTCTTTGATGCAGCTAGCAGGTGGGCTCTCAACGTTCTTCTTCTTGTTGTCGGCTCCCACGCTGCACATCTTGGCAACAGCGTGTTTCTTGTTGGATTTTCCACGTGACATTTTCCCGCTGATCAGGCTTCTTGACAGAATAATGCGACTTGACTTGTTAGCGCTCGCAGTGCGAATGCACGACGTGACTGCACGTTAAATGACTGAAGGATTTATGGAACGGTGACAACACGTTAAATGACTGATGGGGTCATGCAACTGTGGCTACACGTTAAATGACTGATGGAGTAATGGAACGGTGACTACACAATATATGACTGATGGAGTTATGGACGTTGACTACACAATAAATGACTTATGGAGTCAGGGAACAGTGACTACACGTGAAATGACAGATGGAGTCGGGGAACAATGACCATACTTTTAATGATAGTGCCGTAGATGTTATTATAACTTTGTTAACTGCCGTATTATAGCAGTGTTCGTTTTCTAAAATCAGACGTTCCTGCAATCTTTCGAAGTTCACCATCCATTGATTTGACTGTAATCTTCACTCCGTTACAGTTCAATTTTATATACATGGAGAAGCAGTTAAGACGGACTTACGGCATGGCACACTACTTATTATTTTCTGGTACTTCTGGGCTAACCGGCGTATACCGGACTGGACGTCGTCACGCGAGCGGCAGCGCGAGCCGACCGGGCATGCGGTGTACGGATATCGAACCCCCTCCATACAGAGATCGAACCCCAGACGAGCAGAGATTGAAGTCAATCTGACAGATTGGAAAATGATATTAGTCATTACTCGAGTAACCTTGAGTAAGCCAAAATTGGCCTTATGAATAATTCATCACGGCTCAGAAAGATAAGTCATTTTTTTTTTAAAATAAAAGTTTATTTCATACAAAGCAATGTATATTTACAAGGTGTAATGCGTGTTTCTTTTGTTTGTGTATATTACACAGCGTTGCCGTTTGTTAGTGTTAGGTGTCACATGTGTGAATAAAACAAATACATGCATATATGCAGTTATAATATGACATTTATGGCAAAGTGCATGTAAACACATATGCCTTGCATATGCTTCATTTCCACTTCCACAAGCGGATTGTATGTAACACCTGTCCATCTCTTCCTCTCCTCTCTCTCTCTCTCTCTCTCTCTCTCTCTCTCTCTCTCTCTCTCTCCGTCACTCTGACACACACACACATTTTATCTTGATCTATCTCATACTATTTGGAGAAAGTAGTACGTTGAATGCCGTGAGCGAGGGCATTAAACTTTAAATTATCATTCCCATTAAAATGTGGCTTCTTTGTAATTTCTGGGTCACTTAGCTACCGAGGTGAAGGTTCACATTGTTGGTGTTGTTGGCCTGATGTCAAATTACAGGATGACGCTCTAGTGCCCTGTAAATGTCTATGACCGCTTTTATTGAGGGGACAAGTATCAGGGATTTAAAACTAGCAATTAGAGTCCATGGCCTGTCCCCAGGGAGATAAATGGTTCAAATCTGTGATAGTGTCTGGGAAGGACTTAAAATCTGACCACTAGATTTTAACTTTAACTTTAACTTATTAGGTACTTAAAAGGCTCATTTAATTTGTTTATACATGGTGATGCATAATTTTTTCCTTTTCAATCATATCATTACCATATAACATTTTAATACTTGAGATATCGCCTTAGTTTAAAGGCTGCTACACGCGCGCACACTCACTCAAACACACACAATCACACACCCATACACATGCGCGTGCAAATATGTGCACCACACACATACACACACACACACACACACACACACACACACACACACACCTGCATCCACACCCAGACGCATACATATGTTACTGCCAACGACACAGACACACATCCACAATATATTTCATGTTACACATTCAAATATAATAGTGGGAAAATTATCAATACTGGTAGCAATAGTAATAAAAGTATTAATAATAATAATAATAATAATAATAATAATAATAATAATAATAATAATAATAATTGTAAGATTATTAATACCGTCAATAAACACATTTAAAGTTGTGGTATCCTTTGTTTGAAACAAGTTACTTGCTTCTTCTGTAATACGTGCCGTCTTCAGGCAAAACTCTTACGGGATTTGCGCTTTTGGGGCTAAGGTTAGAATTTTTGAGACTTTTTGTAGATAAAGTTGTTGGACAATTTCTTTGTTGATTGTTCTGTAATTGTATAGTACTTTGTTTCTTAATGTCCATATAAGATGTCTGTACTCTGCCAATAGAACAAGTAGCTTGTGTGAATGTCTTGTGTGGAGTAAGGAATGGAATTTATCATGATTGCTTTGTAAACATCTGTTCTTTGTTTCGTATGAGTGTTTAGGATGTTTTGTAGGAGATTTCTTGTTGGCATAATTGTGTCGCATTCGTAATAGATGTGCTCTTCTGATTCTTGGACGTTCCGTCTACAAAGCTGACAATGTTGTATTTATTTAGTTATTTTTGCTGTTCTCTCTGTTTTTGGGATCATGCTGCAAACAAGCCTATATGTAATTTCCTTTGCTTTTGGGGTAATCTGCTTGTTGTGAATATTAGAGAAAGTTTCGGTATAATATTTTATGAAATATCTATGTCCTCTTTTGTCAAGGTCCCACTTGAGTAGACAGGGGACATAATATAGATAGAGAAGAAACATAGAAACATGGGATGAATAAGGGAGAGAAGAGAAGGGACTCGAACATTCGAGAAAGACGAGTTAGTTGTCACACTAGGCAGTACGCCCAGCCCCAACCCGGCAGAAGCGTGAAGGGTGAAACCCCACGAGGCGCACGAAGGGGCGAGCACACCGTGTCCACCTCACGAGAGTAGAGAGGGCAGACGGCAACTGGACATTGACGGAAGCGGGTGTAGCTTCTAGAGGGAGACACATGGATAGACATTACTTAGATCCTTAAGATATTAGTGATAGACATAGTTATGATGTTGTGTATAGATACTTGAATGCTTTGTATGATAAATTTGTATATAATATTATAAATACTGTGCGAGAAGATTATTCGCCAAACGACAGATATCGTAATAAAATAGTAACGACGGTAATCGAACTCAGAGTTCTGTCTTATCTGTGCTCGCACTGTTCTACCTGTCTGAACCCGAGTTTGCTATCCCTATTTGTGACACGTTGACATCTTTTAATTCTGAGGTGTACTGGAGTTGCTTGTAATTTAACTAAATGCTTGTAGATTGTATGTATTTTCTTGTGTAGTAATTTTTCGTGTCATTTAATGGCTGAAATACATGTTTTGTAAAATGTTGAGAGAGTGCCAAAGTAATGTGAGGATGTATTCCTAATAGGTTTTAAATAAGACAGCCTAATTCCAATGTAATAGTGTGCTAAAGGGTGTTTCTCTTGGTGTTGTAGGATTTCACCTATGTGTTTGGTCCTAAGTGCTTGTATTTTGGTTGTTATGTCTTGGAGGGCGATACCTCCATCTTTTTTGTCTTGCATGAGTGTAGTATGTTTGATACTGTATATGGTGCTGCCAAACACAAAGCGTCTAATCTCTTTGTTTATGTTTGTGACAGTCTGATGGGGAGGGGGGGGGGGAGGGCTACTAGGACTGTGCACAGATATAGTATTTTTGGAATTATATATGTATTAACAATGGTACTTCTACCAAAAATGGTAGTTGTTTTGTATTTGTACCTCTGCAACATATCTGTTATTTTCTTCTCTAGATTTTGCCATGTGTCTTTGTGTGTCTGATTTGGTTGACATGGGAAGGCTATTCCGTACAATTTTATAAGATTGTTTGATGTTAAGTCAAATGGAAAATCCGCCTTATTTTCCCATTTGCCTAAACCCATTATAGTAGATGTTTGGACGTTTAATTTTGCCCCACTCCCTTTACCGAAAAACGAGAACGTTTCTAAAATGATCCGTACAGATATTTCAGTTGTCGGAAAGAAAATTGTATCGTCCGCATAAGCACGCAGCTTTTGATCACCCTTCCCTGATGTGAATGTACCCCTGATATTGTCGTCCTGTCGTATGTTTTCTAGAAGTGGCTCTAGAGCGACAACATACAGTAATGGGGACAAGGGACATTCCATGTCTCACTGACCTAGAAAACCTGAAAGAATTGGTTAGGGTATGGTTTAATAGAATCCGACTTTCCGGTTTCAAATATAACATTTTGACCCATGTCCGAAAATAATTTCCCACGTTGCAGTGTGAGAGAGTTTTGTGGAGGTATGAGTGAGATATTCTGTCGAATGCTTTTTCTTGATCTAGAGAGATAATTGAGGACTGACAGTTTTTCAGATATTTGGTCACAACAACGCCACATCTGTGAGAAGTTTCCCCTTAAATCACTATCAGAAGCTGTCAAGCCGTCGCTAGGCGCATACCCACAACATGCCTCCCCCGAGACACCCTAATCCAGACCCTGACGATAGTAGTTACTCGAACTATCCTGTCACACGGATCTCGGCTCCAGAATCTTGAGGCAGCGTACATGTGGATTTACCACCCTTAAGACACTCTACCCCAGAAAGTAGCTTGATATATGGGAACTTGAGTGGCACTGTACCGGCCAATGAAAACGCATACTCCTTGAACTTCTTCAGGCTCTGGATGAACAGCTACGCCCAGGGCAACAATCAATTCTAGGTTACTCAACTCTAGAAGATAAAGATCCTATGATGTTTTCTTTAACGGCCAGAAAGTGTTTGGGCTAGACGATGATAACTTTCATGCCGTTGTCAAATAAATGGATCTGGCAATGATTATGTTTTATGATCCACTCGACCCCCAAACTGATGCAACCTCCTGGGAAAGTCCTGGGCACCATCCGAGAGACGAGCATGTTCGGTGACAAGTCCTTGATACAACATCTGGACATTCTGAATGAAACTCTGGTTACAACTTCCAAGCGAACCTCCAATGCACCCAAGCTGCCGGTTACAGAATCTATATGCACTGTGGCTAGAATATGTGGTTTTAAAAAAAAACACACACACACAAGGCTAATTCATAAATCCCACCTCATCTATTGACATACGGAAGAAGTCATGTGGATTGGTCTGATTGTCAGTGTGTATTTTGGTCACATGTCGTTATGCAGAGCTCAACGTATATAGCGTAGTGTACTGATTATCAGATTACTGTTGTTGTCACTGCTTCCTTTGGTGACGAGAGTTAGGTTTCCATGGTGTGGTGACTTTCACTATGTACTTACAATTTGATAGATGTTTTATTACATTTGTTTTGTTCCCTGTGTACATGTATATTCTGTGTTCGTCAGGAATGAGACGCTGGAATCTCTTGCCCCCGGGTAGATTAGGCCCGTTAACCAATAAAGCGGCCAATCTAGGAGATGGAAAACTCCGATTATAAACCCCTAAGTTTAAGGTGGACCGACGTGCCGAGGACTGAATGGCCACGGGTGAGTTGGTCGTGAACGTGGAACGTCTGGTATGCGGGCGGGGCGGCGCCAGGCGTATGGACTCCTGAGGGACATCCCCTGCCTCTTCCCTAGTAAGCAGGCAATGCTAGGGTGGCCGTTTATTTCCTGCAATATCTAAACTTTGCCTATGGATTTATTTAAACACGGGAATCGTCGCCGGAGCTACGGAGCACGTGCTCTGCGCTTGACACATCTTTCAGCGGCTAGCGAAGAGAGGGTGAGGAGGAGAAGGCGAGGAAATGGTGTGAGAAGAAGGCATAGAAATAGGAGGGCAGGCGCCAGGAGAACAAGACGAAAAGTGGAGAGACTAGGTTTCAACCATGTAAGAGTGGGATACTGGAACTGTCGTAGTGCCAGGAAGAGAGGTCCTATATTGGAGAGGCTAATATATGATTTTGATGTCCTCATGCTCCAGGAGTTAAATACAGATAAATACCATTGCCCTGGGTACGTCAGTTATATAAACCCCACTGGGCAGAAGAGACATGGGCAAGGTCTGCTGGTGAAGAAAGGAGTAAAGCATGTGGCACTTGACTTGAGCCAGTGGAATCACAGTGCAAGAGAGGTCCAGGGTATACAAATGGAGATTGGTGGCTTAAGTTGGAACATCATAAATGTATATGCCACAGTTGACTGTTTTGTCAGAAAGGAACAATGGGACTGGCTTAAGGAATTAGAGGACTTACCAGGTGATAGGCTACTCATATATGGAGACTTCAATGCGAGAAACAGAGATTAGGACAGTAGTGGAGAAAATCGACAAGGAATTGCACTTGCGGATGCCATGGTGGACTCCGAGGTGGTCTGCATAAATGATGGTAGGCCGACTAGAATGGCAATGAGGCCTGGCGATGCAGATACTGCTATTGATTTGGCACTTGTCTCCCAGTCATCAGTCCTTGATGTAAGGTGGACTGTTTTGACTGACCATGGGAGTGATCACATGCCATGCTCAGTCCTGATCTCTAAGTCCAGGAAAGTTAAGGCTGGGAGAGCGCGCAAGACCTTTCGATATGAGCGGAGCGACAGCCTTCTTGGACGCCTCAGACATGGGGCATGCAACAGGACTGTTAAAACTCCTTTTTTGCAGCCCCCATGGTGGACCCCAGAAGTAGACAATGCGTGGAAAGCAAAGAGAGCTGCAGTGAAACAGCTAAGGAAATTGCGACAGACACCCCTAAGCTCACGAGAGGAAGTGGACATAGCGGAAAATGACAAGAAAGACAAGGTGGAGGCTTTCAAGCGATGTGCTGCAGAGGCCAAGAAAGTAAAATGGGAATGTTTTATGAAGGAGATTGGAGGTGATAAAACACTGCATAAATTCTGGAAACTGTACAGACAAATGCAAAGAAAAGATCGGCCTATGACAGTGGGAACAATTTATAAAGAGGATGGGGTACGCTTGACAACAGACAAGGAGAAAGGGGAGGCATTTCTCCAGAGATATTTAGAGCAGACCAATCATAGTGATGCGGATACCAGGGAAGCAGTTAGAGTAGAATTATCTGGCACAATAGAGAATATGCCTTACGAAGACATCATAATGTTTGAAGATGTTAAACATATTTTGCAGAAGGCAAAAGACACAGCACCAGGGCCTGATGGTGTCAGGTATGGCCACATGAAGGCTTTGAGCGATGTAGACCTGAAGGAGATGGCCGGCTGCTTTAATCAGAGCATTAGGACAGCGTCAGTACCGCGGGATTGGCTGCATAGCTATCTCATCCCTCTCCCAAAACCATACAAGGATCAGTCAAAGCTTGGCGGCTTTAGGATCATCACCCTTCAAAATACATTTGGGAAGGTTTTAGAGAAGATAGTCGCTGTTAAGCTGCAGGATTTTTTGGAAAGGGGGAAGCTTCTTCCAAGAGGCCTGGGGAGCTACAGGCCAGGAAAAGATACCTGGTCAAATGCAGCCACCTTTGCCTTTGACGTTTATGAGGGGTTCCAGAGTAGACAGGAAACGATGGCGGCAGCGCTTGATCTCGAAGATGCTTACAATAGAGTTCGCTATGATATTTTGATGACCGCACTTATGGAGAAGGGGGTCAATCCCTTGTTGGTGAACTGGATAGCAGCCGTCCTGCATTCTCAAGTTGCTCTCCGTCTAGGCGCATGGACCTCAGAGCCACATATTTTAACCCCGGGACTGCCACAGGGATCTGCAATCTCACCGGTGCTCTTTAATGTGTATACGAGCAAGATTGCATACCTAGAAGCACCAGGGGTTGGAAGGATTCTAACATTTGCAGATGATATTCTTGCATACAGGCAGGAGAGAAATAGGGATCAAACAGCCCAGGAGCTTCAGGTGACATTGGACAAAGTGATTGACTGGTGCACTGAAATGAGTGCTGTCATCAACCCGGAAAAGGCGGCGGTGTTGTGGTGCTCTCTGGACAACAGGATTGTGAGAGATGATACCCCAAGCCTCACGATAGATGGTAGAAGCGTCAACAGAGAGAACAAACTGAAGTATCTGGGAATCACATTTGACAGGAGTCTGTCCTTCAAGGGCCATGTGGAGACGGTTGTGACAAGATCTCGAAAGGGACTCAATGCACTTAAATCTATGGCTGCAATGGACACAGAGCAGAGAATGCTCTTCACACTATACCAGCACTTGATCCTCTCAGTGATTGATTATGGACTAGGAATGCTTACTGTCTCAAAGAGTCAGCTGTTTAAATTAGAGCGCATACAGAATGAAGCGATGCGGGTCATTCTGGGATGCACCAGAGACACTCCAGTAGTGTGTATGCGTTACATTCTTGGTCTGCCTACTGTTGCTAGTAGGCACAAGGTGATGCAAGCGAAGGCATACCTCAGAGTAGCTGCAGACATAGATCACCCGTTGCATGAGGCGCTGGACGTAGTTAAGGGTCAGAGACTGATAAAAGGGAAATCATGGATGGCTCAGGCTGAGGATACGATCAGACAGGTGTGCCCCTTGGAGAACATCAGGCGAGGAGAGGAGTGGGTCAGAGTGCCAGCCGTGCAGTCTGACTTGTGCAGAGTTGTAATAACATTGAGCCAGGAGTGCAGAGAGTGGCCAGCAGGGGCCACGGAAGTGGAAATTCAGCTTCTAATTCAGGAAAATTATCGCCCGGGTGATGTGATTATCTACACGGATGGGTCAGTGTTGAGAGGTAGGAGAAGTGCCTGGGGGTTCTTGGCAAAAACTAATGGTCGGCGTTTGGTGCAGGAGAGCCTGGCGTATGATAACACTACATCTAGCTTAAGAATGGAGGTGGAGGCGATCAGTGCAGCTTTCCGCTGGATAGAAAACACGATACATACACACATTGTGATTGTAACTGACTCAGAAAGCATGCTGAGAAGGGTGAGAACAGGTAGGCTTCGTGCAGAGTGGCTTGCTCCGCTTCGGAGGTCATGGGTAGTAAGCATCACCTGGATCTTTTCTCCTGGGCATGCCGGTGTGCTGGGGAATGAACAGGCGGACAGATTGGCTGGCTCTGCAAAATTTGGTGGAGTATTGATGCATGACAGGGCAGACGTGGTTGCGGCCTTGTGGGGGCACGTGTACACCTCGGAGGAGCAGATGGAGCACCATGGTCTGGTAAGAATGAGACAACGAGGTGTGACGAGGGGATCTGGCCGACGCTCGGCGCTCGGAGGAAAGGCGAGACGGACATATAATCAGATTGCTACTGGAACTATTAGTGTTGGAACTCTTCGCTGGCTGCTGAGGATGGGGACGGAGCGCTTATGGGAATGTCCTGAATGCTGTGATGTCGGTTCCTAAATCAATCAATCAATCAATCAATCAATCAGATGTGTGTAGTTGATGATGTCCCTTATGAAGTGTGTGTGTTGCTGGATATTCCGGTGTTGTACACTACATTGCTGGTCTTCATGAATGAGAGATGCCGTTACTGGTTTGAATTAATCCGTCATAGCCTTTGTTAAAATCTTGTAGTCTACGTTTAAAAGCGAGATCAGTCTGTAACTCTTTAAAAGTGTCTTGTCGGTGTTCTCCTTCGGAATAAGAGTGATGTAAGACGTGTTGAAACTGGGAGTTCTTCTTTGTGGAAAGATTCAGAGAATACTGTTAGTAAAAGGGGACCTAGAAGATGAAAGACAAACTGATAGAATTCAGCGGTAATACCGTCAGGGCCAGGCGATTTGCCCTTCTGCATTCCGTGAACCGCTTGTGTTATATCTGTTAGGGTTAATTCAGTATCTGGTGTTAGTTTTTGTTCCTCTGTAAGTTGTTGTGTGAATTTCATAAAGTTTTCTTGTACATGCGCCTGTGTGTTTTCCTCTGTGTAAAGGTTCTTGTAATAATCTTCAAAGGCTAGGGCTATTGGTTGCGGCTCGACTTGTATATTTCCTTCCCTGTCAATTATATGGCCTATCTGTCTGCTGCGCTGTATGTTTTGTTCTACAGCTAGGTATTGTTTACTCGGTATCTCTTGTGTTATAGTTTGTAACTTTGTTCGCAGTAAAGCCCCCTGAAATCGGTGATGTCTGTGGAGATCTAATTCTTCCAGTAATGCTATGATGTGTGGTGAATTTATGTCTGTCTGTAGTAAGCGCTTAATTGCATTTTCCAATACTTTTTCTTGTTGTAGTGTTTGTCTGTGTATTACTGCTGCTAGTGTTTGAGTTCTCTCTCGTATAGTTTGTTTAAGTGTTTCCCAGAGTTCTCGTGCAATATCCTCCGGTATATTGCTTGTGTATGTGAGGATCAGTTTTGATTTGTCTGACAGGTTTCTTTGTCGTGGTGGTGTGTTAATATTATCACTGTCTCTTCCGGTCATAGCGCTGGTCGTTATCTGTTCAGTATAATTACTTACACATTTCTTTTTGTTTGACCTGTGAGCTTCAGGCGGTGTAGGGTAGTCGTGGTTGTTGAGGGCCGTCAGCGTGGTAACAGGTGTTTGGTGGGCTGGAGGTGTCGAGCTCTCCCCGTCAGACAGGCTCTTGGTTGAGCGTCCCCTTTTCTGACTGACCAGCTGGACATGGTCTTCATCCTCCTTACTATTTTGATCTGTGTCGGAGTTCGAGGTGACTTTTTGTCCCGTTCTAGGTCCCTTCCGGGTTTGTACTTTGGCCGGACATTTATTACTCCAGTGGGAGTCTTTCCCCACAGACTGTACACGCCGTACAGCGCCCCGGAACTGTGATAAAGAGACGGTGTAGCTTTTCTTCTACCCCGTCCAACTCTATGTCCACGAAATGTGGCAGAGGTTCTTTCGGGTTGCATAGAATTAACCACTTGACCGTGCTGTTTTTAAGTTTATGCACTTCCGCATTTATATCTCCCGAAATATCCGCGGCTATTTGCTTCACTGTCTCAATCTTTGCGGTTGTAGGCATCCAGTGAATCATAGCCTTGGTCTTTTCCTTCTTTATGTTTTCGATTAAAATAGTTAATTTAGGATCCTGCAGTTCATGCTACATCCCGTGAAACCGTTCATAATGAGCGGCCTTTGCTTCCGGTGTCAGCATAGCGTACCATCTTTTAGGGTCCTCAAAACGGTAGATGGGTTTTATCACTTCCCTACCGATCCCGCAAGGCCCCCTCAAGACGCTTGCCATCAGCGATTAGCTGAACCGGAATACATGAGCTCCTGATATAGAAAACACAAGTGTGTTCGCTTGATGGAACTCTCCTCCCTCGAAATCTTCACTCGTGTTGACTTTGACACGTTTTACAATTTGGTTTTCCATCTTATATAATCCGTGACAGAGGAAATCTTTAATACAGATTTACACGTGGTGAAAACAATCGAAAACACTTCCACAAAATTGAAATCACTGATATGTTTGAATAATCCGTGACAAAGGACATTTTAATCCAGATCTACACCTGGTGAAACACTATCGAATTCACTTCCAAAAAATTAATGTCACTGATATGTTTAAATAATCAATGAAAGAAAATCTTTAATCCAAATTCTACACGTGGTGTTGACGCCGCCTGGCCTGATCAGGAAAACACTATCCACAGGAAACCCACAGGCAATAGAAAGGATTAAAACGAAAGCATGAAGAGGTTAAGGCGAAATGTATACGTTGTGAAGAGAAACCGAGTAAGTCATGTGACTCCACAGCAGTTGCCCATAACTGTATTATTATTTCGCCGGTGTCCATAGTGGTTATCAATGCTTTAAATTTAGGCAAAATTATACATTATAAATACTAGCGAGGCATAGATTAACATTAATAAATTAAATCTAATCACAAACAAATCTGGTATATCTCTAGTTTGATTAACCTAGATTATTAGTCTGAAAATAAAAATATATATTTTACATAATATAATTAATAAATTGTTATGAACATCTATGATAATAAGCAAATAATAAACACCGCGAGTTATATCCCCTGCCCAAAATAAGTGGTCTCTCCTTGCTAGCCTGTCGTTACCTGCACACCATGCCCAATCCAGCTGAAAGATCAAACACTGCTTTTGTGTTAAGTAATCCTCGTCAGCTCTCTCTCTCTCTCTCTCTCTCTCTCTCTCTCTCTCTCTCTCTCTCTCTCTCTCTCTCTCTCTCTCTCGCTGGCAATGCTGACAGCGCAGTTCTGATACTACAGTTTTACCAGTATCAACCCCGGCAAGGAATGGGTGCCGGTGTCTCCAGCTTTTAAGTGCACTTTCTCCTGCATTATCACACTCGACAGACGGTGAAGAGAGCAGAACCCTGCCGCTGTCAATGCAGAGGTTAACGTGAAGATAACCCCGAAGTGCTCATCTATACAGATGTATCTGTTGTAAAGCAGTAGAGAAGTGCATGGGCATTTACAGCCCGTTCAGTGGGCCGAACCGTTCAAGAATCCAGTGGTGCCCATTCTATGACCATGAGCAGCATGACGATGGAGGTGATGGCAGTTACACAGGCTTTCATATGGCTGGAATCACAGCATTATACCAACGTGTGTGTACTAAGTGATTCAATGAGCATGATTCAGAAGGTCGAAGCTGGATCTGTACGCAGACAGTGGACTAGGTCGCTGTGGAAGTCTGTTGTCCGTAAAGTCACCTTCATCTTCGTCCCGGGACATGCGGGAGTCGAGGGAAATGAACGAGCTGACAAACTGGCTGGCTCTGCACCCCCTGTAGATGGCCAGCCCATGGATAGTGCCGATGTTATTAACGTCCTCAAAGATATGTCGAGAACAGAGGACTTTGACGTCAGTGAATCCACATCGCTGTCCAGGATGAAAGACTTGGGAGTAAGAATTGGCACAGCCAGACGCGAGAGGTACATCGGGAAAACAAGGCGCCTCGTCAACCAACACAGAACTGGCACTATTAGCCACCGGACGCTGATGCATATGCTGGGGGAGGATCTGAGCACCCATGGACCTGTCCAGAGTGCAATGAAGATACCCCAACTGATAACTGATAGCTGACAGCGCGCCGCAATTCTTCCGGTCAGCTGTCCAAATAACTCTGGCAGTCCCTACGCGCATGTGTTTGCAATTACCTGCGATGGCTAGCTCGCCACTGAATCTGACAGTAATTAAATGACCAAGCAACGCTGGTGAAAGAGGGGTAACTGGCCACCATGGTACACGTGTTTAAAAGTATGTGTTTCGGTCAAGTATTTTAACCATAAACCGTGTATTGTATGAATCATTTAATAATGGTAAGATAACAGGCGATGCAGAAACGAGTGACTGCAATAATGTTATGCTATCCGCGTGTTTCTGGCTGACACTCTTTCTAGTTTATAGAAACCAGCGCATTCACTAATATAACCAATTGGTTTGTAATGCAATTTTCATGTGCACAGCAGAAGGGTTCTCCACAGCACCTGTTCTTTCTGAATCAAGACTGCTGTCTCTATCCATCATAATCTCTCTCTGTATTTCTCTCTCTTTCTCTCTGTCTCTCGCGCTCTCTTTCTATTTTTCTCTCTTTCTCCCTCTCTATCTCTGTCTCTCTCTCTCTATCTTTCTCCCTCTCTTTATCTCTCTCTTTCTCTCTCTCTCTCTTTCAAGCTCTTTCTTTCTATCTTCCTCTCTATGTCTGTCTCTCTCCCTTTCTCTCTCTTTCTATGTTTCTCTCTCTTTCTCTCTCTTTCTTTCTCTCTCTCGCTCTTTCTCGCTCTCTCTCTTTCTCTCTCTTTCTCTCTCTCACTCTTTCTCGCTCTCTCTCTTTCACTCTCTTTCTATCTTTCTCTCTCTGTGTCTGTCTCTCTTTTTCTCTTTCTTTTTCTTTCCCTTTCTCTCTCTTGCCCTCTCTCTCTCGTTCTATTGTTTTTTCTCTCTTTACCTCCCCCACTTTCTCCTTCTATCTTTCGCTTTCTCTATGTCTCTCTCTTTCTATTTCTCTCTTTCTCTCTCTGTCTCTTTCACTCTCTCTTTGTATTTTCTCTCCCTCTCTCTTTCTCTCCGTCAATCTCTATTTTTATCCTTCTCTCTCTGTCTCTCTCATTCTATCTCTCTCTTGCTCTCTCTCTATTTCTCTATCTTTCTCTCTTTCTCTCTCTCGCTCTCTTTCTCTCTAGCTATTTCTAACTCTCTTTCTCTTTCTCCCTTTCTCTCTGTCTCTTTCTCTCTCTCTCTCTCCCGCTCTCTTGTTGTCTCTCTTTCTCTCCGTTAGCCAATGTATTGTCTCTTAGTCTCTTTATCTATCTTTCTCTATGTCTCTTTCTCTCACTTTTTCTCTCTATTTCTCTCTTTCTCTTTGTTTACGTATGTGTTGCAGGGGTAATGGCCACATCCGATTACATATAACACTGCTTCCGGTCGCATGTGGAATGGAAAAACCAAATCACGTGCTCACTGGCTACGAGTGGTCAAAGATGGCGTCACATCCGTTTATTCGTGATAATGGCAAAATCAGACTACGTGCTCACTGGAAAAAGCCGATCAAAGATTGCGCTGTTTCCGGTCGCATGTATAATGACTAAAACCAGACCACGTGCTCGTTGGCTACGAGTGGTCAAATATGGCGCTGATTCCTGTCGCACGTGTAATAGCTACAACCAGACCACGTGCTCACTGGCTAAAATCGGTTAAATATGGCGTCGCATCCGGTCATATGTGTAAGGGTACATCCAAAACACATGGTTAACAGGGATACTAAAGAAAACGATTGCTCTGTCAGTTGTCGAGCCGGGGGATCTAATTAACGATGATCACCATATATGTGAGTGATTCCACTAAATCATCATCATTGCATCTGATGGGCAAAATGGTCGCAATTCTCTTTTGTCCATAACTGTTAGCGTGGCCCACCAAGTAACACCAAAGAACATCCCGACATCAATAAACATATGACACTTTCGCTTGTAGTATACACAACTATATCCAAGTATCACAGTGCCGGACTAAGCCTTTCTCATACTCATGGCGCAGAGATGTGATCACCGATGCTAGTCGGGGAAGACGAATCTGTACGTATCAGCTATCGGCTCATACAGCGATGAGTGGCTAGTGCATGATAACAGATGTATTATAATAATACATACGAACACAACAAACTGTTCCGACTCAACCTTAGGCAATGCATATTACATGACATGTCACGTGTCCGCTGTTCTAGCCACAGACATTATCACGTAGCAGATTAGACATCTTAACTTTCAATACCTCTCTATGTGTCCATAAGGGTCTTTATATCTTTCTCCCGAAACCCATTTCCAAGACCAATATATGATTTTCAGTGTGCCTGCTCAGTACCACACTCCACGCCCAGACAAAAATACAACTTCTATGTACCACTTCAACAGTCAAATGAGAAAATATGTTAGACAAAGTACTAAAAATGTGGGTCAAATACAGAAATAGCTCGTCCAAACTTATAATAAGTAGGAACATTTCATAACCTAGTGGAAAACTTATCAACCAAGTAGGAAAACATGTTAGTCAAATAGGAAAAATATTGACCACATAACGAAATATATTGTCCAATCTTAGGAAAAGTAGGAAAATTTGTTAGCTAAATGGGAAAAAAGATTGACTAAGTAACGAAATATCCCTGCCAAACTTATGAAAAATAGGAAACTTTGTTAACTCTTTCTCTGCCATGCGCCCATACTTCGCTACAATTGATAGACAGTGACAAACGTGGGCCCTTTAATCGCCACAGTGTAAACGGTGGTTTAGTTGTCCCTTTTCCTATTTTCCGCAATTTTTAGTTAACTTCGCTAGCTTAAAATTGAGACAGAAATATTTCGCAGGCCGCTGACAACCATATTTGTCCTTAGAAAGCATTTGATTCTTGATTCCAAAAGATTGTTTTGATTTGAACTTCGAAATGACAACACCTTCTTGTTTTGGACCTCATATATTTTCATAAAATTACTGTTTTAAACAATTTTATATTATAGTTATAGTGATTTCAAGGACTTTGTGAAAGATTCTAAAACTTACATTACGTGCAGTATTCGGTTGGTCAGTTTGATTGCAAGCGAAACACTGCAAGCGGAAATTCGTCACAATATGTCATAATATGTGTCGGATAAATAGTTGATGGCTGAACCCTAAAGAGATAAAGGATACAGAGTTCCTCTTTCTCAATGTGATCCTGCCCGTTAAAATTAATTTAGCTGTTACTGGCTCAATGATTTGAGACCATTAAATAGAGTTTTGGAGAACCAAGGAATACCTCAAGGAAAAAGAATGAAATTTTTACTGAGTATCCCAAATGTCCTTATGGATGGTTCCTTGCCTCTCCTCTATTAACTAAATAATTACTGTAGGGTAATTGCTTACAACAATTTTACTATAACAAGAGAACTCTCAAAAGAGAAAATAACCCGTAATTTTCATAATTTAATATACATATACATGGATTTGTAGCTTATACATATAATAGCATACAACAATCAATACAGTACAATTACAAGATCATGGGCATAGTAGTCTCTTAACTAAGTATCTATCTTCTGGCTGTGCCATTGTATCATACATTGTCTTCAGAGTTGCCCCCGTTCTTAATGATAAATATTGGGCCTCTTCTGCTGGCCTAATCTGTAGAAAGAAACTGGGTACCCCGTGATTGGTTTACCATCCAGTTATTGGATCTCGGTAACATTCAGTGTAGAATATTCTTGTCATTATAGACATTTGAAAATATGATGGAAGACCGCCTCAAGCCCAATGCTGCAGCTAAACAGGATACAGAAACAGAATGGAGAGCCCTAAAGGACATAATTTACAACACTGCTATGGAAATCCTGGGTCCAGCCCCCCGAAAGCATAAAGACTGGTTTGATGAACATTCCGAAGACATCAACCAATTGCTGGTCGAGAAACATTTTCTCATCAAGGCACATTTGAATGACCAGAAGTCAACATAAAAAAAGTTGCCTTCAAGAACATTCAGAAAGTAGTGCAGCAGAAACTTCGCCACATGCAGGACTCCTGGCTGAGCAGCAAAGCTGATGAAATTCAGGGCTTAGCTGACAGACATGATATGAAAAACTTCTACGACTCACTGAAAGCGGTCTATGGTCCTACATCACCAGGCATAGTTCCCCTCCTCAGTGCAGATGTGAGAACACTGGTCACCGATAAGAAATAAATCCTTCAACGCTGGGCAGAGCATTTCAGCAACATCTTACATGCATCTTCCTTCTTCGATGATGAAACCATCAACTGCCTTCCTCAAGTTCCTACCAATGAGACACATGGTGACCTGCCAACCATAGTGGTAGTAAACAAAGCCATCCAGCAACTCTCCAGCGGCAGGGCACCTGGTCCTGACTCCATCCCAGCAGAGATATACAAGGCAGGTGGGCCGGTCCTAACAGAGCAGCTTCACCAAGTCTTCACAAACATATGGGTGAACGAGACCATGCCACAAGATTTCAAGGACGCGTCAATAGTTCACCTTAACAAACGTAAAGGAAACCGCCAATCCTGTGACAACCACCGAGGCATCTCCTTGCTTTCAATTGCAGGGAAGACACTCGCCATAATTCTTCTCAATCGCCTCACAGCCCATCTCGATCAAGGTCTTCTTCCTGAGAGTCAATGTGGCTTCAGAAAAGAACGTGGAACTGTTGACATGATTTTTGCTGCAAGGCAGCTGCAAGATAAATGTCAGGAACAGAGCTGCGAAATGTTCTCCACTTTCATTGACCTTACCAAGGCATTTGATACAGTCAGCAGAAAAGGACTGTGGAAGATCATGGCAAAATATGGCTGTCCACGAAAGTGTGTCCAAATAGTGCGGCTATTTCATGATGGCATGCAGGCAAAACAACAGGAAAATGGTGAATTGTCTGAACCCTTTCCTGTCACCAATAGAGTGAAGCAAGGATGTGTCCTGGCACCAACACTGTTCAGCCTCATATATTCAGCCATGTTGTTGAATGCCTTCGAGAACGACGACATTGGAATAGACATCAACTACCGTATGGATGGAAAGTTATTCAATCTCAGAAGGCTGAAAGCAAAAACCAAAATTAACAGCGACACCGTCAGAGAGCTCCTGTTTGCTGATGATTGCGCTCTATACGCCAACTCAGAGGCGACATGCAACATAATGTTTCAGCTTTCTCACATGCCTGTGCCAACTTTGGGCTCAATATAAACGTGGAGAAGACTGTAGTTATGTACCAGCCAGCTCCAGGGAATAATCACACTGTGCCGAATATCAAAGTGAATGATCATAGACTAAGTGTTGTGGACAAATTCACCTATCTACCTATCATGGCAGCACTGTGTCACAAGCTGTCACAATTGATGACGAAGTGAATGCAAGAATCTCCAACGCCAGTGCGGCCTTTGGCAGACTGTACAAGAATGTATGGGACAGAACTGGAATAAGCCTGCAAACAAAGCTAAAAGTCTACAAAGCAGTTGTATTATCCACACTGCTATATGCTTGTGAAACCTGGACTGTTTATCAGCGACACGCTAGGAAAATAAACCACTTCCACACAGTCTGCCTAAGGAAGCTACTGAAGATTAAATGGCAAGACAAGATTCCAGACACTGAAGTCCTAGAAAGAGCATCCATGCCCAGTATCCACACTTACTGATGAAGAATCGGATTCGTTGGGCTGGTCACTTGACTCGCATGTCAGATCACAGGATCCCTAAACGAATTTTTTACAGCGAACTGCGTTGTGGTAAACGCTCCCAAGGTGGCCAGAGGAAACGCTTTAAAGACACTCTGAAAATCTCAATGAATGCTTTTGGAATTCATCATGAAACATGGGAGGCTGCAGCCAGAGACCGAATTTCGTGGCGTGCATCATTACGCAAGGGTGCAACCATATGTGAGGAACCAGGACTGCAAGAGATGTGAAGAAAAGGCAGGATAGAAAAACCACTGCAGGAAATCCTCCTCCAGAAACGTCGAGCATTATTTGCCCACATTGTCAAAGAACATTTCGAGCCAAAATAGGCCTTATCAGCCATCTTAGAACCCACGGCTCCATACCTTCAACCCCACTGGATGAAATGAATGGTCATCATCATTCTTGATGGACAAACAACATAACAGAATATTCTTGAGTGTTCTTTATTGTTTTCCCCGGTGATTTATTATAAATTGGCTCACTGGTGTTCTTCACTTATACCTGTATAAAAGGATATGTGATACCTGTCCTGGGAAGGTCGTGAAAATTGACAGGAAGTTTCTGTGGAATAGTATTTGGCTTCACTATCTCAGATGCCTCACTCAGTTAATTGGCTAATGCATTCACTCAAGCTGCTACAACTACTTTCACAAAGTGCTGCATTCACAAAGTCAGGTCTAGATAATGACCACTACCTGCAATTTTAGCATCACATAATTCTAATGTTATCATAAATATGACATTAGAAATGAAATGTAAAAGCCTAAGAACACAACAAGTGAAAACAATAAATGAATCTTGTTCTTAGAGAAAATAAACATAGAAGAAAGATAGTCTTGGTGTTCTCAATTAGTTATCACCAACATAGTTGTTTGCTCTCACTCCAATCTTCCACTATCCGGTGTTCTAGGTTTAACTAGCAGATGTGCAGTTTCGTCTTCACCTATGCCTGTCCTCAGGTCTATAGTTTAAGTAATACCTTGAGGGATTTGGAATTTGACAATGATGTTGTCCATTCTCTTCTGTACCTAGTTTTGTTCTCTACTTCATCTTTTCCCATTCAAGAAAAAGGGTCTCATACATTAAGGGCTTTTAAAATCAGTTCCCATTTCAATGAGTATTTGTTTATAAACAATATAAGCACATTATGGTATCATTCTTGTATAGCCTTCAAGTGCAGTCTTCTTCATTAAATGCTTCAAGTGAGAAGATTTCTTCCATTCTCATGGATGTAATATTTATTATCATCAAACTCATCATGGTTTCTTTAATCATTGTAATTACAATCATTATCACTATTATCATGCTTATGACATTATAAATTATTACATCATTCTAACATTATCATCATAATCATTATTACATCATTTTCATTATATTACAGTCATCATCATCATCTTTGTAGTACATTATTATCATTACACTAGACCATATGTGTTAATAGTAGTGACATGACTACAAAGCGGGATATTGCTTAAATTACACACAAAGATGCTGTAATATGCGTAATGTATGATATTGGTGGTGGCCTCCTTAGCGCACAAAACTAGATGATAGTAACATGAATGATATTTTATACAAAGTGGTGTTATGCGCCGGAGTGTACTAAATTATTATTTAGTTTATGGGTTACGCCGAAGCAGTTCTCTGGTGATAGTCATGGCATTTCACATCAAGTTGCCGGCTATCCTGAGATTGACTGTTGGCTTATACTTCATCTCTCTCAGTCTGTAACTTCACTCACTCACTCAAATTCATCATGCATCAATCAACATATCCATCTGTGCATGTGAGGTCAATTCACTTATCTCAGACATCATTCATATGCATGGATGATCATTTCACTCAGTCTATAGACACATTCATATTGGTATGGGTGATCATCTAGGAATCATTCATCACACATCCTTCATACTGGCATGTAAGGTGGGTGAATTCCCAATGATAACTGAAAATGTTTACCATTGTTGATATCACAATGAAATATCTCCTTTCACAATCACTCATCATACAGATCCTATCTGTAGGAATGACATCCTGCCTATGTAGGTGCTTTACACAGAATACATTCACAGATTCAACAAGAATCACATTACAAGGGAATCTCATCCTTCAACCTAACTTATACTATTTCCTGGATATTTAGTCATGCATGCTGATGGGTTTTATAAAATGATACATTCACATCTGTTTAACAATGATGAGCCACACATGACACGAGCATGCTCTTCAATGACATAGACATGTGATCATTAGGCACACATATGAAATTCACCCAGGATTTAGCAACATGAAATCAAGTAGTCACCTTAAGCCCTCATCAAATACATACGATTTATGTGTTCTCCTCAGTCTGCATTCAGGCATTATGAATCGTAACCATTCTACCATGCCGGTTGACTAAGTATTATTATTGAGTAGCACAAACATTAATTCCATATGTTTACAACATTGAAAATACATTTGACTCACCGCCTTTACTCAACACACAAAATTATGATCCCTATAGAATCTATTTGGTTCTCATGGGTTCATGAATTACAAGAAAACCATTTGTTTGTCCATGTGCTCATGTCAAAATTACATCTACTGACTAATTACACATTACACTAATTTTTCTATCAGTGCTGGCACAAGTAAACTAGTTTTAAATCTTACCAGTGGGCACATGTACCCTATGTACTTACCACTGTACTAAGAATTCTTAGTTTCCTTAAGTCTTAAGTTACTCTAATTCATTGTATATTGAGTTTCATGCTTAAGAAATAAAATTTACAACATGTGTCTAATGTTTTATACCTTAACTAAGTTGTTTAGCTGGGAGAAAATAAACACTGTAGTTTTCTCCTAATGTACAGTTTATCTTATGTCTATGATAACTGAGTATAATATTATTAATTTGTACTAGATTAAATTCTTAAGACCTCACCATTCTAAATCATTGTAGATTGAGTTGCTTAAGAAATAAATGTACAACTTGGACTAATGCTTATACATTACATCAGTTGTTTACTTTGGGAGAAAATACAATTCACTATGGTTATTCTTAATGAATAATTTATGTATAAACTATAAAAATTAACTATATTATAATTACCTTCTTAAGAACTCACCACGTGTTCAGCAAGTCGACTTACCAATACTTCTTCTAAGAAAAAGTCTCACACTTAATCTAAGATTTAAAATAAATTATATTCACCTCATCCAAACAGGACGACTTCCAACACTTCAGCGACAGGTTTCCGAATCTGGGTTCGATGTTGTAGGCTGATGTTTCCTATCTTCATTTAAAATACTTATATTTAAATATGTTGTTTAGACATATCTCATCATTCTCTCCGCTCAGATCTTCTCCTCGCCTTGTGCTGGGCTGGTTCACAAACAGACAGTTTCATTCCCGCATGTTGCTTTTTAATTTGTTTTCGTTGTTCCGGTGGTGACGTCACAATGGGTCGATGAAAAAGTCGGATTATTGCCGCAGAGAATGAGGCGGTGTCAAACTTTTATCGTCGCCAGGAATTATTTACCGCATGTTACGCTTGTGAAAATGTAATATATCACAATATGATGGCACATATCGAATTATGAATGCGCTAATGGGGCACATTTATGCCCCTACATTTGTTTTGCCTATCAAAACTTATTTAAGGAGTATTTACATAATAAAATTTAAAAGATTAATAATTATAACTAAATAGAAAATATTGTTTATATTCTTCTTCCAGAGAGACGAATGGAGACGGATTGTATTTGCAGCAAAGAACCTCAATGGCTCGGAACGCTGAAGTAGTAGAAGTATTCTTCTTCTCAGTACAATCTGAGATGTGTGTTACTGTCATTTTATATTTTGTGTGAAAATTATGTGCTTCAAAATATTATGTTTTAGTTATGTTTTATTTCTGCTGTTGTGCAGTTCTTGTGATATTATTGAAACAAAAGTGGTGTGTGTAATAGTATTCAACAAATTTAACTGGATTAGTTGCAGTGGCTTATAAATACAGCCTTGGTAAGTAATATTTTTTTATAATTTTTACATCTTTGATTTCAATTTTTATTATTAAACCTCTCATTAAATTCATAGTATTTATAACCTATCAATTAATTATTAACACTGTCGTGTTCCTTTTGCGATCCTTTTTCATTTGATATATAAAACAAAATATCAGCTACCATTTAAATGTAACACACCCCTACTTCCAGTTTTCTGACATGAATTTCTGTTTGGTCAGGTTCCAATTTTCGCTTGGCATTGACAAATTTAACCAAGTGTGAAAAACTATCAGCCAAAGAGAGAAATGTCTCACCCAAACTTATAAAACCTAGGAAAATCTGTTAGCCAAATGGGAAAAATATGGGTCAAATACAGAAATATCTCACCTAAATTTATAAAAAGTAGGAAAATTGTTAACCAAATGGGAAAAATATGGTACGTATAACGAAATATCTCGTCCACACGTTTGCACATAGGAAAAATCTTGGCCAAGTAAGAAAATTTGTTAGCCAAATGGAAAATTTATTGACAAAGTAACGGAAAACAGCGTCCAAACCTATGAAACGTAGGAAATTTTGTAACCCAAAGATGACAAAAATTCTGAAAAAATAGGAAATATCGCATCCAAACTTATGAAAAGTAGGAAACTTTGTTAACCAAATGTGGAAAATAGTCGCAAAAAAAAAATAAAAATAAATAAATAATGCTCCTAAACTTATAAAAAGTAGGAATCTGTTGTTAACCAAAGACAAAAATAATATTGGCCAAATTTCAACCAAATTTATGAAAAGTCGGAAACTTTGTTAACGAAATGTGAAAAAATATCGACCAAAGAGAGATATATTTCAACAAAACTTATAAAAAGTAGGAAAATTTGTCACCAAAAATGGAAAAAAGGTTTGCCAATCACAGAAATATCTCAACCAAATTTATAAACAAAAAAGAGATTGAAAAAGAGTGATCAAGTAACGAAATATCTTGTCAAAACTTATGAAAAATAGAAACAATTGTAAAAAAAAACTGCAAAAATCTAGGCCAAGTAAGAAAATGTGTTAGCGTAATGGGAAAAATATTGTCCACGTAACGAAATACATCGTCCAAATTGATGAAAAGTAGGAAACGTTGTCAACCAAATGTGAGACATTTTGGCCATTTTTCAACCAAATTTATGAAAAGTAGAAAAATGTGTTAACCAAAGTAAAAAACTCGTGGCCAAATTTCAACCAAATTTATAAAAAAAAATTCAGTTAAGTTATGAAAAGTCGGAAAAAATTGTTAACCAAAAGGTGAATAGTTTGGCCAAAGTTCAACCAAACTTATAAAAAATAGGAAACTTTGTTAACCAAATGGGAAATTTGTATCCAAATTTCAACCAAAGTTATGAAACGTAGGAAAATTTGTTAACCAAAGTGAAATATTTTGGTCATATTTCAACCAAACTTATAAAAATCTCAGTCATACTTATGAAAAGTAGGAATATTTGGTAACCGAAATGTGAAAAATTTGGCCAAAGTTCAAACAAACTGATAAAAATTGGAAACTTTGTTAACCAAACGTGAAAATGTTAGCCAAATTTCAACCAAACTTTTAAAAAATAGGAAAATTTCTTAACCAATGAGAACAATCTTGGCCACATTTCAACCACACTTATAAAAATCTTAGTCAAACTTATGAAAAGTATGAAAATGTGTTATCCAAAATGTGAAACGTTTGGCCAAAGTTCAAAATAACTATTACAAAATAGGAAACTTTGTTAACCAAATGGGAAAAAAATTGGCCAAAATTCAACCAAACTTATGAAAAGTAGGAAAATGTGTTACCCAAAGCGAAAAAAGCTTGGCCACATTTCATTTCTACATGAAACAATTCAATGTCTACATGAAACATTCAATTTGAAAACAATAAAGACAAATTTAATTGTTAATTTTTGTTCAATTTTATTGTTGCAATTTTATTTTTTCATTCGACAATGGTGACTTATTGCATAAGATACCTCTAATTTTCTGAAATAAAGTTATTGTTCGCTTAGGGGACAGACGATTATCTCTAGTAGGTTGGAAATTTTCCCAGTCAGCAGAAAACCAGTTGTGGTGTACTCGAAGTGAATGTTAGTTTTAAGTGGTATGAAACGTTGAAAGTCGGTTAGAAGATGAAGTAGGTGGTATTCAATAAGTCAATAAGGCATACGTGGTTTCAAGAAAAGGTCGACTTTATAACAGACACTGCTGGTTGATTGGAGACTTGACGCTATTGCGGATATGAAATTACAACCTGAGATAGTTTTACCTATGGTTAAGAAATTTCCTATTTTTTATTACTTTTGTTAAGATATTTGAAAGTTTGGTCGAAATATTTCTGTATTTGACCCCCGTTATTCCCATTTGGTCAACAGGTTTTCCTACATTTTATAAGTTTGACTTAGATTTTTAAAAGTTTCGGTTGAAATATGGCCAAGCTTTATCGCTAGGGTTAACATATTTTCCTACTTTTCATAAGCTGGGTTGAAATTTGGCCAAACTTTTCACATTTTGTTAACAAAGTTTCCAATATTTTATAAGTTTGATTTAAATTTCGCCAAACTTTTCATAATTTGGATAACAAATTTTCCTACTGTTCATAAGTTTTTATGAGTTTTTACTGTTCATGAGATTTTTATAAGTGTGTTTGAAATGTGGCCAAGATTTTACGTTTTTGGTTAACAAAGTTTCCTACTTTTCATAAGTTTGGTTGAAATTTGGCTAACATTTTCACATTTGGTTAACAAAGTTTCCTACTTTTCATAAGTTTGGCGGGGATATTTCGTTACTTGGTGAAACTTTTTCCCATGGGGCTAACAAATTTTCCTACTTTTCATAAGTCTGGACAATATATTTCGTTACGTGGTCAATATTTTTCCTATTTTACTAACACATTTTCTTACTTGGTTGATATTTTTCCCACTAGGTTATCAAATGTTCCTACTTTTTATAAGTTTGGACGAGCTATTTCCTCATTTGACCAATATTGTTAATACTTTGTCAACATATTTTCTCATTTGACTATTGAAGTGGTACATAGAAGTTGTATTTTTGTCTGGGTGTGAAGTGTGGTACTGAGCAGGCACACTGAAAATCATATATTGGTCTTAGACATGGGTTTTGGGAGAAAGATTAAAGACACTTATGGACACATAGAGAGGTAATGAAAGTGTAGATGTCTAATCTGCTACATGATAACGTCGTTGGTTATGACAGCGGACACGTGACATGTCATGTTACATGCATTGCCTAAGGTTGAGTCGGGACAGTGTGTTGTGTTCGTGTGTAATATTATACATCTGTTATCATGCACTAGCCACTAACCGCTGTATGAGCCGATAGCTGATACGTACAAGTACGTCTTCCCCGACTAGCATCGTGATCACATCTCTGCGCCATGAGTATGAGAAAGGCCTAGTCGGACACTGCGATACTCGGATATAGTTGTGTATTGATTGATTGATTGATTGATTTAGGAACCGACATCACAGCATTCGGGAAATTCCCATAAGCGCTCCGTCCCCATCCTCAGCAGCCAGCGAAGAGTTCCAACACTAATAGTTTCAGTAGCAATCTGATTATTTGTCCTTCTCGCCTTTCCTCTGAGCTTTGATCGTCGGCCAATTCCCCTCGTTGTGTATACTACAAGCGAAATTGTTTATTGATGTCGGGATGTCACCGAAGAGTTCCAACACTAATAGTTCCAGTAGCAATCTGATTATTTGTCCATCTCGCATTTCCTCTGAGCTTTGATCGTCGGCCAATTCCCCTCGTTGTGTATACTACAAGCGAAGTTGTTTATTGATGTCGGGATTTTCTTTGGCGTTTCTCTGTTTGCCACCCTAACGGATATGGACAAGAGAGAATGGCGACCATTTGACCCTTCAGATTCATTGATGATGATTTAGTGGAATACCTCCCATATATGGTGATCATCGTGAGTTAGGTCCCCCGGCTCGACAACTGACAGGAAAATCTTTTTCTGTAGTATCCCTGTAAACCATGTGTTTTCGATGTACCCTTACACATATGACCGGTCGCGACGCCATATTTGACGTATTTTAGCCAGTGAGCAAGTAGTCTGGTTGTAGACATTAGACATGCTACAGGAAACAGCGCCATATTTGACCACTCTTAGCCAGTTAGCACGTGGTCTGGTTGTAGTCATTACACATGCGACCGGAAGCAGCGCCATCTATGATCGGCGTTATCCAGTGAGCTCGTGGTCTTATTTTGAAATTACCACGTGTGAACGGATGCGACGTCTTGCTTGACAACTCATAGTCAGTGAGCACGTGGTCTGGTTTTGCCATTCCCCATGTGGACGGAAGCAGTGTCATATGTGATCGGCTATGACCATTAGAGCTGTCAACACATACGTAAACAGAGAGAAAGAGAGAGAGAAAGAGTGAAAGAGACAGAGAATGATAGAGAAAGAGACAGAGAGACAACACATACGCAAACAGAGAGATAGAGAGACAACGAGAGAGTGAGAGAACGAACAAACAAAGAGAGATAGAAAGAGACACATAGAAAGAGAGAGAGAAAGAGACAGAGAGAAAGAGATAGAGCGATAGAGAGAGAGAGAGAAAGAGACAGAATAATCGAGAGTGAAAGGGAGAGAGAGAAAGAGAGAGATAGAGACAGAGATGGAAAGAGAGATAAAGAGAGTGAGAGAGAGCAAGAGTGATATAAAGAGAGAGACCGAGAGAGAGAATGATAGAAATAGAGAGAGAGGAAGAAGGAAAGGGAGAGAAAAAGAGAAAGAGAGAAAGCGATAAAGAGAGAAAGAAAAAGAGAGAAATAGAGAAAGAGAAAGAGACAAACAGTGAGACTGAGAGAGAACGAAAGATAGAAAGAGAGGGTAGGAGAAAAAGAGAGAGAGAAAAAAGATAGAAAGATAGAGCCAGAGAGAGAGAGAGAGAGGAAGAGAAAGATAGAGAGAAAGAGAAATAAAGAAAGAGAGAGAACGAGAGAGAGAGGCAGAGCGAGAGAAAGATAGAAAGAGAGAGAGAGAAAGAGAGAGAAGAAGAGAGAAAGAAAGAGAGAGAAAGATTGACAGAGAGAGAGAAAGAGATAGAGAGACATACAAAAAGAGAGAGAAAGATAAAAAGAGAAAGAGAGACAGAGACAGAGAGAGACAGTGAGAGAGAAAGATAGCAAGAGAGACAGACAGACAAAGAGAGAGAGAAAGAGAGTAAGGAGAAAGAGAGAAAGATAGAAAGAGAGAGAAGCTAGAGACAGAGAAAAAAGCGAGAGAGAGAGAGAGAAAGAAAGAGAGAAAGAGAGTGATTATGATGAATAGAGACGTCAGTCTTGATTCAGAAAGAACAGGTGCTGTGGAGAGCCGGTCAGCAGAGCACATGAAAATTGCATTACAAACCAGTTGGGTATATTAGTGAATGCGTGGGTTTCTACAAACAGGAAAGAGTGTCGTTCGGTAACCACGCGGATAACATAACATTGTTGCAGTCAGTCGTTTTTGCATCGCCTGCTAGCTTACTATTATTAAAAGTTTCATACAATACACGGTCTCTGTTTGAAATACTCGACCGAAACACATACTTTTAAACACTTGCACCATGGTGGCCATTTACCCCTCTTTCACCAGCGTTGCTTGGTCATTTAATCACTGGCAGATTCCGTGGCGAGCTAGCCAGCGCAGGTAATTGCAAACACACGCCGGAAGGGACTGCCAGGGATATTTGGCCAGCTGACCGACCGTATCGGGGCGCGCTGTCAGCTTTCCCAGCGAGCGAGAGAGAGAGAGAGAGAGAGAGAGAGAGAGAGAGAGAGAGAGAGAGAGAGAGAGAGAGAGAGAGAGAGCTCACGCAGATCACTTATCACGCAGCACTGTATGATCTTTCAGCTGGATTTGGCATGTTGTGCAGGTAAATATAAGCTAGCAAGGGGAGACCACTTATTCGGGGCAAGGGATATAACTCGCTTTGTTTATTATTTTTCTTATTTTTCATAGATTTTTATAAAATGTTATTAATTATAATATGCCAAATTTATGTTTTTATTTTCAGATTAATAATCTAGGTTAATCGTACTAGAAATATCCAAATTTATATGTGATTAGATTTAATTTATTAATGTTAATGTATGCCTCGCTAGTATTTATAATGTATAATTTCGCCTGAAGTTGAAGCATGGATGCCCACTATGGACACCGGCGGAATGATAATACAGTCATGGACAGCTGATGTAGTGTCACGTTACATATCTTTCTGAGCCGTGATGCCTTATTCATAAGGCCAAATTTGGCTTCCTCGAGGTTACTCGAGTAATGACTAATATTATTTTCCAATCTGTCAGATTGACTTCGATCCCTGCCCGGCTGGGGTTCGATCTCTGTATGGAGAGGGTTCGATATCCGCATACCACTTGCCCGGCCGGTCCGGTTCGCGCCAGTTAGCCCGGTAGTACCAGAAAATAATATGTAGGTCACTGGTGGATCCGATTTTGTGACGAAATAAGGGGGCGGGATAACAAACATGAAATAATTTATGGGGCCGACCCCACATAAACTCCCACAAATGATACCTGATTCCCGCAAATATAACTACTCCTGATGTTACAAGAACTGAATACAAACTCTTTTAGGTGCCCTGGCTATACGTGTTACATTAACCCAACTGGGCAGGGAAGACATGGGCAGGCTCTGGTGGTCAAGGATGGTTTACAGTATTCGATACTGGATATGAGTGGGTGGGGTCAGGAGAGTAAAGAGATGCAGGGAATGCGGATACAAATCGGCCGATACAGCTGGAACCTGATAAATAGATATGTAAGAGAGGAATCTTGCATAAGCAGAGAGAGTTGGGACTGGTTGAATGGTTCAGTGGACACACCTGGTACCAGGTATCTGATATGTGGGGTTCAATGCCAGCGCCAAGGAATTGGATAGGTCTGGAGAGAACAGACAGGGTACTGCTCTTGATGAGGCCTTGCTTGATACGGATGTTGTCTGTCTAAATGACGGGACACCCACTAGGCTAGCAATGAGACCGGGGGACCATGTCACGACCATCGACCTGGCACTTGTATCCCAAGAGGCGGCATTAGATATAAAATGGAGCGTCCTTGGAGACCATGGAAGTGTCCACCTCCCCTGTTCTGTGCTGATCCAGCACAGTTAGGGCTATAAGAATCCAGCACAGTTAGGGCTATAAGAGCCCGCAGGGCATTCAGTTATGATTGCGACCATTCTTCGCTCTTGAGGAGCCTTAGATCACAGGGAAGATCTAAACCAACAAGTAGTATTTTCACCCAACCACCATGGCGGACACCACTGGTGGAGAATTCATGGAGGGAAAAAAGGGCGGCCGTATGGAATTGGCAGAGGGTGCGGAGAGCAATCAATTCAGTTGACACAGAATTGGAGGAGGCTGAAAGATATAAGAAAGTAAATATGCAGGATTTTAAACTCCAGGCAGCAGATTCAAAAAGGATTAAGTGGCAACAGTTTATCAATGAAGTCGGTGGGGATGTGACATTGGGTAAATTCTGGAGGCTTCACCGGCAGATGAAGAGACAGGCGATGCCTGGTACACATGGTGCCGTTTATGATGATAACAACCGACATATGACAACTGAAAACGACATAGGGGAGGCTTTTCCTGCACGATTGTTGAAACAGACGGATCAGCAAGATGGGGCTATTGGAGATAACGTAAGAGAAGCCTTGTCACGGGTCACTAGGAAGGAGGACGGTAAAGGATATTAGACGGGTACTGAAGCGGGCTAAAGACACAGCGCCAGGTCCGGATGGGGTGAGGTACTCCCATATGAGTAACATAAATGATGGGGACTTGGTGGAGATGGCTCTTTGTTTCAACCTAAGCATCAATACGGCGGAAATACCCGACGAATGGCTGCAGTGCTAACTAGTCCCACTCCCAAGGCCAGGTAAGGATTACTCCACACTTAATGGATACCGAGTCATAACCCTGCAAAACATGTATAGCAAAGTCCTCGAAAAGATAGTAGCACGGAGGCTCCAGCAACATTTGGAAAGTCGTAATCTGCTTCCTCGGGGACTTTGGAGTTACCGGTCAGGAAAGGACACCTCAGCCAATGCTGCATCTTTTGCACTTGATGTCTGCGAGGGCTTCCAGGATAAACAAGAGACAGTGGCGGCAGCTCTTGACCTGGAGGATAACAGGGTCAGGTATGATCGGTTAATACACACACTGTTGGGCATGGAAGTCTGCCCTCGCCTTGTTAGATGGGTTGCGGCGGTCCTTTATGAGGTTGCACTGCACATGGGTTCCTGGACTTTGGACCCATGTACTATTACTTCTGCGTTGCCACAGGGATCTGCCTTGTCCCCAGTGCTCTTTAATGTCTACACCAGCAAAATTGCAGCTGTTGAGACACCAGGTGTGGGTAGAATGTTGACATTTGCAGATGATGTGCTGGTGTACAGACAGGGCAGTGACAGGGACAGTTTGTCGAAAGACTTGGTACTAAATGGAGTGGCATAGTGGTGCAGGGACGCAGGGGCCATTATACACCCAGACAGGGCATCGGTTGTGTGGTTCTCCCTGGATAACCGGATCGTCAAGGCAGATTTCCCAGGTAATATGTTGAATGGATGTCCTCTTAGGTGAGAGAGTAAATTGATGTACCTTGGTATCACATTTTACAGGTGTTTGTCTTTTAAGGTTCATGTGGAGGCTTTGGTGGTGAAGGATGGTAGGGGACTTAATGCATCGAGGGCTATGGCAGAAACCGGGGTAGATCAGAGGATGCTGTACAAGCTCTTTCAGCAATTAATAATTTCTGTCACTGAGTATGGTTTGGGGTTGCTGACAGCATCATGAGCCAGCTTGAAAGGTTGGAGCGCATGCAGAATGCTGCCATGCGGTTAATCCTGGGGTGCATAAAGGACACACCAATTATATGCATGAGGCGTATCCTGGCACTACCAACATTGAGGGATAGGCATAGGGTCCTTCAGGCCAAATGGTACCTGAGAGTTGCTGCAGATAGGGATCACCCGTTGCATGAAGCCATGGATATAGTCAAAGGTCATAGGCTAAGACGAGGCAGATCCTGGATGGCACAGGCAGAACTTTCTACAAGTCAGGTGTGTGATCTAGAGACTATCAATCGAGAAAGAAAGTGAGTTGGAGTTCCGATAGACATGACGGACTGGCACAATGTAATAATAACACTGGGTCATGAGTGCAGGGAATGGGCAGCGGGCCACACTGAGTTTGAAGTGCAACAGCTGATCCAGAGCAACACACATCAAGGTGACATAGTCATCTACACCGATGGGTCAGTGGTGAGAAACAGACGTAGTGGCTGGGGCTTTATTGCAAAGACTAATGGACGATTCTTGAAAAAAAGAGAGTCTGGCATATGAGACTACGACCTCCAGCATGAGAATGGAGGTGGAGGCAGTAACAGCGGCATTCCGTTGGCTAGAGGAGACCACTGCAACACACGTTGTATTCATTACGGATTCAAAGAGTATGCTTAGCAAGGTGGAGAAAGGAATGTTTGGTGTGGAATGGCTCTCGTCGCTTCAGAGGTCTCAGATCGCGAGAATTGTATGGATATTTTGCCCTGGCCATGCGGGGATGTGGGGGAATGAACAGACTGATAGGCTGGCAGGGAATGCACCTCTTGGTGGTAGCTTGCCAATGGACAAGGGGGGGGGGGGTGGTCGAGCGCTTGTGGGACCAGGTGGAGAAGGCGGAGGAACAGACTGAGAACCCATATTTGGAAAGAATGAGATTGCGGGGGAACGGCAGGGGTTCTGGAAGAATCTCAAAACTGAGAGGGAAGACCAGAAGAACTTTTAATAAGATAGCGGTAGGACCTATTAGTAGTATGACTCTTCGCTGGCTGTTGAACGAAGGGACGGAGCACGTATAGGAATGTCCTGAGGATAGTGATGTCAGTTCTTAACTCAACTCAACTCAACTCAAACAGGTTGCTACTGTTTGTATAAAGATTGGTGGTGTCTTTGATTTCTTGTGAAAGATTGTTCCACAACTGAGTGGCAGAGTATGCTAAGCTTGTTTTAAATAAGTCTATTCTAGGTTAAGGGACATTAATTATGTTTATTCGTTCGATATGTTTTGCATTGTATTCGAACAATGACCAAAGGCAGCTTGGGTCATTTTAAATGGGATTTTGTGAATTAGTTTAGCCTTATTAAAAGTAGTCTTTTGTAGAGTGATAGTAACTGAAGACGTTCATATGGGTTAGAATTGTCGGTAAGCTTGTGGGCTTTCAATTAGTTCAAGCTTGTAATAGTTAAGTAGACAAGTTCGGAATGCCTCAAAAGGGAGTGTGTTGTTGAATGATACCATAACACATTGGCCTGAATTGGTGTGTTTGACGACTAGGTTAGCGGGATTCATACACCTGTATAGCTTGATCTTGACAGTCAGTCTCCTCTGTGTTTAGTGTGTAAGTTGTATTGACAGTCGATCGTAAACTGGAACGAGTCATTTCACCAGCCACTTCCAATAAAGATCCACCTCCTTCTCCTGACATTATTGCATAATGTTATGAAAATCCAAGCTTGAAGAATGCAGCAATCACATTGTAATTCTAGACACGCTGCGGGTAATTTGAAGTCCCGTGTAGTGGTTGGTTGGTTCTGAGATACTTCATGTACTTGACTGGTCTAAATGTTTTAGTGTTCAACTATTATTTGAAATGAATATTATATATAAAAAGCATTTCCTGCGATAATCAACATTTGTATTAATCACCTAAAAACTATTTAACCGCATCCACAGAATCACAGCGAGCATATTGATATAAAATACCATGATAGGTTAATTCAGCTGGCAGTAATAATAATCCGAGAAGTAAGAGATCATAAAAACACGTCCTCGTTCTAGGACGGGCGTGAGAGAGACAGAGAGACGGATAGATAGAGACAGAGAGAGACGGAGAGAGGCAGAGAAAGACAGAGGGAGACAGAGAGAGACAAAGAGAGATAGAGACAGACAGAGAAGGAGAGAGAGACGGAGAGAGACAGAGACAGACAGACAGGCGGAGTGAGAGACGGAAAAAGAGACATAGAGACAGAGTCAGAGAAACGGAGAGATAGAGACAGAGAGACAGAGAGACAGATATGGCTGATGCTCCCTCGGCGTGCCTAATTTACTCCAGAGAAAAGATAGCACCAATACATCTGGAACAAGATACGTTGCAGAAGTTGCTATTCAGCAAAGCAATGCTCTAAAAGTTCTCCTGTCGGAGCTTCGATATTAGACCAGTTGCCGACCACGGCCTAGGGCCTGGTCTGCTCTGCCATGACAATCAGTCTGATAATTCATAATTCCTCGTACAAGGATAAGGTTTGTACCCTCCCAATTGTGCTCCTCCGCACGAAGCAATTGTCACATTGTGGCGTATCGGAGTTTAGTTCAGAGAACTAACAGAAAAAGCATGCAATGCCATCTACTATCATACGATAGCTCAGTCATATCTGAGACATATGTAATAGAGAGTAATAATGAGAAAAAGGGGGAGAGAAGGGGGAGAGATAAATATAGAGAGAGAGAGAACGAACTAACGAAAGAACGAAAGAACTTCATTTTCGAAGGGTAACGAATTGGGCACGCAGGCCCGTCTTACATTCGGCCCTTCCAATCACTCATCTTTCGTTCATCAGTGCATAGTGTATTCACATAGGAAAAAAAAATTGTGAAATGAATGTTGTAAACATAAACAATGCATGTTACCATGTTATGAGACATATGCCCCACCCACCAACCCATCCCCTATCCAACCGCATGTCCCCCACACACACACATCCACAACCCAACCACACACATACCCACAGGCACATACATGAACCCATCCATCCACCCATCTCCCAACCCACACATCCTACACCCCCCCCCCACATACACCAACTCCTCACCCACACACACACACATACATCTCCCACCAACCACACATCCCCCACCCACCCACACACAAACCCAGGCTCAAATCCATGCAACCACCCATCCATACCCACCCACACGTCCCCCCACCTTCACACATCTCCCCACTCACACGCACACATCCTCCACCCAATCCATACCCTACCAACACTCACCCACCCACACATCCTCCACCACCCACCCACACACCCCAACAACTCAGCCAAACACACATCCCCCAACCACATATCCAACAACCACATACACATATTCCCGCCAACTCACATATCCTGTACTTACCCACATACAAAACCCGCACCCACCCACACATACCCCACTTACACACATTTTACCCTCCCACACAATCTCCCCCACCCACACATCCCCCACCCACACACACACACATCCCCTCCCACCCCCAACCTACACACACTCACCCTCCCACATATCCTCCACCCACCCACTCGCCAACCCCCCACCCCCCACCTCCTCCCCGATTTCCAATCGCCAATCACACATCAGTTGACTACACATCTCACTACCCATACACTCACACACACACACACACACACACACATTACGCCACCCATACACACACACATAGAGAGAGAGAGAGAGTGTGAGAGAGAGAGAGAGAGAATAATGGAAAGATTAAGAGTGATAATATGAGTAGGAAAGGAACACTATAAGAGAAAAGGTGTTCGAGAGTGTCAAATGGAGTAAGACACAGAAGTGACTTCATTAATATTACCTCCACTGACGTGAACAGAGCACAGGTACCCGACCCCAGTGCCTCTGATGGTAACTTCCATGACGTCCAGACTAGTATCGCAGAGCATGTCCACTGTTTTATCATCGGATGAGAGGCGTGTGAGGTTTCCACAGTTGAAGAACTTGTTACGTTGCCTGAACCGAGGCCATATATTTTGGGCATAACCTATTGATGCAGCGCTTATGTTTATGTCATGTGTGGAACAATGCAGGCTATAGAACATACTTTTATATAGATGTGTGTGATGTTTGAAACAATGCAGGCTATAGAACATACTTTTATATGGATGTTTATGTCATGTGTGGAACAATGCAGGCTATAGAACATACTTTTATATGGATGTTTATGTCATGTGTGGAACAATGCAGGCTATAGAACATACTTTTATATGGATGTTTATGTCATGTGTGGAACAATGCAGGCTATAGAACATACTTTTATATGGATGTTTATGTCATGTGTGGAACAATGCAGGCTATAGAACATACTTTTATATGGATGTTTATGTCATGTGTGGAACAATGCAGGCTATAGAACATACTTTTATATGGATGTGTGTGTGACGTTTGAAACAATGTAACCTATAGAACATACTTTTATATAGATGTGTGTGATGTTTGAAACAATGTAGTCTATAGAACATACTTTTATATGGATGTGTATGTGACGTTCGAAACAATGTAGTCTATAGAAAATACTTTTTGTATGGATGTGTATGTGACGTATGAAACAATGTAGTCTATAGAAAATACTTTTTGTATGGATGTGTATGTGACGTATGAAACAATGTAGTCTATAGAAAATACTTTTTGTATGGATGTGTATGTGACGTATGAAACAATGTAGTCTATAGAAAATACTTTTATACGGATCTGTATGTGATGTTTGAAACAATGTATTCTATAGAATATACTTTTTGTATGGATGAGTATGGAATGTTTGAAACAATGTTGTACCATAGGACATGTACTTTTTCATGGATGTGTAAGAGATGTGTATGACAATGTAATACCATAGGACATATACATTTGTGTGGATATATATGTGATGTGTATTATAATGTAGTACCTTAAGACATGTACTTTTGTATGGATGTATATGAGATGGTTGAAACACTGTTGTATCATTGGACATGTATGAAATATTTTATGGATGTGAAACGTGAGCAATGAATAGACAAGCTGAGAAACATCTACTGACAGTGCAGTTGTGGTTTCTGGAGAAAATGCGCTGAATAATCATCTACACATTGGGTAGGGGATCAAGGGAATGACAAGGTTATTTGGATATTTACGAGAGAGCTTCAAATGAACACCTTCATTGCTTGTTGACTCCTTGAGTTGTCCAAACAGGTGGAAATCACGTGGGGCTGGGTCTTCCAAGTACGCAGGACGTGGTACACACATTGACAGTGGAGATCGTCAATGGTTTCAACCGTCGCAGAGGCAGTATGGGGTCGAGCATTGTCATGTTGCAAAACGATACATTTACTCAGAAGCCCACGTCGTTTGGAGTTGATTGCGATTCGAAATTTTCTACTCCAATCATACACATGCCGGAATGACAGACATGCATCACTATACTGGAACTCCATTCGCCGATGAATTTCTATAGGTTTCACCCATTCACAAATAAGAAAACGTATAAAAGAACGCTACTCCTCTTCTGTGCTTGTAAAACGTGGGGCGGCCATATTTAAACTGCCCTTATGACGTAACAGTGTTCGTCTACGCAGTGATGTCACGCGCATAACTTTCTTGACATCCTTAACAACAATATTGACAGGTTGCAAGACATAGACCTGGTTATTGTAATTGTTAATCAGGCTTTTAAGGTTTTTATTTGAAGCCCCCTCGTGTCGTTCTCAGGCCAGACAACATTATCAACTGCACAATTCACCTTTTATATTTGGACAAACATTTAATTATGTAACCCGTAATGTGATGGCTATAAGGAAGACCATCTCGTGGTTAATGGAAACAAAACTAATCAATTACACAGATTATTGAAAAACTGGGAATGAACAAAGACAGGTTAAAAGACACTCTTATAAAACCCATACTGGAGAGTAAGGTTGAAGGCAAACCAGCTAGAGGTAGACAACAATACAAGTGGGAAGATAACATCAAGAGATGGACGAGCATCAGTCCGACAGAATGTACAGTCAGGGACAGAGACAGACAGTGTTGAAAGGGTATCCAGGTGAAATTCATGTTAGTATTACACCCTGGGATTCTGAGATAAGCATCAACATTACGTGTTTTTTTTTCACGTTTTTATTTTCTCTTCATTGCTCTCATGGTTATATCTTTTCATTATTCTAATCCCTTTCTTATGCCTACAGTGTAGTCACTGGAGGGCCTTCTCCGTGATTATATGTTGTGTTTAGTATATGTATTTGCTGAGTAATGAAGGCTAGTCGCCGCATCGGCCTTTGTTTTTCGTAATTGTGTTCTGAACAGCTGCATTGCTTTGTGTTATTTTATTTTATGTTTTTTTTTGCCCTTACATTTCCAAAGCTTTACCACAACTCCACTAATTTTATTCGTAACGTTTGAAAAGAACGCTCGCATTACTAAATTGTTCCGAACACAGATGGCTAATGCAATGCACAATAAGTCTCTCGGGTTCGTCTTTGACTTCAATAACAGACATCATTTTGTAAATTATGTTGAAAGGATCGACACTTTGTTTGACTCGTTTCATCTCTATGTAGTTACCATTCGTTTGGCCGCCCTGCTACAAAGTTGAGTGCGGGAAGCGACACTGTGAGTTGTGCATTTTGTGTGGAGTGCTTTTACATCTGTCCGTGGTTGTTTGTAGTGCATGTTCAGAAAAACGGCGGCCGATCGGTCGCTGAACTAACTGGTTTGCCTTATGCAGTAATGTGTGTGCGCTTTATTTTTTTTTTTTTTTTTTAAGTGGCTGCCGCTTCCATCAATGGTAAACTGTATTTTTTGTGGGGGGCCTTTTGTGTTGGCATTCTGACAGAAGCATTATGTACAGTATACATGTGCCGGCTGTTGGTGTCTGTTCCACTTTTCATATGGGGCAGTGAGGAGCATTTTGAGTGATATTCAGTGGCACAAGACGTAGCATAATGGTGCGTCCCATTGCGTGAAGTTGGAACCACGACTAACATTCGCATGATGCTGGTACACTTAGATTTTAATAACTCTAGGGTAGGGGACCGGATCCTTATACTACTTGCATAAGAGCGATAAACAAGAGTTCCGGTGTGCAATTTGTGCTCGTTGAAAAATCTCACGGCATTTGGAAATCGTAAAGAGCAAAGTCGTTGCCCAGGCATACATTGTTGGAAAGAGCACCGCAGATGGATAGATAGGGATCATTTTCTTGCATGGAATCGGGATACAAGATGTAGACTTTACATACATGCAAGTAACATCGTTGGGTAATCTGGCCTGTGAGGTGCGTAATCAGTTATGACGCAATCCAATTGAAAGAGGAAAATCGAAGACGAAGAGGAAGACGAGGCAGAAGAGGACCAAGAAAAAGAAGAACACGAATAAGATGATTAGAACAAGAACAACAGAAAGAAGATCAAGAACAAGAAGAACAAGAAGAAAAATAAAAAAGAACAAGAACTAGAGTAATAAGAAGAACAAGAATAAAAAGAACTTTAACAAGAACAAGACGAACTAGAAAATATAAGAAAATGAACAATAATAAAAAGAAGAACATGAACAAGAAAATCTATGCAAAGAACAATAAAAAAAAAAACAATCATAAGAAGAAACAAAAGAACAAAAAAGAATGCCATAAACAAGAAGAACAAGAACAAGGGGAACAAAAAGATCAAGAACTATAACAAGAAGAAATAGAAAAAACGAACAAGAATAAATATAAAAAGAACAAGAGATCTCGACAAGTCCTTGACTTGTGGGCGTACGTAAATTATAAGTACCTCTGAAGTCGGAGTGGGTTCGCCTGATGGTAATGTACACTGTTAATAGGGAAAGCTAATCCACACGCAAACTTTGGTCCATCACTATTATAAATAGTGTGTATGGACTACGCTTGAGTTCAAGGCGAGCGAGCGTCAAAAAAATAAACAAACAAAAAAACACTAGAAAAAGAAGAACAAGGTTACAAACACAAGAAGAACAAGAACAATAAGACCAAATAGAAGAGACAGCAACAGAAAGGCTTCGACATCTGGAGTGAATGAAACACAATTGGCTGCCTCGATGTTTCCAGGCGAAAACGAAGAGATGGGTAGATTTCCAATTCCAATATTTAAAAAAAAAAAAAAAATCTAAATTCGGTCTCGTCTAACCTGCTTCCTCAGCGGTGGTTATTGTTGAGAACCGTGGTTGTGTGGACTGTTAGTCCTAATTCCTACTAGTTATATTGGTTCCGCTCTGTTCGTCGGATAAATTTATTTTGTGCTATCTGTTTGTTTTCTTTGTCTTGTGTTGGTCCTGATAAAGACCGGTCCTTGGTTGGGCCTACTGGGGCCCGTATTCTCTCGTTTGGTGGCTTCTTTTCTCTATTAGCACTGCTACGTGCTTGTCGCTTCTTGTGGTATTCTCATCGGGGCTGGTCCCGATCATGTCCAGTCCTCACAAGGACTCAATGTAGGCAAAGGCAGAGCATTCAAGTGCAAGTCTCAAGTTGTCACGGCTGGAGATTTTATAAACAACAACACGGATCTGAACGCGACACACTGACACTCACAATAAACACACTGACACTCACATTAAACACACTGACACTCACAATAAACACACTGACACTCACAATAAACACACTGACCAGGTTTGCTAAGGATCAGACGAATCCACTTGGTGTAGAAATGGGCTCCCAGCTTGATTGTCACCCGTCGCAGGTCAGGGTCATCGAGACACGTCTCATCAGTGCCGTCTGACGTCATCGGGTGTAAGGATTTGCCGAAGGCCAGGTCAGCTGTCAACATATAGATCACACCAGTCATAGGTGGGTACATGCTTGCTGGCAGACTTACCAACCCACCTACCTATGTAAATTAGGGTATGCCTAATTAGGGTATGCCCTGTAAACTAGGGTATGCCTACCCAGCATGTGAAGACAGGATTCGGCAGACTGCGCGGAAGAAATCATTCCTGATTCAACGGGCAAGACGGCGTTTACCTGCAAAGCGTTGTGGAACGTAATGAGCACGGCAAGGCACGTAGAGCGCCCTGGTCATCCACTGCACCTGTATTCGTCTCCAGTCGTCTCGACTTGTCTTGCCACTGGACTCAAATGGACTCAGGCGAGAGAGTGAGGTCGACGAATTGCGCAACTCTCCCTCACTTTAATCCAAGTCATCGTGCAAGTCATTCTTCATCCAACGTAATATATCAACCTTCAAGCCCTGTGGCGATGGACGAGCGGCGAAGCGGCAGGCGTGGGTACACTGGCAGCCGTAGTCGCAGACATGCACACAGGCGGCTCAGGTCATATGGTCGTCTTCTACTGACCGGAGCAGCAGTGGGATTCCGCAGCCCCCTGAGCGACTGAGCAGCCCTCTATAGGAACACACTGCTCACCTCCATAGCATGAGGAAGAGGCTAGAAAAGGTGCCCTAAACATTGTCTGCTCCATCACTACCTAACCAGCTAGCCGCGGTTGGTCGGTACCCTAAACTGCGGTCGACATACAAGCAAAGATAAAACAAGCAAAGCTAAAAGAGTAAACCATATTCCCTTAACAATTGGAACTTGGAATGTACGCACCCTACTTGACAGAGACGGCGCGTCGGGCCCAGAGAGACGAACAGCACTGATTGGAAGAGAGCTGGGCAGGTACAACATCGACACTGCAGCCTTGAGCGAGACACGACTTGCAGAAAAAGGTCACATCTGTGAAATAGGTGCCGGCTACACATTGTTCTGGAGTGGAAGGAAAAGCGGGGAAAGACGCCTATCCGGTGTGGGATTTGCCATTAAGTCGGCCCTGGTCTGCAAATTAGCTGGATTTCCAAAAACTATAAACGATAGGCTCATGACCATTAAGTTGCCCTTGCTGAATGGAAGGAAGCATGCAACCATTGTGAGTGTCTACGCACCAACTATGACCAACAAAGATGATATCAAGAACAAGTTCTATGAGAACCTGCACAATGTATTATCATCTGTTCCCAAAGGAGACAAACTTATACTCCTTTGGGATTTCAATGTCACAATAGGCACGGACACCACCTCTTGGAGTGGCATTATTGGACAGCATGAAGTCGGAAATTGTAACAGCAATGGACTCCTCCTTCTTCAGACATGTGCTGAACACGATCTCCTGATTACCATCACAATTTTCTGTCTCCCCATGAGAAACAGGACATCGTGGATGCACCCTCGATCGAAACACTGGCACCTCAATGACTATGTCATCGTCAGGAGGAGTGACAGACAAGACGTTCGGGTGACAAAATCCATGTGTGGTGCCGAATGTTGGAAAGACCATCGTCTCATTGTCTCGAAAATAAACATTCACATCAGGCCACCACGGCGTCCTCAAGGGGTGAACATGCAAAAAATGCTAAATGTCACCCGCCTAAACAGCAAGAAAATGCAGCAGTTGTTTGAAAATATGCTGGAAGACCACCTCAAGCCCAATGCTGCAGCTAAACAGGATACAGAAACAGAGTGGAGAGCCCCGATGGACATAATTTACAACACTGCTATGGAAATCCTGGGGCCAGTCCCCCGAAAGCATAAAGACTGGTATGATGAAAATTCCGAAGACATCAACCAATTGCTGGCCGAGAAACATCTTCTCCTCAAGGCACATCTGAATGGCCCGATGTCAACATCAAAAAAAAGATGCCTTCAAGAACATTCAGAGAGTAGTGCAGCAGAAACTTCGGCACATGCGGGACTCCTGGCTGAGCAGCACAGCTGATGAAATTCAGGGCTTTGCTGACAGACATGTTATGAAAAACTTCTATGACTCACTAAAATCGGTCTATGGTCCTACATCACCAGGCATAGTTCCCCTCCTCAGTGCAGATGGGGGAATATTGGTCACCGATAAGAAAGAAATCATTCAACGCTGGGCAGAACATTTCAGCAACATCTTAAATGTAACTTCCTTCTTCGATGATGAAACCATCAGCTGCCTTCCTCAAGTTCCCACCAATGAGACACTTGATGACCTGCGAACCATAGTGGAAATAAACAAAGCCATCCAGCAACTCTCCAGCGGCAAGGCACCTGGTCCGGACTCCATCCCAGCAGAGATATACAAGGCAGGTGGGCCGGTCCTAACAGAGCAACTTCACTTTAAAAACATATGGGTGAAAGAGTCCATGCCACAAGATTTCAAGGAAACCGCCAATCCTGTGACAACCACCGAGGCATCTCCTTGCTTTCAATTGCAGAGAAGATACTCGCCAGAACTCTTCTTAATCGCCTCACGGCCCATCTCGATCAAGGTCTTCTTCCTGAGTGTCAATGTGGCTTCAGAAAAGAACGTGGAACTGTTGACATGATTTTCGCTGCAAGGCAGCTGCAAGAGAAATGTCAGGAACAGAACTTCGAAATGTTCTCCACTTTCATTGACCTTACCAAGGCTTTTGATACAGTCAACAGAGAAGGACTGTGGAAGATTATGGCAAAATATGGCTGTCGACGAAAGTTTGTCCAAATAGTGCGGCTATTTCATGATGGCATGCAGGCAAGAGTACAGGAAAATGGTGAACTGTCTTAGCCCTTTCCTGTCACCAATGGAGTGAAGCAAGGATGTGTCCTGGCACCAACACTGTTCAGCCTCATGTTTTCAGCCATGTTGATGAATGCCTTCGAGAACAACGACATTGGAATAGACATCAACTACCGTATGGATGGAAAGTTATTCAATCTCAGAAGGCTGAAAGCAAAAACCAAAATTAACAGCGACATCGTCAGAGAGCTCCTGTTTGCTGATGATTGCGCTCTATACGCCAACTCAGAGGCGGACATGCAACATAATGTTTCAGCTTTCTCACATGTTGTACCAACTTTGGGCTCAATATCAACTTGGAGAAGACTGTAGTTATGTACCAGCCAGCTCCAGGGAATAATCACACTGTGCCGAATATCAAAGTGAATGATCATAGACTAAGTGTTGTGGACAAATTCACCTATCTTGGCAGCACTGACAATTGATGACGAAGTGAATGCAAGAATCTCCAAGGCCAGTGCGGCCTTTCGCAGACTGTACAAGAATGTATGGGACAGAACTGGAATAAGCCTGCAAACAAAGCTAACAGTCTATAAAGCAGTTGTATTATCCACACTGCTATATGCTTGTGAAACCTGGACTGTTTATCAGCGACACGCTAGGAAATTAAACCACTTCCACACAGTCTGCCTAAGGAAGCTACTGAAGATTAAATGGCAAGACAAGATTCCAGACACTGAAGTCCTAGAAAGAGCATCCAAGCCCAGTATCCACACTCTACTGATGAAGAATCAGATTCGCTGGGCTGGTCACTTGACTCGCATGCCAGATCACAGGCTCCCTAAACGAATTTATTACAGCGAACTGCGTTGTGGTAAACGCTCCCAAGGTGGCCAGAGGAAACGCTTTAAAGACACTCTGAAAATCTCACTGAATGCTTTTGAAATTCATCATGACACCTGGGAGGCTGCAGCCAGAGACCGAAATTCGTGGCGTGCATCATTACGCAAGGGTGCAGTCATATGTGAGGCAATCAGGACTGCAAGAGCTGTGAAGACAAGGCAGGACAGAAAACCCACTGAAGGAAATCCTCCTCCAGAAACGTCAAGCATTCTTTGCCCACATTGTCAAAGTACATTTCGAGCCAAAATAGGCCTTATCAGCCATCTTAGAACCCACGGCTTCATACCTTCAACCCCACTGGATGAAATGAATGGTCATCATCTTTCTTGATGAACAAACAACAACAACAACAACCTGTCTGCCTACCTCCCACTGTCATCACTAACTACCTGCATACCTAGCTACATAGCTACCACCATATTTGCAAAACTACCCTAATTACTTAGATATCCACCTACATACCCCTTCCACACTTACATACATACATGCATGCATGCATGCATACATGCATACATGCATACATGCATACATACATACATACATACATACATACATACATACATACATACATACATACATACATACATACATACATACATACATACACACATACATACATACAGATACATACACACACATACACACATACACACATACATACACACATACATACACACATACACATTTACACACACACTCACATACACACACATACACACGCAGGCACGCAGACACGTACAGATGCACGCACACATTCATACGCATAACGATACTCACAATACTGGCATGCGGGTCCGAACCATCCCCCCTGACATCTGCTGTTGTTCGTACAGTCTCCGCTTGGATCACATTTGTCGTTCGTGCAGTGACACTTGGTCTGACACTTCTTGCCGAAAAACCCCGTCTCACAGCCGCGCAATTCTAACAGAACACACAGCAAAGGGTTCTCATTAACTGATTTCGTGCCATATAAAAATTAACCATTCAACAGTCATTGTACATAGTCAAATAAATAAGTTGTATAATGTAAGTTTCCAGTCATTAATGTTAGTTAGTTAGTTAGTCGACAGATCATCCACATTGCACATCGAACCATTCAGTCCATAAGTGCTCGGATCCCCTCCTCAGCAAATCCCGCAGCGTGTAGCGGCTAACGACATCAGTTCTGTGTTGGTTTATCAATCTTCTTTGGCTTCCTGAGTAGTGTTCTTGTTCTGAGTAGTCATTAAGCAGTGGAATTGCGAAAGAAACTATGAAACAAAAGAAATACACCAGTAGCCACTAATATGGTCGTAAATCGTCGTTCTGCCCAGATATCAAGCGGGCAGCACTTTGTGGCCACCAAGACAGTTCATAAATAAAGACACCTGTGTCGTTTGGCGAATAAAAAAGTGTCTTCATTAGCCAGGTATGTCATCCACATAAACCCACAACTATGGAATGCGGAATAATTCTTATCTAAGTATTGAAATGCCGTCTCCGTGGCGAAAGACCTATGGACGGATTCTTGAGCCCTGTTGTCCGTGCTCGAAATACAGTTGTGACCGATTTGGCAGTAGACCGCATTACATTGGTTTCTAACAAGTTGGTATGGAAGCAAGTCATTCAGAAAGCACTGAAAAACTACTGAACGTAAAAACTTTCCATGACATCAACAACACCAATACAATGTTGGTGGTGACAGCGATGCACTGTAAAAAGCGGATCCAAAAAAAAAAAAAAGAAGAAAACAACAACACAACAACAACATTGAAATAGCACCATAGGTCTCATAATTGTATATTAATTCAGCATAGGCCAAATAAGAAATACTCAAACACATCAGACAGTAATGCCGTGGCCAATACATTGACGAACCCTTGAAGAAGAGAAATGATTGGCCGATTCCAATTCTTTACACGTGTCACACATACATATAAATTGGGGAATCATTTTAGGCCACCAAGTCTGTTCATAAATAATCACACGCATGGTTTGACGCTCAAAGAAGTAGAAGACGGAAGCAGAGACTAAAGGATACAGGTTACAACGTAAAAATAGAAAGCTATATTTACCCACAGAGATTGAGCGCCCCAGCAATACATGTGTGTTCTGTCTAAATGGGAGGTCATGTTTGCCGATATTCTACCCTGCGTCACTAAATCGGTTAGTGTGGTTGATATTCTACTAAAGCTGAATGTCAGAGACGGTAATGCCAGTGATAAGGAGGGAGACATTATTTCAAGATGAGATCACTCTTTTTAAGTTTTAGGAGGCAGCCACAGCTGAGTTCCGCTGGATGGAAGTTTTACAGCCACACCCATATCATAAATCAGCTTCTTCAGTACTGGCACTATCTGATTGGCACTATGACAGTTTAGATAGATTATTCTGATATGCCTCGGTGCCATACGCGCTCCATATTACTTCTGAATCGTCTGATCCCTGCTGTTTTGTGTCTCTGCCTTCTTCCCTCACCATTCCCTCGTTTTCTTCTCTCTCTCTCTCTCTCTCTCTCTCTCTCTCTCTCTCTCTCTCTCTCTCTCTCTCTCTCTCTCTCTCTCGCTCGCTCGCTCTCCGCTGGCTGTTGAAGATAACATCGAGCACAGTGTTCACTCCGGCGATGATTCTTATGGACTTTTTCCATCTAAATTCTTATTATACTGCAGGAAATATACAGGAACTCCAGTAGAACCCGAATGCTAGCTGTCCTGGCGTTATACAAGTCATCCAAAAGACGTCCATGAGCCCGTTATTCCCCAACACACCAGCCGTCCAGAAGACGTCCATGAGCACGTTAATCCCCAACACACCAGCCGTCCAGAAGACGTCCATGAGCACGTTATTCCCAAACACACCAGCCGTTCAGAAGACTTCCATACACTTATTGTTTCCCCCACACACAAGAAGTCCAGAAGACGTACATACGCCTAATGTTCACCACACACCAGATGTACAAGGTAACGACCAAGTAAACCATGGCCATCCAATTCTTCATCACGTGGGTTCACCTTGAACTTGGGGTTGGATATCTGAGTCTTCCATCTGTCTAGTTTATCGAGTCTTTAAGTTCCAAGGGACGGAATGGAGGTTCAGCAATTGATCCACAATTCCCGACAAAGCGATGTGATCACCCACACAGATGGCTCTGTGCTAAGCGTGAAAGAAGTGCCTGAGGGTTTGTAGTGAAGGTTGGTGGGCGGTGATTGGTGCAGGAGAGCCTGGCATATGATACCACACCATCTAGTCAGAGAATAGAGGTGGAGGGAATCACGGCGGAGTTCCGTTGGCTGGAGGGCAATCAGAACACGAGTGTTCTTGTTGTAACCGGCTCACAACATATGGTGAGAATGGTGAAGACAGACATGTGTCAGGCAGAGAGATACAGAGAGAAAGAGAGAGAGAGACAGACATCGACTCATTTCTGATTATAAAGTTCAAAAGTTATTGCTATGTCTTGTTGATAGTTAGAGACAGCGAGGGGGTGGGGAAGAAAGAAAGAAGCAGACAGACAAACAGAGACAGAGATAGAGAGAAAGAGACAGACAGACATACCGAGAGAGGCAGAGAGAGAGAGAGAATGCCATATCAACAGATAGATACATGGAGAGAGAAGGAGACATAGATAAATAGAGAGAAAGAGACAGGGCGAGAGAGAGAGAGCGAGAGAGAGAGAGAGAGAGAGAGAGAGAAGGAAAGATAGATAGATAGCGAAAAAGACAGCGAGAGAACGAGAGAGAGAGGGAGAGAGAGAGAGAGAAAGAAAGAAATAGAGAGAGAGAAAAAAAAAAGAGAGAGAGAGAGAGAGAGAGAGAGAGAGAGAGAGAGAGAGAGAGAGAGAGAGAGAGAGAGAGAGAGAGAGAGAGAAATGAATGGAGATATGAACTACTGTGAATCCTTGTAAACTGTACTCTCTGTACTCAGAAAATAATACCGAAAACTCTATTATAACAGAACCAACATACTAACACGCAAATATACTCACGTCCATTTGGCAAAGGAGCCCAAAATAAGAACAGAGACCAAGATACCACTGCCACGATTCGTACATGACCGTGGTCCATTTGGCTTCGTGATATGTCCAGCTTCCGAATCTGCAGTATGTCTGGAAGCAACGTGTGCAAGAAATACCCACAATTCTGGTTCTGGAGATTAGATAGCAAGGCTCGTCTTTTCACATTGTCTGTAAGGAGCAGTCTGTGCGGTGTCCGCTGGCGCAGGAACGGAGCAATTATGAGTAACCCATTGTCATGGAGTTGGACTGCGACTAATTAATTAACTAACTAACTAACTAACTAACTAACTAAATACCCAGGCTTGTCCATGGGACAAATTGTTCAGTCCCATTCCCATCCCATCCCACGGTAATTTTGCCTGTCCCATCCCATGGGATTCCCATGATAATACTATATGGAATACAGTTCAAATAAAATTATGAAATGTATGAAAGTTTAGGGTTAGTGTCTACTAAATAGGACTACATGTACAAAAAGACATGTAAAATAACATAATTTATTAATTTTAATATTCAAGAGTATTTTATTAAAGCAAAGTTTAATCTAAATAAGACAATTCAGTGTCATTCTGACACTCTCATTCTGTTTCTGAGTCACTCTGCTCATTCAGCACATTATCAATTTCCTGCTGATCGAATAATTCAGTTAATCCAGGTAATCCCTGAACCATTTTCGCAATTTACATCTTACATGCAAATCTGATATACACAGAGTTTATAACGAGAGCTGGTAACATCCGTTTTCGTAACTTACTCAACAACAATCCAGCTGCACTAAATAAGCGCTCTACTGATGCTGAAGACACTGGTATGGCCAAAACAATTTTCGCACTTGCTGTTAGCAGTGGGGACCTATGATCATTTTTCCAATAATTTAATGGTTGTGAAGTTGGTTGCCGTAATTTTTGAAACATGGTGACTTCATCCTCAAGGCATTTGTTTCTGGGGTCATCAAACTTAAATGGTTTTGTTTGTTGGAGGATGAAAAAAATAAGTCAAAATCACTTTTCGGCTTTTGTTCTAAAATTCCTGCTTCTTCACATACAGCAGATGATTCAGAAGAAAGATTTAAATCTTTGATGAATGAAATAACAGTTGGAACAACAGACTTAGAAAAATCGATCCAATCATTGGCCCATTTATTGGTGTCCACATTCCCTTTCTTCTCAGTAACAACTGACTTGACCATGTCTTCTATTTTGGCTTTAATGTCAACTCCAGTTAGGAATGCTGCAGTAACTGCCAAAGAACTGCCGCAATATGGCCACAGTTTTTCTCCAATAATTTACTAAAAGTTCTGACAATATTTCTTCACCATATTGCTGGAAGTTTCTTCGTCACTATCAACAATAACTGTGTACAACTGATAGTCTAGAAGGCAGTATAACAGCAAAATTAAATGAGATGTAGCACCATCAATTTCTAGGTTGTCAAAAAAAAAAGTTTTGAATTTCTCACGCATGTACAACGTTCCTTTAATCTGAACAATATTCGGAATGTGGTTTAAGAATTCTTCATCATCTTCATTAAAGTAATGCGAATAATTTTTTAATGGGCATTGAAACGTAGGTAATATGATCGCATGCGAGCATTTATTAATTTATCCGGTGTCCCACCACGAGATAAAGAATTGATACAAGTATATAAAGGAAAAGGAAGGATAAATGGTTTAAAAAAGGTTTTTTGTTTAAAACGTTGCTATGACATGTCCCATGTCCCATGTTTCCCATGGGAAATACAAATGTTTGCTGTCCCGTCCCATCCCATCCCATGCTACTTTTCCATGGGATTCCCATACTAGATAACTAACTAAATAATCATTGTCATTGGCACCTTGCCGTCTTGACAGACGATAGTTTGTGCTTTAAAAAGGCATAATAACTTTTAACTATGGCGGTAGCGATGTGACTGATAAGGCCAATTTGCGCTGTAAATGTCCGTTCACATTGGGTGCATGTGAACACGTGGTCATTTCCACCATCATGCACCATCTTACGATTCACACGCTCGGTGTGCGACTTATCTGAAATAATTTTCTCCTTTGTCTTTATTCCATTTCTGATGTTTGCCCTCCATGCAACACGTTCAGCTTCGACTTGCTCCCAATGTGCATTATCAATGCCTGTATCAATCATGTCCCGCTTACACACATCTTTGTATCGTAGTAGAGACCGACCCTGAGATTTCTTACCCATCTGTAATTCACCAAAAAAGATGTCCTTTGGTATTCTACCATCATCCATCCTCCTAAGATGTCCTATCCATCTAAGTCTACGAAGACTGAGCATGGAATAAACTGTCACACAACCTGATCTTTCAAATACTTCAGTATTTGTGATTTTGTCTTGCCACCTAATACCAAGAATTCTTCGCAGACACCGCATATGATAGCTGTTTAAACATTTCTCTTGGTGTGAGTAAGTTGTCCAGGTTTCACTGCCATAAAGAAGAGTACTAAGGACACAGGCTTGATAGACAAGGACTTTTGTTTTGGCTGTAAGCTTCCTGTTCTCCCAGACTCTTTTTTCTTAACCTGTTCATTGTTGTTGCTGCCTTACCAATCCGGATGTTGATTTCCTGATCCAGGGATAATTTGCTATTTACCACTAATCCTAGATATGTAAAATGGTCTACAATCTCTAGTTCGGCGTCGTCAATAAAGATTGATGGTACCCCATGTGCACCTTGTGACATAATCTGTGTCTTATTTTTGCTAACTAACTAAATAACAAAGTAACTAACTAACTAACTAATGAAGGAACTAACTAACTACCCAACTAAAACATTCTTTAACAGATTGAGTGCCAAACAAAAAGTAATTTTGGACCAAACATGGTACGTAATCAAGTGAACAAGTATTGTACTCGTAAATTGATTGAGCATTAAGATTGCGAGAGAAACCACGCAACAAAGCAATTAAGGATCACAATTGGACACGCATTCATCCCTTCCAATCAGTCATCGTTCTCACATCTATTATCTCTTGTGAATATTACATTCACATAGGAGAACGCATATTGTCATATGAATGTTGTGAACATAAACAAAACATACTACCATGTTATGAGTCCGGCAGGCAGGCAGACACACATACAATCATACACACACACATGTACACATACATCCATTCATGTCTTCATACATACTTACTTCATTTACTCACCATCCACTCAATAATACACAAATACACATCCCCTCGCATACACGTACACTCACTCACAATCACAATCTCATTAACAAAAGGGTACTTATAGTATTTTATACATACATACATACTGTCGTTCTCTCTTTCTCCATCTCTCTCCTCTCTCTCTACTTTCTCTCTCTCTCTCTCTCTCTCGCTCTCTCTCTCTCTCTCTCTCTCTCTCTCTCTCTCTCTCCCTCACGCCCATATATTCTCATTCAATCACGAATTAATAGCTAACTAAATAGCTAGTTAACTAACTAATTTACTGACGAAAGTAGTGTTAGAATGGTGGTGGGGGAATCATGTATCATGAATATAGTGTTGAAGAACATCATAGCCTGGAGAGAATTTTGCAACAGGAAGTAACCAGAGGATCTGGCCGACGCTCAGTACCCGAGGACATATAATCAGACGGCATCGAAATCCACTCCTACTGGATCTCTTTGCCGGCTGTTGGAGATGATGACGGAGCACCTCTGATAATGCCCCGAGTGTGGTATTGTCGGTTCTTGGCACAACACATCTGTGTGTGTGTGTGTGTGTGTGCGTGTGTACGTATGTGTATGTGCGTGTAACAACATAATCTAGTCGACTAGTCATAACCTACTCTCACATTACCTACTTACAACAATGAACGTCAAACACCAGCACTCCAGCAGGAACTAGGGAAATGTCGTGAATCGAAAACATACAACGGTGTTCTGTTTAGACATAAATAAATGTCAAAGTATTGATCGACGTAGACAGTCACACTTTTTTTGGAATCGTTATAAGAAGAAATGAACTAGAGAACTTGGTGACAACTGGCAAGATTGAATGAAAAAGAACAAGGGGAAGACTGAGAAGTAAACACCTGGATGGTTTGGCAAGATGGTATGGTCGAGACATGAACACAGAGCTGATTCATGACTTTGGTGATCTTTTAAGATGCCGAAATATCAGCATGATACATGCCGAATGAATCGATGGATACTTATTCAGATAGACCTGTCTGCGAGTTAGCAAGAAGATGTAATAATTTCGGTCTCGACATGCGGGACATAGATAGTGAACAATGAATGTGTTGTCATTTACCGTACCCACTTTCTTGAAGTCAGAAATGTTTACAGTCGTCATCTGTAACTTCCTCTAAATTGGTGACATGTTCACGATTGTCTTTGTTTGTTATTTACCGTTTTGGCATCGGATTTTCCCTGTTGTACATTTCTTAATTATCATTGTGCATTTCCTAAGTTTAGTTGAGTTGAGTCAAGAACCGACTTTATTGGACTCGGGACATTCTCATAAGCGTTCAGTCCTCATCTTTAACAGCCACCGTAGTGACCCAATATCAATGATGCCCGCTGCAGTCTGATTATATGTCTGTCTATCGCTACCTCTGAGTGACAACTGTAGGCCATATCCTCGGACCATCCCCTGCTGCCACATTCTCTCTAGACTTATAACGATTCCAAAACATGTGTGAACTGGATAGCGGCCGTCCTACATTCTCGTCGGATTGCTCTCCGTCTGGGTGCATGGACCTCAGAGCCACATATTTTAACCCCGGGACTGCTAGAGGGATCTGCAGTCTCACCGGTGCTCTTTAACGTGTATACGATCAAAACTGCAAACCTAGAAGCACCAGGGGTTGGAAGGATACTAACATGTGCAGATGATATTCTTGCATATAGGCAGGGGAGAGATAGGGAGAAAACAGCCCAGGAGCTACAGGCGACAATAGACAAAGTGATTGACTGGTGCACTGAAATGGGTGTTGTCATCCACCCGGAAAAGGCAGCTGTTTTGTGGTGCTCTCTGGATAACAGGATTGTGAGAGCTGGTGTTCCAAGCCTCACGATAGATGGTGGAAGCGTCAACAGAGAGAACAAACTGAAGTATCTGGGAATCGCATTTAACAGGAGCCTGTCCTTCAAGGATCACGTGGAGACGGTTGTGATACGATCTCATAAGGGACTCAAGGCACTTAAAACTATGGCTGCAATGGACATAGAGCAGAGAATGCTTTTCAGACTATACCAGCACTTGATCCTCTCAGCGACTGATTATGGACTAGGACTGCTCACTGTCTCAAAGAGTCAGCTGGTGAGATTGGAGCGCATACAGAACGAGGCTATGCGGGTCATTCTGGGATGCACCAGAGAAACCCCAGTAGTGTGTATGCGGTACATCCTTGGTTTGCCGACTGTTGCTGGTAGGCTCAAGGTGATGCAGGCGAAGGAATACCTCATAGTAGCTGCTGACACAGATCACCCGTTGCATGAGGCGCTGGACGCAGTTAAAGGTCAGCAACTGATAAGAGGGAAATCATGGATGGCTCAGGCGGAGGATACGATCAGACAGGTGAGCCTCTTGGAGAACATTAAGCGATGAGAGGAGTGGGTCAGAGTGCCAGCGGAGCAGTCAGACTTGTGCAGAGTTATAATCACATTGAGCGGGAGTGCAGGGAGTGGCCAGCAGGGGCTACGGAAGTGGATAATGCTCGCCCGGGTGATGTGATTATCTACACAGATGGTTCGATGTTGAGAGGTAGTAGAAGTGCCTGGGGTTTCTTGGCAAAGGCTAATGGTCGACGTTTGGTGCAGGAGAGCCTGGCATAGGATACCACAACATCTAGCTTAAGAATGGAGGTGGAGGCAGTCAGTTCAGCTTTCCGCGGGATGGAGAATACGACACACACACACATCGTTATTGTAACTGACTCAGAACGCATGCTGAGGAGGGTGAGAACAGGCAAGCTTCATGCAGAGTGGCTTGCTTCGCTTCGGAGGTCACGGGTAGCAAGCATCGTCTGGATCTTTTCTCCGGGGCATGCCGGTGTGCTGGGAAATGAACAGGCGGACAGATTGGTTGGCTCTGCAAATCTTGGTGGAGTATTGATGCATGATAAGGCAGACGTTGTTGCGGTCTTGTGGGAGCACGTGTAAACCTTGGAGGACCAAACGGAACACCATGGTCTGGCAAGAATGCGACAGCGTGGAGTGACGAGGGGATCTGGCCGATGCTCGACGCTTAGAGGAAAGGCGAGACGCACATATAATCAGATTACTACTGGTACTATTGGGGTTGGAACTCTTCGCTGGCTTCTGAGGATGGGGAAGGAGCGCTCATGGGAATGCCCCGAATGCTGTGATGTCGGTTCCTAAATCAATCAATCAATCAATCAATCTCTCTAGACCATGATTCTAACTGTTCTTCTTCATTACTCATGCGCACCCGGAGGGCCCTCGCCACATATGAATTATCAATAATAAAATCACCCCTTATGATGCAGCATCAGCCAGTAGTCTGCTTGTTCATTTCCAGCCACACTAGACTATTCTGGAGAAAACATCCAGTGAATGCTCACAACCCGCGACCTCTGAATCTATGTATGCCATTCTGCACGAAGCATACCAGTCTTTACCTTTGTCTGCATACTCTGTGAATTAGTAACAATAACAGCACGCGTATACAGTTTGTTCCCCAATCAACGGAAAGCTGCAGTAACTGCCGCTGTCTCATTCTCAGACTTTAGGTTGTGGTGTCATATCTCCTTTACTAAACATTGGCAATAGGCTTTTGTTATGAATCCACAGGCACTTTTTTACCTCTTAACACAAAGCCATCGGTATAGATAATCACATTGCAGAGATTAGTCCTGAATTAATTGCTTAATTTCTACTTCCATTGCGCCTGCTGGCCATTCTCTACACTCAGGTCCCAATGTGAATTAACCCCACACAAGTCTGAATTTATATTTGGCACTCTTACCCGCTCCGTGCCTTTGCCAATCTACTCAAATGAGCGCACTTCCTTTATGGTATCGTCTCTAAGATCTTCCTTCATGTCCCTTGATGCCTTACACGTCAGTGCATTTAGTCCCTTCTGACACTTTGTAACCACCACTTCAACATGATCCTTAAAGGACAGACTTCTATCAGAAGTGATTCCTAGGTGCTTCAGTCTGCTTTCTCTATTCACATTTCTACCATTTTTTGTGAGGCTTTGGGGGTCAGCTTTCACAGTCCTATTGTCAAAAGAGCACCACAAGAGACATGCCATTTCTGGGATAATGACAGCATTAATTTCCGTGCACCAGTCCATCACATTATCCAATGTCACCTGCAGCTGCTGAGCTGTTTGATTTGTGTCCCTCCCCTGCCTGTATGCAAGAACATCATCTGCAAATCTTAGTTTCCTTCCAGCCCATGGTACTTCGGCGCTAGCAATCTTGCTCGTATACACATTGAAAAACGCAGATGAAATACATTTTACAATGTGGTAGACCGGCAGCTCTGATACATGGATCAGTGGTCCATGTACCCAACCGGAGAACACATCTATGTGAATACAAAACATCTGCAACCCAGTTACCCAACCAAGGACAGACTCTTATCTCCATGAGAGTGTACATCAACACATCATATATGACTCTGTTGTACGCCCCCTCAAGATCGAGAGCTACAACTGCCGCCTCCTGTCTGGTTTGGAACCTTTCATAAACATCATAAGCAAAAGTTGCTGCATTTGCCCAGGTATCTTTCTATAGCCGGTAACTCCCCATACCTTTCGAGATGAGTTTTCCCTTTCTAAACATTCCTGAAACTTAACAGCACCGATCTCTTGTGGTTAGCGTAGGACCAAGAGACGAGTTGCTTGTGGTTATGTAGGACCAAGAGAGGTGTTTTTTTTTGGTTATTATAGGACCAAGCGGTTTGTTATGCTGGTTATTGTAGGACCAAGCGATTAGTTATGCTGGTTATTGTAGGGCCAAGCGATTGGTTATGCTGGTTATTGTAGGACCAAGCGATTGGTTATGCTGGTTATTGTAGGACCAAGCGATTAGTTATGCTGGTTATTGTAGGACCAAGCGATTCGTTATGCTGCTTATTGTAGGATTAAGCGATTAGTTATGCTGATTATTGTAGGACCAAGCGAAGAGCTCTTGTGGTTATTTATGTAAGACCAGGCGATAAGGTATACTGGTTATGGTAAGACCAAGCGACTCCATCAATCCATCATGTGCCATGCCGGTAAGCGTGGGCGGTCATATTCTGCCATCTCACTCGATCACCGGAGTCGTGGATCAGCTCTGTGTTCCTGTCTCGACCATGCCACGTGGCCAAGCCATCCAGGTATTTGCTTCTAGGTCTTCCCCTTGGTCTCTTCCCTTCGATCTTGCCAGTTGTCACCAAGTTCTCCAATTCATTTCTTCTCATAACATGCCCAAATAATTTTGACTGTCTACGTCTAATGACTCTAATCAGTTTACGATCTTCATTTGTTTCTTGAAGGACTTGTTCGTTGGTTTTTCTATCTGTCCATGGTATTCTTTGCATTTTCCTCAGAAACCACATTTCCACAGCCTTTAGCTGTTTTTTCAGATTGACTGCTTATTGTCCACGCTTCAGATCCATACAAAAGTATAGGTTCTAAGTAGCATCTAAACACTCTTTTTCTCGTTTCAATTGATATCTTTTTGTTGGTCAGTATGGTTGTCATATTGCAAAAGGTTACCTTCGCAATGGCAATTCTTGTTCAACTCTCTTCAAGGCATGTCCCATCAGATGTTATGACTGTGCGACTAGTTCCTCTGGTTATTCTAGGACCAAACGAAGAGTTCTTCTGGTTATCATAGTAACAAGCAAGGAGTTCTTCTGTTTACTGTAGGACAAAGCGCGAAGTTCTTCTGCCTATCTTAGGACCAAGCGAGGAGTTCTTCTTTTATTGTAGGATCAAGCGAAGACTTCTTCTGGCTGTTGTAGGACCAAGTAAAGTGTGCTTTTGGTTATGTAGAAGTTAGTTATTTGAGGTTCCAACTTCACGCCAATGGGTCGACCCCATTATGCTCCGTTCCTGTGCCAGTGAATATCACTTGGTTATGTGACACCAAGCGATGAGTGTTTGTGGTTATGCAGGACCAAGAGAGGAGTTGTTTTGGTTATGCAGGACCAAGCCAGGAGTTTTTGTAGTTATGTAGGACCAAGCGAGGAGGGCTTATGGTTAGTGTAGGACCAAACGATGAGTTGCTTGTTGTTATGATTACTGTTATAAATCTATTTTGTTTGTGATAATTTCAGAATTTGTTTCCACTAGTACTGCATGTAAACGTGCGGCAGATACTAGAGGTGGAGCGTGAGGTGCTAGATTGTCAAAAATAGATCATGGGATAATGAGATATGTTGGCCAGTTTTCTTTCTCGTCGCACTTCAATCTAAGACAGCTCCAAGGAAATTGGTAATATTATCTAGAACTAATACAGACAGTCTACTAGTTGGCACAATACCCTGGGGATCGTGGGGGATTACAAGCCATGACAGCTCACGAGTATCGGCATGCTACATGGCAAAGATGATCAAGTACCAACACAAACTGTTTGAGAGCTGGCCCACGACTCCGCTGACCCAGTGCCAACATAGACAGTCTGAGAGCTGGCCCACGACTCAGCTGACCCAGTACCAACATAGACAGTCTGAAAGCTGGCCCACGACTCCGATGACCCAGTACCAACACAGACAGTCTCAGAGCTGAGCCACGACTCCGCTAACCCAGTACCAACACAGACAGTCTCAGAGCTGACCCACGACTCCGCTAACCCAGTACCAACACAGACAGTCTCAGAGCTGACCCACGACTCCGATAACCCAGTACCAACACAGACACTCTCAGAGCTGACCCACGACTCCGCTAACCCAGTACCAACACAGCTAGTCTCAGAGCTGACCCACGACTCCGATGACCCAGTACCAACACAGACACTCTCAGAGCTGACCCACGACTCCGCTAATCCAGTACCAACACAGATAGTCTCAAAGCTGACCCACGACTACGCTAACCAAGTACCAACACAGACACTCTCAGAGCTGACCCACGACTCCTCTAACCCAGTACCAACACAGATAGTCTCAGAGCTGACCCACGACTCTGATGACCCAGTACCAACACAGACACTCTCAGAGCTGACCCACGACTCCGCTAACCCAGTACCAACACAGACACTCTCAGAGCTGACCCACGACTCCGCTAACCCAGTACCAACACAGACACTCTCAGAGCTGACCCACGACTCCGTTGACACAGTACCAACAGTCTCAGAGCTGACCCACGACTCCGGTGACCCAGTACCAACACAAACACTCTCAGAGCTGACCCACGACTCCGTTGACACAGTACCAACACAGACACTCTCAGAGCTGACCCACGACTCCGATGACCCAGTACCAACACAGACACTCTCAGAGCTGACCCACAACTCCGCTAACCCAGTACCAACACAGACACTCTCAGAGCTGACCCACGACTCCGGTGACCCAGTACCAACACAGATAGTCTCAGAGCTGACCCACGATTCTGGTGGTTACGCGAGCCACGATCGTCTACGCTTATCGACTTGGTTTGTGCTGGAGATGACCGATAAGGTAAGTAAGCAAGTAAGTAAGTAAATCTTTATTTTCCAAGGGTTGAGAATTGGGTACGCAGGCCCGTCTGACATTCTGCCCTTCTTCTCTATTTCCTCTCATACATTCTTTCATTCAACATCACTTTGAAAACATCTAGCTGGAGCTTGCATGAAGTCGGAGTTCTTGTTGGCTGTTTTATCAAATTCACAACAGTGGAGCAAATATTACATCAATTGTACAACAGTGGACAAAGTATTACATTAAATTCACAACAGTGGATAAAGTATCTCCCTATAGAATCAATAGTTAACTCCGGCACTCAATGATCAATGCCAAGTAGGAAAGCAATGACAGACTACCTTCATTACAGCTGCCTCGATGACAACTAAATTATGATGAAGATAGTAGTGGAAATATTCAGGAAAATAAAATGTTTTCAGCATTTACAAAATCATGAATCTCTGGAAACAATAAAATTGGAGGGAGATTCACTGTGTATTTGAGTGCCAACAAGCAAGGCGAAGAGGAATAACAATAAACAAATACTCATCAAGATAAGATTACTTTGTGTCTGTTGACAACATAAATAATAAATAGACGATGTGAAATTGCGTAGTTTATACACATTGTATTTTATTTAGTTACAAAATTATACGATAAATGCCAAGCGTTAAATAACAAATACTTAAACACGAGAGAATAGACTTGCCGTCTTAATAGTTATCTGTCAAGTATTGGAAGCGTTACTCAAAGCATTGTCTAGAGCAGTTAGTTAGTTAGTCAGTTAGTCGTGGTTCCAACATCACGTCAACGCGTCGTCCCCATATTGCTCCGTTTCTGTGCCAGTGAATACCACACAAAATGCCCAATGGGAACAATGGAATAGACAGGAGTATCGGCACGCCAACAGCCCGCACAGGTACACTGTGCATAATGCCGACTACAGAATGCCAACACAAAAGACCTCCTTGAAAAATACAGTTCATCGTCGATTGAAACGGCAGTCACCAGAAAGACTTCATTAATGCAGGTTTTATCCCATATGATTCGGTCTCTTTCCGCAGAACAACCCGCCGAAAGTGCCGCACAAAGTACGAACTTCGTAGCTCCAGTGGCGAATCACAGGAATCTCCTTAAAACTGATTGCCTGCCAAACAAAAAAGTGGTCATACCCAAACAGAGATTCAAGGCAGAAAATTTGAACTAGGGGTATGCCACAATTTTGCTTTTAACATGGTTAAAATTGTAGCAGATCTATTGTATTACATATCACATTAAAGAGGATTCCACAAGGAACATGACAGTGTTAATAATAAATTGATAGGTTACAGATATTATGACAATAATGAGAGTTTTAGTAATAACAATTGAAATTAAAGTGTTAAAAATTATGAAAAAAATTCACTTACCAAGGCGTTATTTTATATCCGAAGCCGCGAATCCAGTTAAATTTAGTGAATTATATTACACACACCAGTTGGGTTCAAGAATATCACAAGAACTGCTCCATAACACGAATAAAACGCAATGAAATCATAACATTATGAAGTACATCATTTTCACACAAAATGGAAAAGCCATCATATTCTTAGTAAATTTCACTGTTTGATTTTTTTTTTTTTTTATTATGACCGTCTTCTACATAATTATCTCACCACTGCACAGGTTCGTTTTCGAATCTATCACAAAGTCGTTTACATCACAATAACTATAATATAAAACTGTTTAAAACGGTAATTTTATTAAAATATATGAGGTCCAGAACCAGAAGATATGGTCACTTCGAATTTCAAAATATCACCTCCTAACGTTTACACATACCATGCCGGTTCTTTGCACACGGAAACACAAGGAAGAAAACGAGATCTTTCGCTTTAGAGTTTAATTCCGGGAAACACTAAAAATTGTGGACTGGAAAGGAAAAACGGATACATTAAACCACTATACATAAGAGTGACTATAAGGTGGCATCTGGGTGTAAAATTTGGGTTACTTGGGCTATCAAGTGGCATCTGGCAGGCAATCAGAAAAATGCACTCGTGACCGAATAGGCAAACCAGTCAATTAAGCAACAGCCGGCCGCCATCGTTCCGAACATGCATTTCACACTACAGACAACCGCGGACAGATATAAAAGCATTCCACGGGAAACTCACAGCTCACAGTGTCGCGCCACGCACTCGCTCAGTAGCAGGTCGACGTTTATAGCAGTGGTTCTCAACCTTTACTGGCCCATGCCCCCCCCCTTTTTTTACCATATGTTCAGAACGTCATCCCCCCCCCCTTTTTCGAATGTCCTCCCTATAAATCCCTCCACCCTTACAAGTATACATAAATATGGAAGACGTAAATTTAGTAACACATACTAGAACACGTCTAGACATCTACATAAGGCGTGATTTGCGGGTCTACTTACGTTAAAAAAAAAACAAATTTCACTAGGGCGAGAAGTACAGAACCGTAAACATTTAGAGGGAAAAACAATATCAAGTAACTGGTTCTTGTATTAATGCGATCTTGAAATAATCTTAATCCCCCCCCCCCCTGGAAACCCTAAAATTCCCTCATGGGGAGAGGGGGGGGGGAATTCCCCACCGGTTGAGAACCACTGGTCTAAAGAATGAAATTAAACCATAACCATTATACAGTGTCGTCTCCGCAACGAGTGCTGACGGCAATGTATGTCCAGCAGTTTCTGTTATGAGCCTTGGTGTGCATTCTAATAGGCAGAGTCCTGATATCAACTCGATATCGTCTGTCCATAATATGAACGATATGCTGTGCGTTCAACGGGTGTTCATGATATCTTCACATCACTGCTGGAGTTTACCTGTCTTAATTCACACACACACACCAATGCCAGTATATACGAGGAAGCTTCAAATGAAAACTTTACATATAGTTTTGGGTGAATGTATGCTTAAAAAGTAAAGAGCAGGTGTATCATTTTTCGAATTAGTCACCATTGCGTTCAGTGCAAGTCATTGAACGCCGATAAAGTGCTTGGATTCCTGTAGAAAAAAAAAAAAAAAACATTCTCTTGGCCGTGTGTGTAATAATTCTGGGGTTACTACTAGTTGTGCCCGACCCGGTCGTGAACAGTCTATCACAGAAGTCACGCCGTTTTGAAACTTCCTACTCCACTCATATACATGCTGATAAAAGGGAGCCTGAGTGGTCTCGAGGTATGGTGTCCGCCTCGAGTGCTGGAGGTCCCGGGTTCAGGCCCCGGTGAGGACCGGGATTTATTTAAAAAATCCACCTGGACTTCCAGTAATAAAATTTCCCCTGGTCTCCGGGTAGTGAGATCGGACGCCCGTGTGTATTGTTGTCTCTGGGTAGTGAGATCGGACGCCCGTGTGTATTGTTGTCTCTGGGTAGTGAGATCGGACGCCCGTGTGTATTGTTGTCTCTGGGTAGTGAGATCGGACGCCTGTGTGTATTGTTGTCTCTGGGTAGTGAGATCGGACGCCCGTGTGTATTGTTGTCTCTGGGTAGTGAGATCGGACGCCCGTGTGTATTGTTGTCTCTGGGTAGTGAGATCGGACGCCCGTGTGTATTGTTGTCTCTGGGTAGTGAGATCGGACGCCCGTGTGTATTGTTGTCTCTGGGTAGTGAGATCGGACGCCCGTGTGTATTGTTGTCTCTGGGTAGTGAGATCGGACGCCCGTGTGTATTGTTGTCTCTGGGTAGTGAGATCGGACGCCCGTGTGTATTGTTGTCTCTGGGTAGTGAGATCGGACGCCCGTGTGTATTGTTGTCTCTGGGTAGTGAGATCGGACGCCCGTGTGTATTGTTGTCTCTGGGTAGTGAGATCGGACGCCCGTGTGTATTGTTGTCTCTGGGTAGTGAGATCGGACGCCCGTGTGTATTGTTGTCTCTGGGTAGTGAGATCGGACGCCTGTGTGTATTGTTGTCTCTGGGTAGTGAGATCGGACGCCCGTGTGTATTGTTGTCTCTGGGTAGTGAGATCGGACGCCCGTGTGTATTGTTGTCTCTGGGTAGTGAGATCGGACGCCCGTGTGTATTGTTGTCTCTGGGTAGTGAGATCGGACGCCCGTGTGTATTGTTGTCTCTGGGTAGTGAGATCGGACGCCCGTGTGTATTGTTGTCTCTGGGTAGTGAGATCGGACGCCCGTGTGTATTGTTGTCTCTGGGTAGTGAGATCGGACGCCCGTGTGTATTGTTGTCTCTGGGTAGTGAGATCGGACGCCCGTGTGTATTGTTGTCTCTGGGTAGTGAGATCGGACGCCCGTGTGTATTGTTGTCTCTGGGTAGTGAGATCGGACGCCCGTGTGTATTGTTGCGCACGTAAAAAATCCCTTCGCAGTTGGAAATCGAAAAAGAGTAGCCTAACGGCGCTGCCCGAGCAAAATTTCGAGTTAAAAATCTACCCAAAGTATTTCAGGATCCTCGCCAATGCAACGGAGTTCGTGCATTGAGCTGAGTTTCTCCAGACTCATGTTTCAGTTAGGAGGAAAACGGAGCACTTATGGGTTAAACCGTGTGCCGTGATATTGATCCAGCGACTAAACTAAACTAAACTAAACTAAACATGCTGATCTGCCAGGCATGAATTGTCATACTGGATCTTCATTTACCGATGGATTTGTATTGGTTTCATATCTTCACTGATCAAAAATTGGTTCACAGAACGCTGCTCCTCTTTAGTGCATCTCAAAAACGGTGTGACCATGATTAAACTGTCCTTATGACGCCACGGTGATTGTCTGCACCGAGATGTAACGTGCCTAACACTCTTGACATCCTTAACAACAATATTGACAGGTTACAAGATAATGGCATAGTTATTTTCATTACTATCACACTTTTACAAATTTTCATTTGAAGGCCCCTCGTATAAACTAGGTCAGTCGGTAAAACATCGTGGTTTTATCTGGGTCGTTTGTGTTTACTGAAACAGCAGAATTAAACTAATCACAGCACTATGCCAAGGAGACTCCCAGCACTTCTACGCCATACTGCCATCTGCTGGAGTTCAAGATTTTGCCGATTTTGTCTTGGGCAACTTTAAACCTGTGAGAAAAGAAAACGTAAATTCATGTACTTTTGCATATGTTAATTTCTTTCACACGGAACTGTTGCTGATGGTTTACAACCAACAACAAAAACAACATAGTCATCTTTGATAAACATCACACACAGCTAAATACGTTTGGAGAGCTTACAAAATGTTACCATGCCAGTGATTTTGGGGTACGCAATGAATGCATAATTAAATGCGTGAGGCATATCATGGCGCTACCAACAATTCCGGATAGGCATAGGGTCCTTCAGGACAAATGGTACCTGAGAGTTGCTGTAGATAGGAATCAACCCCTGCATGAAGCCATGGATATGGTCAAGGGTCATAGACTAAGACGAGGCAGTTCCTGGGTTGTACAGGTGGGAATATATATACGTCAGGTGTGTGATCTAGAGACCATCGATCGTGAAAAAGAGTGGGTTGAAGTACCGGTAGACAAGGCGGACCGGCACAAAGTGATAGTAACACTGGGTCGTGAGTGCAGACAATGGGCAGCGGGCAGACTGAGTTTGAAGTGCAATAACTGATCCAGAGTAACACACATCAAGGTGACATAGTGATCTGTACTGATGAGTCATTGGTGAGAAACAGGCGGAGTGGTAGGAGTTTTATTGCGAAGGTTAATGGACGATATTTGAAAAAGGAGAGTATGGCATATGAGGCTACGACCTCCAGCATGAGAATGGAGGTGGAAGCAGTCACAGCAGCATTCCGTTGGTTAGAGAAGACCACTGAAACACACATTGTCTTCATCACGGACTCAATGAGTATGCTTAGTAAAATATAGAAAGGAATGTTTCGTGTGGAATGGATCACATCCATTCAGAAGTCACATATTGTACGAATTGTATGAATTTCTTGCCCTGGCCTTGCGGGAGTGAGTGGTGGGGGGGGGGGGGGGGGGATGAACAGGCTGATGTGCTAGCAGAGAATGCACCTCTCGGTGATAGATTACCTATGGACAAGGGAGAGGTGGTCGTGCACCTGTGTGACCAAATGGAGAAAGTAGAGGGATATATTGAGAACCCGTATGTGGAAAGGATGATATTGCTTTGGATTGTCATGGGTTCTTGCAGAATCTCAAAACCGAGAGGGGAGAACCAGGAGAACTTTCAATCAGATAGCAATGGGATAGATTAGTAGTGTGACTTTTCGCTGGCTGTTGAACGAGAGGGCGGAGCGTATATGGGAGAGTCCTGAATGCAGTGATGTCGGTTCTTAGCTAAGCTAAACTCAACTCAGAGACAAACATTATTCTTTGGTAATGTGATGAGTTGAGCTGAGTTGAGATGAGTTCAACTGAGCTAAGAACCGACATCAGTGTACCATTCTCTGTACTCACGACCCAATGTTACTCTTACCTTGTGCCTATTCGGCATGTCTTCCGGTACTTTTACCCACTCTTTTTCACGATTCTGTTCTCTATGTCACACACCTGGCTGATATATATTTCTGCATGTGCCATCAAGGACCTGCCTCTTCACAGTCTATGACCATGTCCATAGCCATGGCTTCATGCACATTGTGATATCTGACTACATCGACTCTCAGGTACCATTTATCTTGAATGACATTGTGCCTACCCGCAATTGTTGGTAGTACATGAATACACCTCATGCATATAATTGATGTGTCCTTTGTGCACCGTGGGATTATTAGAAATAACCGCATTCTGTATGCGCTCCAACAGTTCAGCGTTTGCATTCGATGGTCATGTGATGAGAAGAGAGGCATTAGAGAATATCCTGACAACTGAACATATTAATGGAAAAATAGGCAGAGGCGGACCACGAGAAAGTATGATGGAAGGAGACGGTATGTGGCATGGAGACATATCATCATGAGAGTTGCCATAGAGCACAATGGGCCGCCTTCTGTGGAAGGACACAAACGCCTACGACAGCTGGCAAGCCACATGATGATGATGATGATGATGATGATGATGATGATGATCATCATCATCATCATCATCATCATCATCATCATCATCATCAGCATCAGCATCATCAGCATCATCATCATCATCTTATTTTTTGTTTTCTTCTGCGATTGTTGGTAATAAGGTAACTGTAAAATTTACAAACTTGGGTATTCAAACAAAATAAATCTGAAAATGAGTTGCATTTGTCGAATTAACGTAGGTGCAACAACTTGTATGCCACACCCATGCCTAAGTACTATACGGGGACGATATTTCTCCGGTTCATTTTCCTTCATTTATCTCACAAAACAATGCGATGTGTACGACGGGTTCTCAAACTGTACAACTCAGAGATCAATCAGTCAACTAAGAAAACAGTCATTCAGTCAATTACGTAAACAGTCAGTCAGTCAATTAATAAAACAGCCGGTCAGATATGAAAGCATGCAGTCAGTCATAAGACAACAGTCAGTCAGTTATTTAAGAAAATAGCCAGACATTCATTTACAAAATCAACCATTCAGTCAATTAAGAAAACGGCCAGTCAGTCAATTAAGAAAAATTCCAGTGAGTCAAGTAAGATTACAGCCATTCAGTCAATTAAGAAATCAGCAAGTCATTCAATTAAGAAAATAGCCAATCAGTAATTTTTTGAACCAGTCAGTCAGTCAATGAAGAAAACACCAGTCAGTTAATGTAGAAAACAGCCATATCATCAATTTAAAAAAAAACAGCAGTCAGTCAATTAATACAACATTCATTCTGTCAGGTAAAAAGGCAGACATTCAGTCAATAAGAAAACATTCAGTTAGTTAAGAAAATAACCAGACACTCAATTATGAAAATAACCATTCAGTCGATTAAGAAAACAGCCAGTCAGTCAATTAAGAAAACAGCCAATACGAACATGTATTGTGTATTCTACATACCTGGTCTTGGTATCTTGCGATGACGACTAAGGAAATGGCCTTGTCCTCGTTGAAATAATTCCTCCAATGCAGAATGTTTCCTTCTTTTCTTGCGTATTATGAAGACGACAAAGAGCACAAACAATGCGGCCACAAACAGACCAACAACAAACCCGACGCTTGAAGTCTCTGACGATATTACCTCTGAAATGAGATGGAATTGTATGCTGAAACTACAATGAATGAATCAACAAATAACAGAAGTATGCGATGAGATTTGCGAGAACACGGTGACAAGTAACAAAGTGGACGTTGCAGAAAAAGTCTTCGACAACACACTAACTACAAGCACACACCGATACAGCTATACGAACTACATTATGTGAATATATATATATATATATATATATATATATATATATATATATATTTATATATATATATATATATATATATATATATATATATATATATATATATATATATACATTTTGCATTGGCACCTTGCCGTCTTGACAGACGATAGTTTGTGCTTTAAAAAGGCATAATAACTTTTAACTATGGCGGTAGCGAGTGTGACTGATAAGGCCAATTTGCGCTGTAAATGTCCGTTCACAGTGGGTGCATGTGAACACGTGGTCATTTCCACCATCATGCACCATCTTACGTCTCAAACGCTTGGTGTGTGACTTTTCTGCAATAATTTTCTCCTTTGACTTTATTCCATTTCTGATATTTGTCCTCCATGCAACTCGTTCAGCTGCGACTTGCTCCCAATGTGCATTATCAATGCCTGTATCAATCATGTCCCGCTTACACACATCTTTGTATCGTAGTAGAGGCCGACCCTGAGGTCTCTTACCCATCTGTAATTCACCAAAAAAGATATCCTTTGGTATTCTACCATCATCCATCCGCCTAAGATGTCCTATCCATCTAAGTCTACGAAGACTGAGCATGGAATAAACTGTCACACAACCTGATCTTTCCAATACTTCAGTATTTGTGATTTTGTCTTGCCACTTAATACCAAGAATTCTTCGCAGACACCGCATATGAAAGCTGTTTAAATTGTTCTCTTGGTGTGAGTAAGTTGTCCAGGTTTCACTGCCATAGAGAAGAGTATCTATATATATATATATATATATATATATATATAATATTTGCTGGAATAGATATCACATGACGACACAGTTAACTCACTCAACTGAATGCTGGAAAAGATACACACCTGACACAACAACTAACCCACCCAGCTAAGTGCGGAGTAGATGCACACATGACGATATAATTAATAAATCCCATCTGAATGCGGAAAAAGATACACATACGATACAACCAACTCATTGATCTGAAATCTCCAATAGATACACACATGACAAAATTACCTCACCCATCTAAATACTAGAATAGACACACAGATGACACGAACAAGTCAACATCTTAATACTAGAATACATATAGACATGACAGAAACAACTCACCAATCTTAATACTAGAATAGATACACATATGACGGAAACAACTCACCTATCTCAATACTAGAATAGATACACACATGACAGAAAAAACTCATCCATCTCAATAGTAGAATAGATACACACATGACGGAAACAACTCACCCATCTCAATACTAGAATAGATACACACATGACAGAAAAAACTCACCCATCTCAATACTAGAATAGATACACACTTGACAGAAACAACTCACCCATCTCAATACTAGAATAGATACACACATGACAGAAACAAGTCACCCATCTGAATGCTGGAATAGATTCACACATGACAGAAACAACTCAGCCATTTGAATGCTGGAACATTTACGACAGGTAACAGCTCACACATCTGAATGCTGGAACACAATCGACGACAGGTAACAACTCACCCATCTGAATGTTAGAATGCAATCGACGACACTTAACAACTCACCCATTTGAATGATGGAACACACGACGACAGGTAACGACTCATCCAACTGAACAACAGAACACACAACGACAGGTAACATCTCAGCCATCTGAACGACAGAACACACGACCACAGGTAAGATCTCAGCCATCTGAAACAACTCATCCAACTGAATGCTGGAACACACTCGATCACATGTAAAAGCTCACCCATCTGAATGCTCGAACACCTCGGTCCAGAAAAGCCCCGAAGGCAGCCATTAAAGCAGTGACCGCTGATGTAGTGGCACGAACCGATTGTTGTGTTTCGTGGCGAGCAGTTATCGCTGCAGGCCGACTCACATGCATGACCATACTGTCCAGCCACGCACTCTGAGAGGTTCCACATGTAAGGCAGAATAAGAAGACGGATCATGCGCTAGAAATGTCTTATTGAATGGTCATTTCACTAAACACAATCCTTCTGATTCTTATAGTCCAAGTCGTGTGGCGTTGGTGATCATATATGTCCACAGCCTTCTGTCTCGTGTACTGCAGTCTTCGTATAGTCCATGCCGTATGGCGTTGGTGATCATGTCTGTCCACAGCCTTCTGTCTCGTATACTGCCACCAAGCTTCGTATAGGCCATGCTTCGTGGTGTTGGTAATCTTCTCTGTTAACAGCCTTCTGTCTCAAGTACTGTCAAGCATTTCTGAACAGCCTTCTGTCTCAAGTACTGTCAAGCATTTCTGACACTCATGTACCTCCATGTCATGATGTCAGACTTGTTAAGCATCTTCTCTCTTTGTCTCCCCTGCCTCTCGTCCCCTCCAACTATCCCGTTGTTACGACATACTTTAGCTTTCCTATCCTCATGACACACCCAACGAATGCGGATTTACCAAACCAGTTCTCGTTATGAGTTAAATTATTTCAATATATCGTCATTACCTTTATCCGTGGAGTTCTCATAAATCTTCTGTACAACCACATATCCGCAGTTTCCGCATAATTTTTCACTTGTCTGTCAAATCTCCATGATAAGCACCCATACATCAGGGTCGGCTCAATATAGTTTTAATGAACGTTTATCATCACCTCTATTGATAAAAATAAACTGAGGAGGATATTCTCTATCGTGTAAAATGTTGCCTTTTCTTCGGCTATTCTGAATTTAACCTCATGAATACATCTTGGATCTGCTGTTATTAAGGTACCCACATCTTTTAAAACATTGACTTGTTTCAAATTGGTTCCATTCACTGTGATGTTATATTTAGGTGTACATTTATTTGTGTGTAAGAACCATTATTTCTATATTTCGGTGTGACTTTCTATTAATCATGACACCGTATGTTCACACACACAGAAGCCCCAAACAATAACTTGCAGGATTTATTGCCTGTTATATATATATTATATATTTCGTTACATGTAGTCAGGCGCGTCTGCAGAGTTGTGTATTATATGAAGTGAGTAAATAAATTATAATTTTACCGAAACACTTAAAACACAGTCACGTGTATTGGTCGAATATCCAGTATTTTTTATCCCCACGGTAATTGAAGATGTAAAACAAAGTATTTCTATATGTGTAATATTGGTTGTAACCGCCTAATAGCTAAACCTTCGAGTTTTACCAAAGAAGTCTTCAGTGTGCTCTGTCTATCATCATTATGATCGACCCCTGCCTCATCTCATCTCATCTCATCTCATCTCATCATGTTCCTCTTGTACCTTGCGGTGTCAAGGTGAAGTAAGATTGCCCGATTATGGGCTTAATGTATCGATATTCCCATGGGCTCTGCTATTCCCTCCGTCCAACGTTTACGTGGTCGGCCTCTTCCTCTATTTCCATCTGGTCTGTACATCATTGCTTGTTGTGGTATGCTGTTGAGTGGTAACCCTGCCTTTTCTTCAAACAACCGTGCCTTTCATCAGTGTTATCTCCAAGCTACTGCGACGCTTAATATGGCTAAAAAGACATTATACTATTTATAGACCTGTCAATGATGATGATGGAATAATAATAATAATAATAATAATAATAATAATTTAAAAAAAAATAATAATAATAATTCTTCAGCGTTCCGAGCCATTGAGGTACTTTGCTGCAGATACAATCCGTCTCCATTCGTCTCTCTGGTGGACCTTCTCTTGCCATTCGTTGATTCCAAGTGCTTGTAGGTCTGTATATGTATTATCTCTCCACCGTCTTCTTGGTCTACCTCGGGGTCTACGGTCATTTATTTCCTGAGTGTAAGCGAGTTTTGTTTCCCTATTATCTTCCATTCTTTCTATATGCCCCAGCCATTGTAGCCTATTATCCTTCATGATACCAATAATAATAATAATAATAATGATGATGATGATGATGATGATGATGATGATGATGATGATGATGATGATGATGATGATGATGATGATGATGATGATGATGATGATGATGATGATGAGCCGAAACTATTGAGTCCTTTTAAAGTGAACTATTGGTAAAGTTATGCCAAATTTTGGGACATTTAAATCTACAAACTGTATACACACAGAGGGTAACGGAGTTAACGTAATGGCTAGATGCTCCACAGACGGTCCAATGGTCATGGGGTTTGAAATCGCACCGGGAAACTTCTTAAACTTAACTAGGCTAATTGCCGCACATAACTAACAGGAGTATGTTTTCGAAAAGTAAAAGCTATCGATATAATACTGTCCAATTCAGACACCTAGTGCCGAAATAATAATCAACGACAATCAATTTTGAAGATGAAGGTTCAGAATGCTCTTAACCATATGAAAACTGGCATGACTTCCGGTGCAGACAGCACCACAACAGAAATGATTAATGCATTTATAAGAATATGGAATACATAAATTTACCAGACTGCTGAATACAATATATGATACTGGAGATATCTCTCATGAATTATGTAATTCTGTATTTATTGCAATCCCAAAGAAATCGGATTGTGATCAACATTGATTTTGCTAACAATTTTAATGCAAATATTTAGGAAGAAAATAGAACCCGAAGTAGAAGAAGAACAATGTGGTTTTGTAGAAGGCAAGGGCACATTAAATGTTGTGTATATTTTACGAACAGGAATTGAACTTTTTGTAGAGGTAAACATAAATCTAAACCTTTGTTTTATTGACTACACAAAGGCTTTCGATAAAGTGGCGTGTCGACATGAGAAAGATAATAGAAGATCTACAAATTGATGGAAAAGACCTTAGACTTGTAAAAAAATACATATATTGGAAACAACAAGCTGCCATAAGAATTGATAATAAAGTGATCAATATCAGCCTATTAAGAAAGGTGTGAGACAGTGATGTGTAATGTATCCTTTACAGTGCAAATATTTTCAGAAAAATAGAAGATATGGAAGGAATCATCATTGGGGGGGGGGGGGGGGGTATATCAATAACATTAGATATGCAGATGATACAGTCTTGATTGCAGACTAGGAACAGGACCTGCAACATTTAGTCGATGCGGTTGTTGCACATAATGAACAACTAGGGTTAGAATTGAATTGTAATAAGACATAGATTATAGTTATCCCTGGGAAAAAGGAAATACCACAATGTAATATACGAGTAAATGTGCATATTCTAAAACAAGTGAATAGTATAGTTATCTTGGAACAGTCATAACATCAGATGGGAGATTCCTTGAAGAGATTAGAACAAGAATCGCCATTGCGACGGTAGCCTTTTGCAATAGAAAAACATATTGACTAATAACAAGATGTCAATTGAAATGAGAAAAAGAGTGTTGAAGTGCTACATAGAACCGGTATGTTTTTATGGATGTGAAGCGTGGACAATGAGCAGTCAAGCTCAAAAACAGCTGATGGCTGTGGAAATGTGGTTTCTTAGGAAAATGCAAAGAATACCATGGACATAAAGAAAAACCAATGAATAAGTCCTACAAGAAACAAATGAAGATCGTAAACTGATTAGAGTCATTAGACGCCCACATTCAAAATATGTGGGCATGTTATGAAAAGAAATGAATTGGAGAACTTGGTGACCACTGGCAAGATCGAAGGGAATATACCAAGAGTAAGACCGAGAAGTAAATACCTGGATGGCTTGGCCACGTCGCATGGTCGATACAGAAACACGGAGCTGATCCACGACTCTGGTAATCGAGTGAGATGGCGAAACATGACCGCCAACGTTATCGGCATGGCACATGATGGATGGATAGAGTGCCGATTGTTTACATATATCTATATGGTTTACCATATGGATATTGTATTAAATACCCAATGTGCCTTGTGTAAGGCAGTTTTATTTGACTGTATTCAACAACTATTATTATTGGCATCTTGCCGTCTTGACAGACGATAGTTTGTTCATAGTGAAACGGCATAATAACTACAACCCATGGCTTATACTCAGTGTGAGACCTGTCTGCAATAATTTCTCCTTTTTCTTTATTCAATTTCTGATCTATACCTTCCATGTAAGACGCTCAGCGGTGACTTGCTCCAAATGTGCATTATCAATGCCTGTATCCAGCATGTCCTACTTACATTATATACATCTTTGTATCGTAGTAGAGGCCGACCTCGAGATCTCTTCAATCAATCAATCAATCAATCAATCGGGTGCTGTCTCCGCAATGAAGGTAGGCTGCAATGAATATCCAACACACATTCTGTCAGGCTGATGTTCGTCCATCTCTTGATGTTATCTTCCAACTTGTATCGCTGTCTACCTCTTCCTCGCTTTCCCTCAACCTTGCCCCCCCCCCCCCCCCAGTATGTTTTTTTCTTCTTTTATAATAGTATCATGTCTTTTAATGTGGCTGAAATATTTCACTTGCCTCCACTTTATTTCTTTCATCAACTCTCTCTTTATGCCCAGTTTCTCTAGAACCTCTGCATTTGATTGTTCTTGTTTCCATGAAATACGACATATCCGTCTGTATATCCACATCTCCAGGGCTTCTATGCGACTTTCTAGTTGCTTGTTCAATGTCCAGGCTTCCGCGCCACACAGTAGCCTTGAATATACGCAACAATTCTCATGTGTTTTGAGCTGTTAATCTCTCTGGATGTTAATACTGATTTCATGCTGTTGAAAGTATTTTTGGCCACTCCTCTTCTCTTTTTGATTTATATTTCACTTCTGGCATCATCTGCTATTATATGTCCAAGATAGGAGAAACTTGTTGAGATATCTTATCCATCTGCAATTCACCAAAAAAAGATGTCCTTTAGTATTCTACCATCATCCATCCTTCTAGCATGTCCTATCCATATATATCTACGAAGACTGAGCATGAAGCAAACCGTCACACAACCTGATCTTTCCAATACTTCAGTACTTGTGATGTTGTCTTGCTACTTAATACCAAGCATTCTTAGTAGACACCGCATATGAAAGCTGTTTAAACGTTTCTCTTGGTGTGAGTAAGTTGACCAGGTTTCACTGCCATAAAGAAAATCACTAAGGAGACAGGCTTTACAGAGAAGGACTTTTGTTTTGGCACCCATCAGCTAATGGTTACAGAGAAGGACTTTTGTTTTGGCACCCATCAGCTAATGGTTACAGAGAAGGACTTTTGTTTTGGCACCCATCAGCTAATGGTTACAGAGAAGGACTTTTGTTTTGGCACCCATCAGCTAATGGTTACAGAGAAGGACTTTTGTTTTGGCACCCAAAAGCTAAAGCTTACACACGGACACTTACTTGTTGTACACGTAGCACCCATATACCCATCCAAGCATCCCTGGAGACAACGGCCAGTCACAACGTCACAGATAGTATCGTTCCTCGTCTCCTTGAAGCAGTATTGGCTACACGTGTAATCACACCCGGGGTCATATGCTCCCGCTGCGCAATCTGTGTTATTATAATTCAGTGAATCGCCTTTGTAATGATGGCCTAGCGTTTCGGTTATATTTAGAACAATAAAATATGCTTAAGATTCTATTGCTTTTCAATACATCGGGTGATGTGCCCGACTGTCATTCGGCTGCTGTCTAAAAATTACAAATCCAGAAGTAATGTGTGTGCGTGTGTGTGTGTGTCTGTATAATGTGCCATGCTGGTAAGCATGGGTGGTCATGCTTTCCTCATCTTACACAATTAAATGAGTTGTTGATCAGCTCCTTTCTTGTCCCGACCATGCCATGTGGCCAAGTCATCCAGATATTTAGTTCTCTGTCTTCGCCTTGTTCTTTGCCCCCTCAAATTTGGCAGTTTGCACTAAATTCTCCAATTATTTCTTCTAATATTGTACCCAAATAATTTGACTGTCTCATCTCTCATCATGTTCCTCTTGTACCTTGCGGTGTCGAGGTGAAGTATAAACTTCGTGAGAGTGCCCGGTTATGGGCTTCGTATATCGACATTCCCATGGATTCTGTTATTCCCTCCGTCCAGCGTTTACGTGGTCGGCCTCTTCCTCTGTTTCCATCTGGTCTGTACGTCATTGCCTGTTGTGGCATGCTGTTGACTGGTAGCCTACTTGCATGGCCAAACCATTTGACTTGCTGCTTTCTAATAAAATCTAGAGCAGCTTTAACCCCCACTTTAGTCCTGATTTCTTCATTTCTGATCTTATCTCTTCTTGATACGTTGAGTATTCTTCTCAGGAACCTTATTTCTGTTGTTGTGATTTTTCTTTTCTCTTTTTCTGTCATTGTCCAGGTTTGGCATTGGTAGCACAGAGTTGGTAGGAAGATTGTGTTGTAAAGTGCTTTCTTAGTAGTTATTGATACATGTTTGTTCTTTAGTATTGGTGCCATTTGTCCAATGAGTTGATTTGCCTTATTGCACCTATTTTCGATCTCGTCTTCTGATCTGCCATTTGATGATATTATACTTCCTAGGTACTTGAAGCTCTTTACTTGTTTCAAGGGATGTTCGTTTAGGTGAATTGTTGCTGTTTGTTCTTCTTTAGTTATAGTCATTACCTCTGTTTTGCTTGTGCTAATTTTCATGTTATGTTCCCTACACATTTCGTTTAGACTATTCATGTGGTCTTGTAATTCAGCTTCTGATTTTGCTATTAGTGCTTGGTCGTCCGCAAACAGGAGTTCTCTAATGGTTAGATTTGCAGATGGTTCTTCTTCTGTGTTCTCGTCATGCGGTATTCTTGCTGTCTCTGCTTGGCTGGTTTCTTTACATATGTTGTCTATATATGTTATGAACAAGAGAGGGGACAGGACACAACCTTGTCGTACTCCAGATCTTATGGTGAAGGGTTCTGAGTGTCCTCCAGTTGCTCTCACTATGCATTCACTGTTGTCGTATAAACTTCTACATAGGTTTGTTAGATGTGTACTCACTCCATATTGTTTAAGGATTTCCCACAGCTTGTTTCTATCTACCCTATCAAATGCCTTTTCTTGGTCAACAAAGGCTAAGTAGAGTGTTTCATTGAATTCAATTGATTTTTCTATAAGTTGTCTAAGAGCAAAAATGGCGTCTGTGCATCCTTTGTTTTTCCTAAATCCAAGCTGCGTTTCGCTTAGCTGGGGTTCTAAAGTAGTTCGTAATCTTTTTTCAAGAATTTTGCAAAATATTTTCCCAGTATGACTCAACAGTTGACTGTCTACGTCTAATTTCTATTATCAGACAGTTTTAATTTGCCGCTTATAGCTCTTAGTCATTGATGTTTCTGCATATGCATGTTATTATTTGCATGTTCCTGGGAAACAATATTTGCACAGCCATCAGATGTTTTCATGCCCATACCACAGAACAACAGAAATAATGGTTAATACACGGTACACTGTATGCATACATTCAACATCAAAGTGAATGCATCGGTTCTAAAACAAGTCATTCACGTTAAGCATTTGGGTACGTTAACAATAGCAGATGGAAGACGTATTGCATGTGGATTATCCCAAGTAAAGACATCACTTCATAAAATGTAGAATATTCTCCGAAATGTATCTATATTCAATTAAAGTGAGGAAAATAATTCTTAAGAAGTATATTTAACCAATCCTAGTGAATGGAAGCCAATCACGCACAGTTTGCAGAAACGTAAGGAACTATCTGGAGGCTGTGGAGATTTACTTTAATAGAATATTGATGAAAGAACCTTGGACAGATAGAAAGAGCAATGCAGATTAGTTTAGTTTAGTTTAGTCGACCGATCAACATCACTGCACACGGGTGTAACCAATAAGTGATCTGTTCTACTCCTAACTCAAGTCTGATTCCGGAGAATCTCAGCTCAGTGCACGAACTCTGTAGCATCAGCAAGGATCATGAAATACTTTGGGTAGATTTTTAACTCGAAATATTTGCCTGGGCAGCGCCGTTAGACTACTCTTTTTCGATTTCCAACTGCCAAGGGATATTTTACATGGGCAACAATACACACGGGCGTCCGATCTCAATACCCAGGCACCAGGGGAAATTTCGTTACTGGTAGTCCACGTGAAAAACTCCCGGCCCTCATCAGGGCTTGCACCCGGGACCTCCAGCACTCGAGTTGTCTATGTGGGCTCTGCCTTGGGCTAATCTTGTGATATGATCAAACCATCTGATGTTCTGTTCCCATCTATACCTAATGCTTCCGTTGCTCCCATGCCTTTACTAGTTACGTGTATGCTTCGACATGGTAATTTAATTTCTTATACACAGATTGACATAGAGAGCTGAGATGATTTGAGTCAAGAACCAACATCACAGCACCCGGGGTACTCCCATACCGAATGCGTCCTCTCTTCAACAGCATGTAAAGATGCCCAATACTGTACTAAAGATACCGGTTCCAGTCTGAATATGTGTTTTCTGAAAATGTCGGGTCTTGACGTATGACAGTTCTGTTAGCGCCGAATGATGGGCGGCGCTCACCAAATTTCGAAACCCCATAATGTGCTAACGGCTTCGGGCGGAGGTATGTAATTGGAAGGATATAAGCCTTACCCTAGTGCGAGGAAGTGCAACCTAAAGACTATATGCCATGTCAGGGCATACCAGGCCCTAAGCCTTCGTCGGCAACTGGTCTACGGTAAAAGCTCAAACAGGCGGACAGTTAGAGTATTACATCGATGTATTACTTCTGCAGCTTGTCTTGTTCCAGACGCATTGGTGTTACCTTTCCTCAAGAGAAAAGTAGACAGGCCAAGAGGGGTATCAAGCTGCATGGGCAACACATGGTCTCTAAATTCAGCCCATGCCTTGTGTTATGGAGAGGTATAGCTCCATTTTACAGACTACACGTCTATCAAGACCGCAATGCACCAGTCAAATGTTGTCTAGTCTTTCCTCTGAGTACTAAGAGTTAGCCAGATCCTCGTGTCACTCCAGTCTTGTCATTCGCTTTAGGTCCTGACAATACCTCCACACCATACATGTGACCTTAAAGTGTCCTCACTATATCTGTCTTATCGTGAACCGGTACCGGATCCAGCAATGCAGACCCAGCCACCTTACCTTCCCGATAGTTGACCAAAGGGAATATCGAAGATTAAACAAGCACACGTTCAATACGGAACAAACACATAAGTAGAACAATCATACATAGAACACGCATACATAGAACATAGAACAGCAACAACACTCAAACCCCGAGAATGTCACAGTATCCAAACACATGGTTAGAGGATGAGACGCAGTAAAGACCAGGCATCCAGCACAAGGACACACACTGTCACCTAGATCATAGTCACTGATGTTTCCAGTCACGTAATCCCTACATGCTCCAGGGATGAGGAACATGGTTCCATTGCATGGACACCCACATTTGTACTCGCAGTCAAAGCCGTACCACCCTTCCTCGCAGGCGGAATCTGTGAGCAGTGCAATACCAAATTAAGATTAGAATGGTCAGTGTATTTGTCCGTGTTGCTAGTAGTTAATGATTAGATCTGTCAGTATATCTGTTGTAGATGCTAGTATTTCATGATTAGATCTATCAGTGTATCTGGTGTGGTTTCTAGTATATCATGATTAGATCTATCAGTGTATGTGTTGTAGATGCTAGTATATCATGATTAGATCTATCAGTGTATCTGTTGTGGTTTCTAGTATATCATAATTAGATCTATCAGTGTATGTGTTGTAGATGCTAGTATATCATGATTAGATCTATCAGTGTATCTGTTGTGGTTTCTAGTATATCATGATTAGATCTATCAGTGTATGTGTTGTAGATGCTAGTATATCATGATTAGATCTATCAGTGTATCTGTTGTGGTTTCTAGTATATCATGATTAGATCTATCAGTGTATCTGCTGTGGTTTCTAGTATATCATGATTAGATCTGTCAGTGTATATGTATCATGATTAGATCCATAAGTGTATCTGTTGTGGTTTCTAGTATATCATGATTAGATCTATCAGTGTATGTGTTGTAGATGCTAGTATATCATGATTAGATCTATCAGTGTTTCTGTTGTGGTTTCTAGTATATCATGATTAGATCTGTCAGTGTATGTGTATCATGATTAGATCTGTCAGTGTATATGTTGTAGTTGCTAGTATTTAATGATTAGATCTATCGGTGTATCTGTTATGGTTTCTAGTATAACATGATTAGATCTGTCAGTGTATGTGTTGTAGATGCTAGTATATCATGATTAGATCTGTCAGTGCATGTGTTGTGGTTTCTAGTATATCATGATTAGATCTGTCAGTGTATGTGTTGTAGTTGCTAGTGTTTCATGATTAGAGTTGTCAGTGTATCTGTTATAGATGCTAGTATTTAATGATTAGATGTGTCAGTGTATCTGTTGTGGTTTCTAGTATATCATGATTAGATCTATAAGTGTATCTGTTGTGGTTTCTAGTATATCATGATTTTAGTTGTCAGTGTATCTGTAGTAGTTTATCATGATTAGATCTGTCAGTGTATCTGTTGTAGATGCTAGTATATCATGATTAGATTTGTCAGTGTATCTGTTATAGTTGCTAGTATTTAATGATTAGATGTGTCAGTATAAGTGTTGTAGTTGCTAGTTATTTCATGATTACACATGTCAGTGTATCTGTTGTGGTTTCTAGTATTTCATGATTATATCTGTCAGTGTATCTATTGTAGTTGCTAATGTTTCATGATTATATATGTCAGTGTGTCTGTTGTAATTACTGGTTATCCATGATGAGATCTAAGAGTGTATCTCGAGTATATTACTAGTGTTTACAAGCTTAACGAGACAACTGCATTATCAATGCCAACCAGATAACTACATTGACGAGCTAAACCAGGTTATTATATTGAAGAGCACAAACAGGTATATCCACTCACGAACTCGACAACCACATCTGATGTCTGCAATGTCAGTGACTGTAATGTCGTTGGTTGCTATGTCAGTGCTCTCAATGCTGTAGAACTATAGAATATTTAGAACACTTTGAACGAACAATGCAATCGACATTCACCTCCATAGACTTCCACTTCACACAGACACAACATCTTGGGGCTGAAGCCGGCGTCGATGGTCACGGCACTGATGTTGACCGGGGTATGTACCATCATATACACGTCCTGGTGAAGTGGGGAGTTATCCTTGTAGGTGTACTGTATTCCACCGGCCTCATCCACACTCACCAACGTGAAGTTGCTGAGTCGGGAACCCAATACTGCTCGTACAGGAAATAATTCATGCATCAGAGGATAATGAATATTGAATATAAAAAGAGGGTTGAATCGAAACATATAACATGTACTTGTGTATGTAATTGAAGCGCGGACAATAAGCTGACACGCTGACAAATATCTGATGGCTGTAGAGTTGTGTTTTCTTTGGAGGATGCAAAGAATACCAGGGACAGACATGTAAACAATAGAGCGCGTACTACAAGAAACAAATGAAAGCCGTAAAAATATTAGAGAAATTAGAAGTAGACAGTCAAACTCTTTGGACAAGTTATGAACAGAAATAAATTGAAGAACTTGGTGACAACAGGCAAGATTAAACGAGGGGAAGGCTGTCATTTACATGTTAATGCCAATACAGTATCTTGCGGTGTATGGCAAGGGGGTCTTGAGCCTGGGGGATTAAGGTCGCCTGGCTAGTGTCGTCGCCGCGAACTGTGCTAGTTGGGCTTTTCCTTTTGCCACCGACAGAATAAAAAAAAAAACCTTCACTCCTTACCGAGGATTCGAACCCGGGTCTCTCAAAGAAGAACCCGATATTCTAGCCACTCGGCCAGTCGCTCCTCAGAGAGGATGATAGATAAGTAAATACTTGGATGGTTTGGCCGCGTGGTACTGTCGAGACAAGAACACTGAGCTGCACGACTCTAGTGATCGAGTGAGATGGCGAAACATGACCGCCCATGCTTATCGGCATGACACTCGATGATGATGATGATGATGATGAGAGAATAATGCGGAAGGCAATATGAAACAACGACATCAATGCCCCAATAATGGAATAGAACAGATTAAATTGAAAATCACAATACTACAGAAGGCGCAGTCGAACAAAGGACATGATGTCATCTACATTCTGACGTCATAGCTTAAAAAACAGTTTCTGCCAATATGAAAACCAATGTGTGTACGCACCATCGCCACCATGAGCCAGGCCGATAAGCGTGAGCGGTCATGTTTCTCCATCTCATACGATCATCATAGACGTGGAGCAGCTCTGTGTTCGTGTCTTGATCATGTCACCTGGCCAGGCCATCCAGATATTTACTTCTCTTCCTTCCCCTTGTTCTATTCCCGTCGATCTTACCAGTTGTTACCCAGTTCTCCAATCTATTTGTTCTCATAATGTGTCCAATAATTTGTGACTGTCTACGTTTAATTTCGTTAATCAGTTTACGGTTTTCACCCGGCTCTTGAGTCTCTATGCATACAAGAAGGATATTTATGTATTTGGTACCTCTCGGTGTACGCTTCCTTACATTCAAGTATGCCAGTTGGTACGTTGGTTGTGAAGCTTCTTTCCATCACATACTAAACTGTTCTGTCTTCAGCCAAAATCTTGGATTCCGAGTATGTCTGTCTTAAGCTGCTATCTTGGATTCTGCGTATGTCTGTTTTAAGCTCCTATCTTTGATTCTGTGTATGTCTGTTTTAAGCTGCTATCTTTGATTCTGCGTATGTCTGTTTTAAGCTGCTATCTTTGATTCTGCGTATGTCTGTTTTAAGCTGCTATCTTTGATTCTGCGTATGTCTGTTTTAAGCTGCTATCTTTGATTCTGCGTATGTCTGTTTTAAGCTGCTATCTTTGATTCTGCGTATGTCTGTATTAAGCTGCTATCTTTGATGTCGCGTATGTCTGTCTTAAGCTGCTATCTTTGATTCTGCGTATGTCTGTTTTAAGCTGCTATCTTTGATTCTGCGTATGTCTGTTTTAAGCTGCTATCTTTGATGTCGCGTATGTCTGTCTTAAGCTGCTATCTTTGATTCTGCGTATGTCTGTTTTAAGATGCTATCTTTGATGTCGCGTATGTCTGTCTTAAGCTGCTATCTTTGATTCTGCGTATGTCTGTTTTAAGCTGCTATCTTTGATTCTGCGTATGTCTGTTTTAAGCTGCTATCTTTGATTCTGCGTATGTCTGTTTTAAGCTGCTATCTTTGATGTCGCGTATGTCTGTCTTAAGCTGCTATCTTTGATTCTGCGTATGTCTGTTTTAAGCTGCTATCTTTGATTCTGCGTATGTCTGTTTTAAGCTGCTATCTTTGATTCTGCGTATGTCTGTTTTAAGCTGCTATCTTTGATTCTGCGTATGTCTGTTTTAAGCTGCTATCTTTGATTCTGCGTATGTCTGTTTTAAGCTGCTATCTTTGATGTCGCGTATGGACGTCATCAGCTGCAGTATGCGATTCCGTGAATTTCTGTCTTCAGTTGGTATCTGCGCAGGTAGCCGGTCTCTGTGGCTGAAGGGCTTGCGAACGCGGTTTGTGAGCCCGTATACCCGGGTTCCAAACACGGCGGTGCTCGTATTTTCGAAAAAGGTATAGAGACCGGTCGTTCAGAAAGCAATGGCAAACTACTGAACGTAACACTTGCCTAGTACATCAACAGCAGCTGAAAATGCTGGTGTTGACTGCAACGTCCCGTAAGGGATACGCAACCAAAAAAAAAAGTTGGTATCTTTAATTCCGTATATGGCTGGTTCCGTCGCCCTGCTACTGAGTGAGTGCGTGGTGCGACACTGTGAGCTGTGAGTTTTGTGTGAAATGCTTTTGAATCTGCCCAAGGATTTTTGGAACGTGACTGCATGTTCGGAGTGATGGCAGGTGACTATGTCCCAGAGTTGACCAGTTTTTGCCTTATGCAGAAATGCGTGGCTGCTGGGCTTCAGGTTGACTGCCACTGCCATCAGCGATGAACAGTATTTTCGTGGACTGTGTGGGTGAACATCTAGGAAACATAGAGAAGGGAAAATGACTGCCGATTCCATCAGAGATGAACTGGGTGTTTCGTGGGGGACTATAGTGTTGACATTCTGGCGGCGGCATTATGCACAGTGTATCTGTGCGTTCTGTTGTTTGTCGAGACTCTTGTCTTTTCTACTTTTCACATTGGGCAGTGGGGAGGGTTTTGTGTGATATTCACTGGCACAGGAACGAAGCATAATGGGGACGACCCGTTGCTGTGAAGTTGGAACTGCGCCTAACTGACTAACTAACTGACCGATGGCTGGCTCGAAAAATGTGTGTATGATTTAAAACAATGAATTCCCTGAGTGAATTTAAACATAGAAGCAACAAACAATATGTTCCACGATTTATTGCCAGGAATATTTCTCTGCATCTCCCCAGGTGCATACTGTAGATGTATATATAATAAGAAGTTAGTAAATAAATAATAATTAAACTGCAGGTCAGCATGGCCGAATGGATAAGTACGCTTTTTCTTAAATATCCGGTCTAGTGAAGCCGAGGTAAGGGGTTCAAACCCTACACGTGACAGTTAGACTAAAATGTTGACCTGTCGTCCTTGACATTGGGACATACATTAAAAGTACCTCTGAAGTCGGAGTGAGTTCGCCTGATGGCGAGGGACACTGTTAATAAGGAAAGCTAATCCACACGCAAAATTCAGTCCGACGCTACTAGAAGTGTTGTGGATGGACTACGCTTGAGTTAAAAGCCATCGAATACAAAAAATATGTATTTAAACTGAAATAATTAAAACACATAGTCACAGGTATTGCCGAATGTGGAACATCTGTTATATTAAGGTAATTTCACATTTAGAATGATCTCTTTCTATTTGCACAAAATTGGTTGGAACTGCCTGATTGTTAACGTTTCACTATTTCTGAGAAATGGTTTATTGTTCTTCCCATACAGAACGTGAAACACTTATTTTTGGGGTCATATATTAGGAGCTGAGAAATGGACGATGACGGCGTTCTAAACCGCTTTGACTGCCTTTTAGACTTTAGACAGTGAGGCGGTTGCAACAAGAGAGGCATGCACGCCTGCTTCAGGTGACAGGGAACATAATTGTGATAAATCAAGAAAGTAACAGTGAACCAAAAGGTGAGGGAAAGAGGTTGGCGTTGAAAAATATGCACAAAGAAACAGGTGGACAGTATAGGTGGCCGTTCTCTTGTCTTGAATCCACAAGGCAGACTAAATAGTGGGAGATCTAAAACATACTGAGAAGAGAATTACTGACAGATATAAATAATATTGGGAGGATATGGAGCTGCAGGAGAGAGGAAAACACCGGATAGTTTGATGTGGTATGGATGAAGACATATACCTCAGGGGACGATAAAGGGCAGCAGAAGAAAAAGAAAAAGAAGAAGAAGAAGAAGAAGAAGAAGAAGAAGAAGAAGAAGAAGAAGAAGAAGAAGAAGAAGAAGAAGAAGAAGAAGAAGAAGAAGAAGAAGAAGAAGAAGAAGAAGAAGAAGAAGGAGGAGGAGGAGGAGGAGGAGGAGGAGGAGAAGAAGAAGAAGAAGAAGAAGAAGAAGAAGAAGAAGAAGAAGAAGAAGAAGAAGAAGAAGAAGAATACACGATAAAAATGCAACAATTTACCTCCTATCCTGTTGTATACAACATATCTATGTATGAATCGTGGTTGGGAGAAGATGACCCTCCAGTACTCCGAGCCGTTGCTGTTCTGGCCAGTCATGGCGCAACCCTTTCCCAGGTAGAGGCGCTGGTTCCTCCGCCCGTCGACAGCCTTGTCAGCGGTGAAGCTAATGAGTGTGGTGTTGATTGTTTCTGAATAAACAGAAGACTGCTCAGCTCTCTCGCGCAGTGCCACGTTACGACCTGTTGGTTGTTAATGTACTGGTTAGATGGCATAGTAAAACAACTATGTCCCAAACGTTGGCGTCTGTGGCGAAGTTGAAGCGTACGCGATTCGCCATCCCACATAACGCGTTCGAAATCAACTGCAGATGAATTGGAATAAGACAGCCTTGTGTTGATTGTTAATAATGATGTGAGCGTCGGCCGTTCAGAAAGCCTTAACAAAATACGGAACGTACACTAACCTAGAAAAGCATTAACGGTCAAACAATGCTGGGGTTGACTGCCACATCATGTAAAGGACGTACAGCTAATTTAAAATGTCCTTAAGCAGGAATCCAAGGGACTGTGATGTGATATGACCGTCCCATTTTGTAGGTCTGGATGCACGGAATATGTCTGGAGAGGTGGCCAATCTTTCCCTGACTTAGCGAGACGATGTCAAACAAACATCCTAGTGCGTAGTTCCCTACCAGATAATATACTCGCTATATATCAATATATATATACTAGCTGACTCGGCCCGGCTACGCCCAGGTCCTGGCGGGGATCTATCTGTCTGTCTATCTATCTATCTGTCTATCTATCTATCTATCTATCTATCTATCTATCTATCTATCTATCTATCTATCTGTCTGTCTGTCTGTCTGTCTGTCTGTCTGTCTGTCTCTGTCTGACCCGGCCCGGCATCGCCCAGCACCGTCTGTCTGTCTCTGTCTGACCCGGCCCGGCATCGCCCAGCACCTGGTGGAGAGCATCTCATTTAATTCACATAAGTAGTCATGTAAGCTCCGGTTCCCGACTATCTGTCTGTCTGTCTATCTGTCTGTCTGTCTGTCTGTCTGACCCGGCTCGGCTTCACCCAGTCCCTGGTGGGGAGCATCTAATTTAATTCATATAAGTAGTCATATAAGCTCCCGTTCCCGACTATCTATCTGTCTGTCTGTCTGTCTGTCTGTCTGTCTGTCTGTCTAACCAGGTCCGGCTTCGCCCAGCCCCTGATGGGGTGCATCTAATTTAATTCATATAAGTAGTCATATAAGTTCCCGTTCCCGATTGTCTGTCTGTCTGACGACCCTGCCCGTCTGTCTATCTGTCTGTCTGTCTGCCTGCCTGCCTGCCTGCCCGCTCGCCCGCCCGCCCGCCCGCCCGCCCGCCTATCTATCTATCTATCTATCTATCTATCTATCTATCTATCTATCTATCTATCTATCTATCTATCTATCTATCTATCTATCTATCCGACCAACCGACCGACCGACCTATCTATAGCCAGGGGACTTAACCTAAGATATAGCTATGCTACTAAAAGTTATGTCCCTTTATATATTTTGTCTTATGTTAAGTCATGTAATTTAATTATTAAATGTTAATAAGTAAATAGATGATGCTACACTAAAAATACCATGACAGTTGGTTGCACGGGAATGAAAGGAAGACGTGTAGAAATTTTCATCTCAATCGGATGGACCGTTATCGAACGCATCCAATACATTCCCAAACCACAAACCCACACACATACATTCTGTTATATATATATATATATATATATATATATATATATATATATATATATATATATATATATATATATGAAGAATGATGATGACCATTCATTTAATTCAGTGGGGTTGAAAGTGTTGAGCCGTGGGTTCTAAGATGGCTGATAAGGCCTATTTTGGCTCGAAATATTTTTTGACAATCTAGCAACCGAAATGCCGCTGTTACTGTCTCTACCTCAATTCTCATGCTGGAGGTCGCAGTCTCATGCAAGGCTCTCCTTTTTCAAGACTCGTCTATTAGCCTTTGCAATAAGGCCCCAGCCACTACGTCTGTTTCTCACCACCATACCCATCGGTAGGTGGACATATCCCGCAGTGGTGATTAAGTGGCTCTACATTCTACGTCTGAACGAAATATCAGAATACAATGACCTTATGGCAGAAACACAGCACACTATGAAACAATGTTGATCTTATTTCTGAATCCTAACTCACTGCTGTAACTAAATCTTCTTAGTTAGTTAGTTAGTTAGTCGCAGTTCCAACTTCACAGCAACGGGTCATCCCCATTATGCTCCGTTCCTGTACCAGTGATTATCATACAAAACGCTCCCCACTGCCCAATGTGAAAAGTGGAAAAGACAGGAGTCTCGACAAACAACAGCCAGCACAGATACACTGTGCATAATGCCGCCGCCAGAATGTCAACACAATAGTCCCCCACAAAACACCCAGTTCATTTCTGATGGAATCTGCAGTCATTTTCCCATCTGGATGTTTCCTAGATGTTCACCCACACAGTCCACGAAATACAGTTCATCGTTGATGGCAGTGGCAGTCAACCAGAAGCCCCGCAGCCACGCATTTCTGCATAAGGCAATAACCGGTCAACTCTGGGACATAGCCAGCTGCCATCACTCCGAACATGCAGTCACGTTCAAAAACACCTCAGGCAGATTCAAAAGCATTTCACACGAACCTCACAGCTCACAGTGTCGCGCCACGCACTCACCCAGTAGCAGGGCGACGGAACCATCAAGCCTCCTTAGTCGCCTCTTACGACATGCGTGGTAGGTTGCAGTTTTGCTATTCTTTGTTTCCCTTATGGGCCCCGGCAACACACAAATCTTCTTATTGTAGCACATATCGTGTGCAGTTGGCGATCATGTATGTCCACAGCTTTAGGTCTTGTGTGCTGTCAATAATTCCTACACTCATGTTCCCCCTTGCCATATTGCCAAACAATCCAGGATGGTCTCTTTTGATCTCTCCTCTGCTTCTCCTACCCTCCAACGTTGCAAGGATGACTACATACTCCAGCTTTTCCCCGCTCATGAGTTGCTCAAAGAAAGGGGACACTCGTCTTCTGATGAGAGTAGCCACTCCCTTTATGAGTTAACGTATCTTAAAAACATCTGTTTTTCTCTTTCTATTCGTCCACAGTGATCTAATCATTATTCTATGGAAAAACCCATCTCCGCAGAATCCACATAATTCCTTATCTGTCTGCTAATTGTATAGAAAACACAAAAACATACCCCGTAATACTGCCCCAACACTGCCCATAGAACCTTGCGGTGAGGGACAGGAGAAGAGGGGATGATCTTGACCCAGAGGAATTAAGACCGCCTGGCTTGCGCAGTCGCCGCGAACTGTGCATGCTAGTGTTTCCTTTTTGCCTGAAAACGTGTGTTTATTCCTGACAAGAGGAGACAAATAACAGTGCCGAAACCTACCTCCACTGACGTAAACAGAACAAAGATACTGGATTCCTTCCCCTCTGATAAAAATTGCGTTGATTAGCATGGGTTCGATACAATAGATGTCGGTGGTTGTGTTGTCCAGGTTGATGAAGCTTCCGTTCAAACAGTCTTGTACAGTCACCGTTGTGTTGTATTTGGCATTTAATGTTGCCAGGAAACCTGAATAGTAATATGAACATATGTGTAATAATACAAACAGCATCTCTCTCTCTCTCTCTCTCTCTCTCTCTCTCTCTCTCTCTCTCTCTCTCTCTCTCTCTCTCTCTCTCTCTCTCTCTGTGCCTGGGGTGTTTGTGTGGTTGGGTGGGGGGTTGTGTGGGTGAATGGGTGGATGGTTGGAGTATGTGTCTCATAACATGGTAATATGCATTGTTTATGTTTACAACATTCATTTGACAATATTTTTTTGCTATGTGAATGTATTATGAATTATTGATGAACGAAAGATGAGTGATTGGAAGGGTCGAATGTAAGATGGGCCTGCGTGCCCAATTTGTTACTCTTTGAAAATAAAGTCCGTTCGTTCGTTCGTTTGTTCGTTCGTTCTCTCTCTCTCTCTCTCTCTCTCTCAATCACTCTCTCTATCTGTCTCTGTCTCTCTCACTCTATCTCTCTCTCTCTCTCTCTCTCTCTCTCTCTCTCTCTATATATATATATATATATATATATATATATATATATATATATATATATATATCTGGGTCTATATATATATAAATATATTCAATCATTCATTCAGTAGCATGTCCTTTGCAGAACCTCGCTCCCATAACAGCCTTCCGGAAAACTAGATCTCAAGCAAGATGTCCCGCGTCCAATAGACCAATCTGGAGATTGTCCGCCACATCCTGCACCCATCTTGTCTTTGGCCTGCCTCTTCATCTCTCCCCAGGCATATACCCATCCATTATTGTTCTGTCAAAACTTTCCTGACGTTATATTAGGGCCCATGTCTGCCTCAGATTAATCATCTTCAGGCAGGCAGAAACAGGGGGACATCACAGAAACATCTACATGACACAGACATACAGGCAGGCAGAATGTTAGACCCGGACAGGGTAGGCGAGAATTACGGACATTAGTAAATGGTCAACTGGCATGATTAAAGGAAATCTGAAGCAAAATTGCGTTAATGATGATGATGATGATGATGATGATGATGATGATGATGGTTGTGGTGGTGGTGGTGGTGAAAGTTGTCAACATTATGTATGGAGAAGATTTCATGAGTCAGTCATAAATAGCGGCTACCCACAGTTGTACCATCACGGGATATTAATTTGAAGGTGATTGCTGTGGTAATGTGGGGTAATGAATGCCATTTATGTCACACAACATTACCGTGTTCGTAAGCCTGTATTGTAATACCTAACGCACCGAGAACAACAGTTTCATGCTCACAACGAAAGACACTTGTTGCCCACCTGCTTTCCCGAGCCGAACTCTCATCCATGTGAAGTACACTGAGGCATTCAGCGAGATCACCAACCAGTGGTCGCCGGAGGCGTTGATGCATGTATCGTCATTGCCGTCGACTGCCTCCCGCACGCTTCTGGTCCAGTAAGCTAGATCGGCTGGGACAAAGACAAGAATGTCCATATCAACAGTTCGTAGTAATGGCCCGGTTTGCAAGGTTTAGGGTTACTTTCTCTTCTTTCTCCTCCTTTCTCCTTCTCCTCTTCATTTTTCTCCTCCCACACTTCTTCTTTCTCCTGATGGGCGATGCTTTGAAGAGATTAGAATGAGAATCGCCATAGCGAAAGTAGCCTTTTGCAAGAAAGAAAACATACTGACCATTAAAGAGATGTCATTTTCAACGAGAAAAAGAATCTGTGCTTTTGTATGGATGTGAAGCGTTGACAATGAGCAAACAGGCTGAAAGACATCTGATGGCTGTGGAAATGCGGTTTCTGAACTAAATGCAAAGAATACCATGGACAGACTGAATAAAAAAATCAATGATCAAGTCCTACAAGAAACAAATGAAAATAGTAAACTAATTAGAGAAATTAGATGTAGACATTCAACATGTTTGGTTACGTTATAAAAAGAAATAAATCGGAGAACTTGGTGACAACTGGCAAGATCGAGGGAAAGAGAACAAGGGGAAGGCAGAGAAGTAAATACCTCTTTAATTTGATATTTAATACAATATATCTGCTATAGTTTTAACAATTTTAAAAGCATTATTGTGACACACCCCTACTTCCTATTTTTTTTTTTTTTTTTTTGGCTGTGAATTTCTGTTTGGTCAGGTCCAATTTCTTGTTTGGCAGCAATCAGTAAAGGGACTCCATTCATCAAACTAGCCAAGAAATATTGCCGCAGCAAAGCCAAAAAGCTCAGAAAAATTGGATGACTGAAGAAATCGCAAAGTTGATGGCCAAAATTAAACAGTGTGAAAATGTCAATCAAGAATATGATAAGATAAATAAAGAAATAAGAGATAATTGTGTGAAAGTCAAAGAAAGTTGGTTAAATGAGCAGTACAAGAAGATTAAATTAAATTATATTAAAGATACAAAAAAATGCACTGACAAATCAATGAGCTCAAAGGAAAAAACATACGAATAAATACAGGGTGTCTAAAATTAACAACATGAAAACTATTATTGGAGGATTACGCTATAATGAAGAGGTGGAATTTGTATATTGGAGAATTATATGATGGTGAAAGGGAAGGATTAACAGAAGAAAGTAGCATAGAAGCTCCACTATTCTAAAAGAAGAAGTCGCTGACGCTGTCAAACATATGAAGAAAGAAAAAACAGATGTGCCAGATGAAATCACAACAGAAGAATTAGAAGTATTGGGAGAACTTGGAGTAGATATATTAACCAAAATGTTGAATATTTACAGAAGTGGATATCTACCAAACGTTAAACTGAAATATGTATTTATAGCAGTACCAAATTAGGACCCATTAGGGATACACAAAGTGGAGAATGGAAAAGAAGAAGTAACAAAGACATTTATGATCTGTTTAAGTCCCCGCTAATCACTGGTATCATGAAGGCTAATAGACTACAATGGCTGGGGCATATAGAAAGAATGGAAGATAATAGGGAAACAAAACTCGCTTACACTCAGGAAATAAATGACCGTAGACCCCGAGGTAGACCAAGAAGACGGTGGAGAGATAATACATATACAGACCTACAAGCACTTGGAATCAACGACTGGCAAGAAAAGGTCCACCAGAGAGACGAATGGAGACGGATTATATCTGCAGCAAAGAACCTCAATGGCTCGGAACGCTGAAGAAGAAGAAGCAATACCAAACAGTCAAGAGCAATTAAATGCGAAGATGTTCGTAAGATTAACCCCATGAACCATGCCACTAAGCTTCTACTGAGAATTATAATGAGAAGAACATGAAAGGAAATAAAAATGGAAATTGGTGAAGAACAGTATGGATTTGTGGGAGAAAAGAATACAAATAATCCAATAAATCATTACGGACACAAATAGAAAGATCAATAGAGACATATATGTGTGCTTCATAGATTATACTAAGGCATTTGATAAAGTAAAACGTGATGAAATGATTAACAAGTTGGAAGATATTAACATTGATGGGAAAGATCTCAGAATAATAAAGAATATCTACTGGAAAAAGTAGCTGCAATTAAAATGGGAAATAAAGAGAGTAATTATGAATAAATAAAGCTAGGAGTACGGCAGGGTTGTATCTTGTCACCGGATCTCTTCTCAATCTATAGCAATGTATTATAGAGAGAGAGATCAAAGAGAAGCCAGGAATACTATTCGGAAGTCACAATACAAAGAATCTACGCTATGCAGATGAAACAGTATTGGTGGCGGATAATGCAAAATATCTACAGCAATTGTAGCAACAGGGAGAGCAAAGAAAGGACTTTCCTTGAATATCAAGAAAACAGTAGCAATGGTGATATCAAAGTAAACGGTGACACCATACTAACCGTGTACTGTAGAATACCTACCACACTGACCATGTACTGTAGAATACCTACCACACAAATTATGTACTGTAGAATACCTGCCATAATGACTGCCATGTAGCGTCGGAGGTAAAAGTCATTGATATGAATGATTTATAATCGGATAGAAAAATGTTAGCAGACAAATAAAGACAATCACCGTGAGACGCGTATGAATACAAAAGGTTACTAGATGACGTCACACGGACTACGGTTACCATGAGCAGTAAAGTTTGAACCATCATGGAGACAGGCGGTCTGGATATTGACACTGAAGTTTCAACAACAATAGCGAATGGAAACATGTTATGAACACCAGATATGATACTCATACAACGTCACGAGATCAGGGCACAATTTGGATTATGAGGAACGATCAAGAATGAATGCATGGCGCAGAAGAAATGAAGAGAATCTATGGCATCATAACTGGCCGATAGAATGGTAGTCAAAGGTCACAACTTTAGCACGGACACAGAGCAACGTCAGTCAGAGGAACGTAATGTGGGCATTTATTGATGGACCAAGCGCAAGTTATTTGTCATTTATTTATCAAATATGATGAGATTCGATTCGGCAGTCGCAATGGTATGTTTTTCTATAATTATTGATTATATTCTGACCGATCCTCCCAGCAGCATGGGAAAGTTCATATAACTATTGGTGACAATCTGTCCGACCGATAAACACTATTAAACTAAAAGTTGACGTGGATTGCTAGCGTTTACTGCCGCCATTTTTGTTGACATTAATTTATAGTTCCTGTTCATATGCTACAATGTTATTTGGGACAACAAGCGTGATTATAAGGCACAAACACTACAGCACTAACAATGTAGTGTAGAATAAGTACCATATTGACCATGTACAGTAGAATACCTACCATACTGACCATACACTTTAGAATACCTACCATACTGATTATGTACTGTAGTAAATCTACCTTACGGACCATGTACTGTAGAATACCTACCATACTACCCATGTACTATAGAATACCTACCATACTGTCCATGTACTGTAGAATACCTGCGATAATGAACATGTACTGTAGAATATCTACCATATTGGCGATGTACTGTAGAATAAGTACCATACTGTTCATGTATTGTAGAATACCTACTATACTGACCATGTACTGTAGAATACCCGCCATACTGACCATGTACTGTAGAATACCTACCATACTGACCATGTACTGTAGAATACATACCATACTGACCATGTACTGTAGAATACCTACCATACTGAACATGTACTGTAGAATACCTACCATATTGGCGATGTACTGTAGAATACTTACTGTACTGGCGATGTACTGTAGAATACCTACTATACTGTCCATGTACTGTAGAATACCTACTATACTGTTCATGTACTGTAGAATACTTACTATACTGTCCATGTACTGTAGTACACCTACCATACTGAACATGTACTGTAGAATACCTACCATACTGACATGCCGGACCAAACCATCCTCCCTCACACCTGGCTGTGCCTGTGCACAGACCGTACTCGTCACAGTTGTCCTCTGTGCATCGACATTTGTACTTGCAGTTAGGTCCGAACCAGCCAGTAGGGCAAGCTGGAATGTATGAAAACCACTGGATGAAAGCACATATAAGACAACGGTCATAATGTCTGATCCTGTTTGTATCATATTCTTCTTCTTCTTCTTCTTCTTCTTCTTCTTCTTCTTCTTCTTCTTCTTCTTCTTCTTCTTCTTCTTCTTCTTCTTCTTCTTCTTCTTCTTCTTCTTCTTCTTTTTCTTCTTTTTCTTCTTCTTCTTCTTCTTCTTCTTCTTCTTCTTCTTCTTCTTCTTCTTCTTCTTCTTCTTCTTCTTCTTCTTCTTCTTCTTCTTCTTCTTCTTCTTCTTCTTCTTCTTCTTCTTCTTCTTCTTCTTCTTCTTCTTCTTCTTCTTCTTCTTCTTCTTCTTCTTCTTCTTCTTCTTCTTCTTCTTCTCCTCCTCCCCTCTCCCACCCCGCTCTGTTGATGACGTCAAACCCACAATTAATTGCATTCGACTAGTATCATACGCTATAGTCCATTCAGAGTAAATACTTCAGACTATGTCATATATTATAAAACTATATCGGGTTATACATATATTTCAAACATGGTTCCTGCATTTGATGCCTTTGATAAGATGCAGTAACATATACAGTTAAATAAATTATGTTTCCTAAATTCACAGCAGACTTGAAGACATTACCGTTAAATGTGAGAAAGAACTAGACGAGCCAAGTAAACCAAGGAGAACTAAGAGAACAAAGTTAGATTAATGGCACCACTGGTGTTTGTCAATCAAGAATAATGATGACCATCCATTTCATACAGTGGGCTTGAAAGTTTGCAGCCTTGAGGTTTAAGATGCTTGTCAAAACCTAATTTGACCCAATTTGTTCTTTGAGATGTATGCACAGCATTCTTAACGTTCCAGGAGGATCATCTGCTGCGGTGGTTTTTTTGTGGTGTCTGTTTTTCACAGCCCTTGCAATTTTGTTAGCTTCGCAAGTGATTACACCCTTGTGTAATGATGTACGCTATAAATTTCGGTCTTTGGCAGCAGTCTACCATGGATCGTGATGAATTCCACAAGTTTTGAGCGATATCTTCAGAATGTCTTTAAAGAATTCCCTCTGGCTGCCTCGAGATCGTTTACCGCAGCGCAACTCACCGTAAAAAACAAAACATTCGTTTAGGGAGCCAGTGATCTGGGATGCGAGTCAAGTAGCCAGCCCGACAAATCTGATTCCTCAATGGCAACAGTACGTCGCGAATGAACATCAACACATGTTGGCTTGTTGCGATTTTCTTGGCAATATTACGTTGAGTAGTTGGCCATTGCTTTCTGAACGGCGGACGTTGAAAGTAAAGCACGGCTGTAAACACATTAAGGAGTCTAGGCCATGTGGTGCTACACTGTTGACTAATGGGCACTCTATGGGAGATGTGGGCACTGTCATACAGGCTGTCTGTATGCATCTTACAGCATTTCAATTGTCCTTTTCGTATGTATATGCAATGAGGATACTGACCACGTGACTTACAAAGTTCCGAATGGTTTATACATATATCATCATCATAATGTGTCATACGGATCGTTTGTCATATGTCGCCATCTCCTACGTTGACCGGAGTCGTGAATCAGCTCTGTGGTGTTGTGTCTATTACAGTATATTGCCAGCCATTCAGATATTTACTTCACTGCCCTCCCCTTGTTCTTTTCACCCCCAGCTTGCCAGTTGTTACCAAGTTCTCCAGTTTACTTCTCCGCATTACGTGTCCAAAAAATATTGACTGTCTACGTCTAATTTCTCTAACAAGTTTTAGGTTTTTATTTGCCTCTTGAAGGACATGCTCATTGTGTTTTTTTCTGTCTGTCCATGGTATTATGTGTATTGTCCTCAGAAATCAATATCCACTGCCGTTATTTATATTTCACAATGTCTGCTCATTGTCCATGTTTCACATCCTTACAAAAGTGCAGGCTCTATGTGGCACTTTGCAATTGACATCATTTTATTGGTGAATATGTTTCCAATCTTGCATAAGGCTACCTTCGTCTTAGCGATTCATGTTCTAATATATACATTGCACTTTCTATCAGATGGTTTGGCCTTTCCGAGATAGGTGTACCGGTTCACTTGTTTAAGAATATTCCCACTTACCCGTATATTACATTGTGGTATTTCTTTCTTCTTTGAGGCGATAATTTCTGGTTTCTTACAATGTAATTCTCACCCAAGTAATTCACAGTGTACAGTGCATCTTAACAGATGCTTCATAATCATCATCATGTGATCATGCCGATAAACGTAGGTGCCAGGGAGTTTCTGGGAGTCTGGTTGATGATTCTCACGACTCCCGTGGCATTCTTTAACGTTGATAATTGATGGCAGGAATCACCTGTTGGTTTCCACACGGCCTGGTTGAGCAACATATAAATTTCATAGGCCGTATGCGCTAATATAACTGGGCGACGATCGTGCCACTACTGTACTGGTCTAGTGGTGCTTCGTTGATATCTCTGGAGATGCGTGTTCTGTATCTGGTAGACAATTCTACTTCTACTTCTGATGGTCATTGTGCCTTTACAGTCTATACACGTCAACAACTTAGACTGACTCAACATAGCTTGCTGAACAGGACACCTGTGTAGATTTTTCCACAGTCTGTTTTACTAACCCGATACATTAGACGCTGTCGAGAACATCATCATTTGTTCCATACACGAGTTCACAAATGTACAAACAATATCTAACATCACAATTCTACAAGAGCGGCATAATCTGTAGCCGTTGCACTGTTGACAAGGACTAGGTCCAACACCGAACGAAGTCCAAGTCTGAATGACTCTAAAGTTACGTTTTGTTCTAGCCCAAAACGTCCAGCCTACTTTTCACGTGTTTGTGACCAATGTCGTGATAGGTCACATCGAACGGTCTCCTTCTGTCGACCGCGCTTAATACGTCTCATGCCATGTCCCCAAACTGTATAAACAGGACTATGACAGTAGGCAGTGATGTTTCGCCATCTCACACGATCATCAGAGTCATGGATCATGTTTTTGTCTCAACCATACGGTCCATACCACGTGGTTAATTGTAACATTCCTATTGTCACATCCTGCTTCAGACTGTCTTCACTTATCTATGTCAACAACACAATGCTACATACGGGTCTGAGAATTGACATGGACCACCAGCAGGACGCAGGTCACACAGAACACATCCTTGATGCCCAGAAGCCTGATAATATCACCCCTTATTTCCTGTGCCTGGTTCCTGGTACATCTGAGGGTGCAATACAATGATTTAATAAGCATCATGATAGAAATTAAACATTAAAAACAAAGTATTCGTAAATTTACACAGAAGCCACAAAATTATGCTGGGCGATTTATTGCCTAGATGTGAGACGTGGACAATGAACAGACAAGCTGGGGGGGAAAAAATATCTAATGGAGTCGTAATGTAGTTTCTGAGTAAAATGCAAAGAATACCAGGGACAGACCGAACAACCAATGACAAGGACTACACGAGGCAAATGAAAACCTCAAACTGTTTATAGAAATTAGAATTAGTCAGTTACACTTTTGAGCACCGTATGAGGAGAAATAAACTGGAGAACGTGGTGACAACTAGCAAGATTGAAGGACAAGAATAAGACGGTGGCAGAGAAGTAAATACCGTGATGGCTTGGCCACGTGTCATGGTCGAGACAAGAATACAAAGCTGATCCAAGACGATGGTGATCGTGTAAGATGGCGGAACATTACCTCCCACGCTTATTAGCATGGCACATGATGATAATTTTGACACATCTCGTCAGGTGCATATTACAGAGTTACTTTATCATATAAAGAGATAACATGGATAATCATATTATATATATACTGAGCGAAAGAGAGGGAGAGAGAGAGAGAGAGAGAGAGAGAGAGAGAGAGAGAAAGATAGAGAGAGAGAGAGAGATCAAATTCACACTAGTACAGTAACAGTCAAAGTAATGTAATGGGTGATTATCTACACATTGGAGTGTAGTGGGTACGGTCTGCTACCCTTCTGTTTGTACAGACCATTCGATACACCCGCGATGAGCTGGTCCGTTTCAACTCACCCTCATTTACTTCCTAGACTATTTTGTTCTCATCCATATTAGGCTGGATTGTCCACGGCGCCTAATCTCAAAGGGAAGGAGAAAAGGCTCCGCTCTACCTTAAAAAGTATTCGAACACATGACGTGCTTGACACGTTGCTACACTGGCTAGTTTAGCACATAAAAACACACGAAAGGCACATATTGAAAGAAAGTAAATGCAAACTCGTCTTCATTTACTCACATTATGGGATAAAGGAGTATGTCAATAAATCTGTTCAGTGACAATAGAAGCAGAGGACATCACAAAAACATATACATGAACACAGACATGCAGGCAGACTGAAACAGGACATCACAGAAACATCTACATGAACACAGACATGCAGGCAGACTGAAACAGGACATCACAGAAACATCTACATGAACACAGACATGCAGGCAGACTGAAACAGGACATCACAGAAACAACTACATGACACTGTCATACAGGCAGGCAAAATGGTAGACATGGACAGGCTTGGCGAGAATAGCTCATATTAGAAGATGTTCAATTGGCATGGTTATACGAAATGTAAAGCAAAATGGTGGTGGTGATGATGATGGTGATGATTGTGGCGGTGGTGGCGAAAGATGTCAACGATATGAAAGGATGCGATTTCATGACGAATACAATCATCACCTCAAGCCCATTGTTCTGTTTCCGTGATTCTTGTTCACTTCTTGACAGAGCTAGCCTCCGGACACATGTAAACTGTCGACGAACAAAACAGATATGGGATAAGAAAGTCAAATGGACCGATAATTTAACCACTTTGAGATGAGATGCTTGCAGCTTTAATCATAACATATAGTTTTCACAACTCGGATACATACTGTTATATTATTCCAATTATAACATCTTCCGTTAGAATATAACACTGAAAGTAATAACTTGGAGAAACGTAGCTCTTGAACGTGAACACTGAGTGAATATGTGACAACAGAGAAACAAGGTGAATAAAACAATAGACGAATGCCGTGTTGTAGTGATACAAAGACGAAGGAGATGGAGCAGGATGCGAGGGATAAGAAGAAGAAGGAGAACACATGGGAGCAGACTGAGACTAGAAATTAAGTACATGAGAAAGACGGTGTGAAAAAGGGAGGAGTTAGGGTAGAAAAAAAAACAGATGAGGGAGATGGTAAAGAAAAGATACACAAAAGCTAAACAACAAACACACAAACACATCGGATCGTAATACTGTGTTCGGTATATTAATGAACATTTAGACAAGATAAATGATTGGTCGGTTTCAATGTTGTCGTTTAATATACAATTCTGAGACCTTTGTTGCCATCACAATGGTTAGATACGAACCCTGTCCATATTCCACAATTGTAGCTAATGAAGACGCCATTAAATGTGTGTCTAGTTGTCCATAGTGGAAGTACACTTGTTCCTTCAGCGAGACGCTTTCGTCATTTGGATGTGACATTGTCGTATCCCGGTCGGTAGCTATAGCTTTCAGTTTAAGTGTTGTCTAGTGCGTCCTCTATCTCTAATTCTGTTCATTACTTCTTCAGTTGAGTTAAGAACCGACAACACTGCATTCAGGACATTCCCATATGTGCCCCGTCCCCACGTTCAACATCCAGCCAAGAGTTATGCTATTAATTGTTCTCACAGCTATATGATTGAATGTTGTCCTGGTCTTCCCTCTCAGTGTTCGGTTTCTTCTAGAACCCCTACCGATCCTCAGCAAAATAATTCTTTCCACATAAGGTTTCTCAATATGCTTCACGGCCTTCTCCACCGGATCCCACAGGCGCTCGACCACTTCTCCTTTGTCTGTAGGTAATATACCACCAAGATGTGCATTTCCTGCCAGCCTATCAGCTTGTTCACCCCCCTTCCCCCCTCCCCCGTCACTCCCGCATGGCCAAGGCAAAATATCCATACAATTCTCACAATCTGTGACATTTGAAGCGACGATAGCCATTCCATACGAAACTTTCCTTTCTCCACCTTACTAAGCATACTCTTTAAATCCGTGGTCTCTTCTAACCAACGGAATCACCGGAATGCCCCTGTGACTGCTTTCACCTCCATTGTCAGCCCAGGTACTTGGTAGGTAGGGCTAATTTTAGTGTGCTTATTTAGATATCCTACTTCAGCCAGCCTGTTTAAGCTGTGGATTGAAGCCCTGGACAGGTATGTCAATGTGTTTGCTTTTATTCTGTGTGCCCTGGTTTTACAAATTCAAATACATGGTTAATTTCATTTAATTCCGTCAGCGTGGCCAGGTTCTAATACCGCGTGGTTATATCTTAAAAAGTGTCAATAGTGAAATGTGCCACCTGATTTCTACTTCTTTGTCTCTATAAATGATAAATAATAACTATATATAATTGATTTATATAATACTAAACAAGAAAGTATCAATAACAAACCGTGTGGCTTGGAAACGAAATATCTACTCACAGACAGTAACAATGCGGAAGCGTGCTTTGCTGTGCACCAAACTGTGCATTATAATGCGTCCAAGCATAATGTCTGTAGGATCACTACAAGCAGCCGGACAATTTGATTCCAAGCTTAACATTAACAATAGCATATATATTAATATTAACAATAACAGTAAACATAACAAAATCATTACCATTAACAATCGCATTAAAAATACAGATGCTCTTGCCAGTAGCAATAACATTAACATTAACAATAACAATAACATTACAATAACATTAACATTAACAGTAACATTCATATTAACAATAACATTACCATGGCATTAACAGTAACAATAACATTGGCATTAAAATTGACAATAACGACAGCAAAAACATTAATATTAACAACATAATAAAAATAGCATCAACAACAACATTAACATTATCAGTAACATTAACAATAACATCAACATTAATAATAACAATAACATTAGCAAAGACATTAGCATACACTTCAACAATAACATTAACATTAAGATTAACAATAACAATCTATCAGGTGCTGTCTCCACAATGAAGGTTGGCTGCAATGGATCTCCAACACACACTAGCATTAACAATAACATTAACAATGGCAACTAAATTAGATGTCACAGATTGTGAGAATTGTATCAACGCGTGTGTACTAAGTGATTCAATCAGCATGATTTGGAGGGTCCATGCAGGATCTGTGCGTAGACAGTGGACTGATTCGTTGCGGAAGTCTGTTGTCCGTAAGGTTACCTTGATCTTCGTCCCGGGGCATGCGGGAGTCGAGGGAAATGAACGAGCTGATAAACTGGCTGGCTCTGCACCCCCTGCAGATGGCCAGCCCATGGATCGCGCTGATGCTATTAACATCCTTAAAGAGATGTCGAGAACAGAGGATTTTGACGTCTGTGAATCCACATTTCTACATCGCTGTCCAGGATGAAAGACTTGGGATTAAGAATCGGCACGGCCAGATACGAGAGGTACATCGGGAAAACGCGGGACCTTGTCAACCAACACAGAACTGGCACTATTAGCCACTGGATGCTGATACATATGCTGGGGGGGGGGGGGGGGAAGAGAAGATCTGAGCACCTAAGGACCTGTCCGGAGTGCAATGACGATACCCCAACTGATAACGACATTAACATTATAATTAATAATAAAAACAGATAATGTCAAGAGTTTGGCCACTTGAGTACTGTCCGTGTACTGTCCGTGTACTGTCCGTGTACTGTCCGTGTACTCAGACCGCATGGCACTGTGATTGTCCTAACACTTCACACAGCTACAACAGTTTCCTACTACAGTTATTTTATTTTTATGTGTGGGTGTGTATGTTTGCCATTTCGATAAAAGTGAGTGGTCGTGCTGTGCCATCACACACGACACCACATCCTTGCCTCGGGTATGTGTTCCTGTCTCGACCACGCAGTGTGGCTAAACCATCCAGAAACGTATCCCTCTGTCTTACCCTTAATTGTTTTCCGATCGTGTCAGTTACCACAAGGTTTGATGGGTATTTCTCTTCATAATGTACCACTAAAAACTGATCTTAACAATCTACATCTCATTTCCTGTATCAGTTTACGGTTTTGATTTACTTCTGGCAGTTCTTGCTCATTGTCAAATTCCTCGCGCTTATAGACATCGTTCAGTAAAGTAAACTTTATTCATTCATTCGTTCATTCATTCATTCAGTATCATAGGGGGCTGCGTGGTCTCGAGGTATGGTGTCCGCCTCGAGTGATGGAGATCCCTGGTTCAAGCCCCGGTGAGGACCGGGATATTTTCACGTGGACTTCTAGTAATAACATTTCCTTCTAGTCTCTGGGTAGTGAGATCGGACGCCCGTGTGTAGTGTTGCGCACGTAAAAAATCCCTTGGCAGTTGGAAATCGAAAAAGAGTAGCCTAATGGCGCTGCCCGGGAAAAATTTCGAGTTAAAAATCTACCCAAAGTATTTCAGGATCCTCGCCGGTGCTACGGAGTTCGTGCACTGAGCTGAGCACCTCCAAACTCAGATTTGAGTTAGGAGGAGAACGGAGCACTTATGGGTTACACCCGTGTGCCGTGATGTTGATCCATCGACTAAACTAAACTAAACTAAACTAAACTAAACTTAGTAGCATGTCCTTTGCAGAACCTTGCTTCCATAACAACCTTCAGGAAAAGTTCCCCGTCATTAGCCAGTTGTCCCCAAGTTCTCCAAGTTACTTTTCTCATAACACGATCAAAAAATATTGGCTGTCTCCGTCTAATTTCTCTAATCAGCTTACGAGTTTCATTTGTTTCTTGTAGGACTTGGTCTTTGGTTTTTCTGTGTATCCATGGTATTCTTTCATTTTCCGCAGAATCCAATTTCCACATCAATCAGATGGTATTCAGCTTGTTAGCTCATTGCCCACGCTTCACACCCATTCAAAAGTAGAGGTTCTATGTAGCACCTCAACACTCTTTTTCTCTTTGAAATTGATATCTGTTTTTTTAACTTTATTGGTCAGTGCCGGCTTCCTGGCCTAGAGGTTAGCGACTTTTCTCCGAAATCTCGTATTCTCTCGTAAGTAACGTGACGACAATGAGAATCAGCAGTTGTTCGAATCGCGTCGGTAGATTACGGGGTATGTGAGCCGGCCACTCAGAAAGCAATGCCAAACTACTGAGCGTAATCTTGCCAAAGAAATCAACAATCAGCTGAAAGACGTTGATGTTGACAGCGATGTCATGAAATGGATATGCAAATATTTTTTTTAAAAATTGGTCAGTATGTTTTTCATCTTGCAAAAGGCTACCTTCGCAATGGATATTCTTGTTATAATATCTTTAATACATCTTCCATCAGATGCTATGACTGTTCCGAGAAAATCGTACCGATTCATCTGTTTAAGAATATTTCCATTACAATACATGCTAGTTCATTTGATTCTGAATATTGTTTGCTAAATGCCTAGTTTTTGCTTCCCATCGTATCAGTTAATCCCAACTCCAATTTGGATATATTGTTGCGCCTCCTTACGTCACTCATCCACACCAAGGCAGTTCTGAAGAACACACTGAGCATTATATATTCATACACACTGATAAAAGAGTCCACTGCTAAATACATTGACAAGGAAAGTAAATCGGTTGCAAACCAATCAATTTATTGATTGCTGTTGATATAATGCAATAAACAAACAATGCATATTTTAATACTACAAGACGAGTACACTTAATGTCACTACCAATACACGAACACTTTCACATGCACACTTAGTGCCACTACTGATACACGAACTCTTTCACATGTACACTTAGTACCATTACCGAGACACAAACTCTCTCACGTGTACACTTAATGTCACTACTGATAAATTTAAAAAAATCACGTGTACACTTAATGTCACTACTGATAAACAAACTCTCTCACGGGTACACTTAATGTCACTACTGATACACAAACTCTCTCACGTGTACACTTAATGTCACTATTGATACATGAACGCTCTCACGTGTACACTTAGTGCTGCTACTGATACACTCTCTCTCTCTCTCTCTCTCCCCCCCCCCCCTCTCTCTCTCTCTCTCTCTCTCTCTCTCTCTCTCTCACACACATGTACACTAAGAGTTGCTATTGATACGCGAACTCTCTCACATGTATACTTAATGCCACTATTGATACACGAACTTTCCCACGTGTACACTTAATGCCACTATTGATACACGAACTCTCTCACATGTACACTTAGTGCCACCACTGATATACGAAGTCTCTCATGTGTAAACTGAGTGCTGCTATTGATACACAAACACTCTCAAGTGTACACTTAGTGCCACTACAGATACACAAACTCACTAGCTTGTACACTTAGTGCTGTTACTGATACACAAACTCTCTCACATTTACATTTAATGTCACTATTGATACACGAACGCTCTCACGTGTACACTTAGTGCTTCTATTGATACACACACTCTCTTACATGTACACTTAGAGCTGCTATTGATACACGAACTCTCTCACGTATACACTTAGTGCTGCTACTGATATATACTTTCTCTCTCACATGTACACTTAGAGCTGCTATTGATACACGAACTCTCACGTGTACACTTAATGCCACTATTGATACACAAATTCTCTCACGTGTACACTTAATGCCACTATTGAAACACGAACTCTCTCACGTGTACACTTAATGCCACTACTGATACACGAACGCTCTCACGTGTACACTTAGTGCAGCTATTGATACACGAACGCTCTCACGTGTACACTTAGTGCTTCTATTGATACACACACTCTCTTACATGTACACTTAGAGCTGCTATTGATACACGAACTCTCTCACGTGTACACTTAGTGCTGCTACTGATATATACTCTCTCTCACATGTACACTTAGAGCTGCTATTGATACACGAACTCTCACGTGTACACTTAATGCCACTATTGATACACGAACGTTCTCACGTGTTCACTTAGTGCAGCTATTGATACACGAACGCTCTCACGTGTACACTTAATGTCACTCCTGATACACGAACGCTCTCACGTGTACATTTAGTGCAGCTATTGATATACCAATGATCTCACGTGAACACTTAGTGCCACCACTGATACACAAACTCTCTCACGTGTACACTTAGTGCCACCGCTGATACACAAACTCTCTCACGTGAACGCTTAGTGACACCACTGATACACGAACTCTCTCATGTGTACACTTAGTGCCACCACTGATACACGAACTCTCTCACGTGTAAACTGAATGCTGCTATTGATACACAAACACTCTCAAGTACTACTGATACACGAACGTGTACAGTTAGTGGCACTACTGACACACTAACACACTAGCGTGTACACTTAGTGCTGTTACTGATACACAATCTCTCTCACGTGTACACTTAGTGCCATTTCTGATAAACAGACCGGTCCCAAGTGTACACTGACAGTAAATTCATTCAGCAGCAGCAAGTCAAGACATATGAAATTCATTTCATGCCAGGTCTGTCACAAAAAATTACAACTGCATAGAAACAACTCAAACGTTATTTGATAAAAGGAAAAATATATTGTTGAATACTTCTTTGTCATTCGTATAGCTGCTCATCTTCTTCTTCGGCAATATTATTGACTTCTTCTTCTTCTTCTTCTTCTTCTTCTTCTTCTTCTTCTTCTTCTTCTTCTTCTTCTTCTTCTTCTTCTTCTTCTTCTTCTTCTTCTTCTTCTTCTTCTTCTTCTTCTTCTTCTTCTTCTTCTTCTTCTTCTTCTTCTTCTTCTTCTTCTTCTTCTTCTTCTTCTTCTTCTTCTTCTTCTTCTTCTTCTTCTTCTTCTTCTTCTTCTTTTTCTTCTTCTTCTCTCTTCCGCAGCTTCATCATTACAGTCATCTTCTTCTTATTATTATTCTTTTCTCTCTTCCTCTTGTCCTCGTTCTCCTCTTCATGTATCCACTTCTTCCGCTGACATTTCTTGTTCTTGTATATCAGTCCCTAGCACAAATGAATTCCAATTTTTCTCTTGCTCTGGGACTTCTAATTGAGAACAGCCCCCTAGCCACCTATGCCAAGGCCTTGCAAGTCAGCCCCTGATTGCCTATTTGTTGGCTGGTTTCTTATTCGACCGAACGAAAAATATTTTCTAGTAGTCACAAACTGGGCATGCTGGAAGGTCTTGTATTCAGCCCTTCCATTCACTCATTATTCGTACATCAATTATTTATTGTGAATGTTACATTCGCATAGACAAAAGGAAAAAAAAAAAAAACTATGAATTGAAAAATACTAACGTGAATGTGAACATTTTTAAAAGTTATAAAAAGAATTGTGTCATAAATAGACCAAAAAAATCAATATTCAGGCAAGTAATTTATGTTATTCCCAGTTGTCGGTATAAATATATGTGTCAATTATTTATTTATGTCTTGTCATTGTCGTCGTGATTCCCATCTAAAGACAAGTAGCGCCCAATGACGCAGAGTGTGCAGTCAATAATGTTATATTATAAGCTGTCTTTGAGTAGAGTCATGTTAGTTGTCGATTTGTTTCTACCAAGTCGTGTGTTCTTGGTACACAGTTGTAAGTTGTAACATATCTGACAAAACATCCATGCAATAGAAAACCACACATTTATCGTTCCTTCTTGTAATTGCTGTTGATCATAGCCCTCGTATTTCTACCCTTATTTCGGCTCGCTTTGCTTCTTCTGATTCCTCTCTTTGTTCTTAATAGTCTTTGTTTTCGTGTTTGCTTGTTCTTGTGTTCTTCTAATTATTGTTCTTCTTGTTCTTGTTCCACAAGTTCAAATATCTATTCGATAATTGTCAGTCTTTCTGTGTAGTAAACCAAACATCTAGTCTTTAATGGCCAGAATGTGTTTGTAGTCCAACAAACAATTAGTCTCTGATGGTCAGTCTTTCTTTGTAGTCAAACACATATCTAGTCTCTAATGGTGAATCTTTGTTTATAGTCCAAACAACATCTAATATTTAATGGTCAGTATGTGTTTGTAGTCTAACAAACATGTAGTCTCTAATGGTCAGTTTTTGTTTGTAGTCCAACAAACATCTTACCAACAGTCCAGACGACACCAAATTAAGTAACCATGTCCTTGTAAAAGTCAACAACTTCACATACCTAGGAAGCAAAATGACATCTACAGGGGACTCAACACCAAAAATATTATATAGAATCGCACTGGCATCTGGTGCCTTCAATAAACTGTCAAACATCTGGAAGTCAAAGTCACTCAGCCAACATACGAAACTTAAAATCTTCAATGCTTGTGTGATTCCAGTGCTAACGTATAGATGTGAGAGTTGGAAATCAACGGTAGCTTTAGATAAAAAAAAAAAAGACAATTTTGAGAACAAATGTCTTAGAAGAATTCTAAACATCCAGTGGACAGATTTCAAAACCAATGCGCAAATAAGACAAGAGACTAAGCGAGATATTGTATCCAATTTTATAAGAAAACGACGTTGGAACTACATAGACCATGTACTCAGAATGGACAAGACAAGACTCCCCTACCAAGCCCTCATATGGTCACCAATAGGGAAAAGAAAACGGGGAAGACCAAGAGAGACCCTGCGTAGAACCATCATCAGAGAAGGCTCATTCAACGGCCAAGTGAACATCCAATACAACAGGTAGCAGCGAACCGCCAGACATGGAGAGCCATGACTTCTGCTCTATGCGCCGACTTAGGCTCAAGAGGAAAGACTAACTAACTAACTATATATCTAGGCTCTAATGCTCTGTTTTAGTTTGTAGTCCAACAAACATCTAGTCGGTAATAGTCAGTATGCGTTTGTAATTCTACAAACATACAGTCTCTAATGATCAGTCTTTGATGGAGTCCAACAAACATATAATCACTAAGGGTCAGTCTTTGGTGTGGGTCCAACAACATATAGTCACGAAGGGTCATCGTCTATTAGGCATTCAACAAAAATATAGTCACTAATAATCAGTATTTGGTTGGACTCCAACAATCATGTGTCGCTGATGGTCGGTATTTGGTGTTCGTCCGCCAAACATCTCATCAGAAATCATCAGATTACTATTGAGTGTCTAACATGCAGACAAACAAGGAGGTCACCAGGCCTGGAGTTGTGGCCACCTGCCTCTCCAGCATTGAAACGCTAACGTGGATGCCTGTCTTCTATCGTTGACCTAGCTGGTCTTTTCTTTCGAATCAAGTACATGACTGTCAGAAGGACAAGCACGGCCAGAAACGCCCCAATGATGAACTCGATGTATGAGCCTCTGTCAGCGGATGATGTCGTCGCAACCGAGGCTGTGAAGCACACACAGAACAACAGTCCACCATGTTACTATATAACCGTACAGGCAACTCAAGAACTAATTCTGCTTATCAAACATGAACAAGATTAAACCAAGCAAGTAATAACCCCTATAACTATATAACTGTACAGGAAACTCAATAACTAATTCGGCTTTTCAAAGATGATGAGATTAAACCAAGCAAGTAATACCCCGGTCACAATAGGTAAAACCCCACTTCAAGAGACGGAATCCTACACCTGTTTGAAAAACATGTCGACATAAATTGGGGAACGGTTAGGTACATTAAAATAAGAATAATACAAGCACTAGTGATTTGTGGAAATTAAAAGCATTTAAACTCAGCACCAAACTGAGAACTGTTAACTCCAATGCTAAATGGGTACAATTGTCTGGGTTAGAAATACAGAGAACAACTTACATAATTACTAATAAACTACAAACATTCACTCATTTATGCCTGCGCATAATAGTTGGCATAAAATAATATGACAGAATCACCACTGTAGAACAGATGGAGAGAACAAGACAAATCCCAGTGAGTCAAGTGGTGAAAAGAAGAAAAAACAGCTCGCTCAGAATATGACACAGACTGAACGAACGAAGGATAGCAGAAGCAGTGGCTTCAACAGGATTTAACAATATATATTAAAAACAATTAGGTATAATTAGCTCATGCAAAAAGAAGAGACATACTAAACACAGACACAATGTACATACCTCAAAAAGGACACTACATACACAGGTGAAATCAGAGTGAGAATCATCCAAAACCAGAAACAATGAATAAATATATAATAATGAAGTAATACAATTTTTTTTTAATGTATCATAGGACACAAAGGACGACCCCGACGTTTTGATTCTAAGAATCTTTGTCAAGGACAGGACAACACAAATAGATTTTTTTTTTTTTAAACTAGAAGAGAAAAGAAACAAAATAAAATAAACACAACTACTTGGTTCTTATGAGGGAACAGAAATTGTGGTTCAAACCGGTTTAGAAAGTCGCTCTTTTGCTACAAAGTTTACGTATAGTTAGGCTGATGGAGTGCCAGATAGTATGTGTTTTGCCAAAGAAGTGTAAACAGCACTATATCTTCTTCTTCTTCTTTGCGTTCATCCGGAGTGGTTTTGAAGATGTGATTGCGGTGTGTCTCGTTAGGCACTCTTGGGTCAAACCCTTAGGCCAACATATCCGACTTTTAGCGTGCATTTTTGACCAGATTAGCATTCCTGGGAGACTCTCACTTTTGTGGTACCGTCCACCTCGCAGCTGGTCGAGTTGGAACAGTCGAGGACTGCACGGTCATCCCTCAAATGAAGGCAGGGACAGTCCATAGCATTTTCCGCCATCCTGGGTGGCTTCCATAATTGCAGAGCCGACACATAACGCTCTGGTGCTGGGCTCACCGAGGGAATCGTCACGTCCTGCTCATGGCTGCTTTAATTCCTCACGTTAATATATTGGGCATTTCGTTCGCCCCGGGCCGTTCCTGCACAAACCAGACAGGTCTGCAGATAGTATCCACTCAGCGAGTTTTATGACATGTACTAGTCCTTGTGCCCTTCAGAGCTGTTCCAGGCACGGCGGACATTCGGAAAACTACCTAGTCAGAGCTGTTCCGAACAAGAGAGGCATTCGGAAACTAGGTAATCAACGCTGTTCCTAGCACGAGAGACATTCGGACAAGACATTTTACTCGGATGTAAAGAGTGTAGTGCCAATTTGTAGTTTGCCACCCGTAGGACGGCACTTCCGACTTCAGCGCGCATTTTTTAATGAGGTTAACCTTCCTCGGGTTTCGAGGCGCGTTAGACTTATTGTTGTGATGTCGCCCACATCTCAGCTGGTCAAAATAAAACCATCAACGACATCACGGTCAGCCCTCAAGGGAAAGCAGGGGCAGACCATGGGCATTCCCCCGCTCTCCAAGGAGACCTCCATAATTGCAGAGCCGGCACTTATTGCTCTGAGACTGGGCTCACTCAAGGAGTTGCCACGTCCTGCTCATGGCTGCTTTAGTTCCTCACTTCCATGTGTTGGGCATCTCGCTTGCCACTAATCGGTCAAGCACACACCAGGAACGATCAGACTGCGGGCGACATCCACTCGGTGAGCTTCTGCTGTTGACTTCGGTCCACGCAATGGATTCGCTAGCCGTTCGTTCCATTTCGAGTTATTGCGACGTTTTTTCACTTTTGCCTGCACTCTCTGTGAGTTAGATACAGACAGTTTCCGTAACCATTTCGTTCCACTGGGGAACTTTCTGCATTTTGGTACTAGCTCACGAAATAGGCTACATGTGCTGCCGGCTCAGCACCTTACCTCCGTGCAGCAGTGAACGAGAAACGGCCAGGCCCTCTCATCAGGGAATCCCTCATATCCCCCAGCTGAGAGCCTTCGAACAAGTATCAGAAATGGGCCTGTAACGTGCTCAGTATCTCACCTCTATTTTTCGGTACGTGGGTATCGGCCCGGCTCTCACATCCAAGGATTTTTGGCTTAGAGGCGTTCAGCCTAAATCCTTGACAGAGAGTCTTTGGGTATTGTCCGGATCAAGAATTTCTGCCTTCGTAGGCCTGATTTAAACTTTTGACTGCTATCCTGTCTACCTGCAGAGCAGCAGGTTGTGTCTCTCTTAGTCTGGCCCCTATCCCATAAGCTGTCCGATATGTAGTTTTCATCCATCGGCAAAGCAGATGGGGTCCTACTTCTTTTGTTAGAAATGGGGCATGCACTACAGTGATCTCCCACTCCCTTCAAAAATATATGACAGAGCGCATACAAAATGCGGCCATGCGGGTGATTCTGGGGTGTACAAAGGACACAGCAAGTACACGCATGACCTGAGGGGCTGCGTGGTCTCGAGGTATGGTGTCCGCCTCGAGTGCTGGAGGTCCCGGGTTCAAGTCCCGATGTGAACCGCGTTTCTGTTCACGTGGACTTCTAGTAATAAAATTTCCCCTGGTCTCTGTGTAGTGAGATCGGACGCCCGTGTATTGTTCCGCACGTAAATAATCCCTTGGCAGCCTGGAAATCGAAAAAAAAAAAAAATAGCCTAACGGCGCTGACCGGGCAAAGTTTCGAGTTAAAAATCTACCCAAAGTATTTCAGGATCCTAGCCGGTGCTTCGGAGTTCGTGCACTGATCTGAGTTGAGACAGAATCAGGTTTGAGTTAGGAGGAGAACGGAGCACTTATGGGTTACATCCGTGTGCCGTGATGTTGATACATCGACTAAACTAAACTTAACTAAACACCCATGACCTACATCCCAGCGCTACCAACAATGGCTGATAGGCATAGGGATCTTCAGGCCAAATGGTACCCGAGAGTTGCTGCAGATAGGGATCACACTCTGCATGAAGCCATATGTATGATCAAGATTCGTAGACTAAGAGGGGGCATAGACTCGTATGTATGGCTCGTACTGGCTCAAATGCGGAGAATGGGCAGCAGCCGCACAGGGTTTGAGGTGTGCAACTGATCCAGAGTAATACATATCAAAGTGGCATAGTGATTTATACTGATGTTTCAGTGGTAAGAAACAAATGGAGTGGTTAGCATTTAATTGCGAAGGCTAATTGACGATTCTTAAAAAAGGAGAGTCAGGCTTATGCGACTACAACCTCCAGCATGAGAATGGAGGTGGAAGCAGTCATAGCGGCATTCCGTTGGTTAGAGGAGACCACTGCAACACAGATCGTCTTCATCACGGACTCACGGATTATGCTTAGTAAAGTATAGAAGGAAATGTTTGTGTGGAATTGCTCACGTCGCCTCAGAGGTCAAAGATTGTTAGAAATGTGTGGAATTTTTGCCCTCGCCATGCGGGAGTTCGGGGGAATGAATAGGCTAATGGGTTGGCGGGGAATGCACCTCTTTGTTGTCGATCATTTATGAACAAGAGAGAGGTGGCCGCGCGCCTAAGGGACCAGGTGGAGAAAGTGGAGCTACAGATTGAGAACCCTTATGTGAAAAGGATAAGATTGCGGATGTTCAGGGGTTCTGGTAGAATCTCAAAACTGAGAGAGAAGACCAAGAGAACTTTCAATGAGATAGAGGTGGGAACGATTAGTGGTATGACTCTTCTCTGGCTATTGAACGATGGCACGGAGCAGATATGGAAATGTCCTGAGTGCGGTGATGTCGGATCTTAGCTCAACTCAACTCAGCTGAACAAATATGATCAGAAATTATATCAGTAAGCAAGGAGGTACAATGGTAGCAATATATGTGACTTACACCGAGTCAGATGGCTTGGCCATGTAACAAGGTTGACCTGCAGCAGCTAGCCCACTGACATAATTGCACGACTAGATAACGGGGAACCAAAGCAATAGGCAACGTATTTGGGTTTTATATTAAGGGTGATTTTTACAGCAAATGAATATAACCGTCCGTGCTGCACTATGTACACACGAATCGCACAAGGAGAATATATTAACATTGCATGAGCTTTGTGAACCGGCGAGCATCAAATGCTGCCTAAATCCGAAGAACATTTTAGTTATAACTTAAATAACATTTGAAGTAGCTTCAGTAATAGTAGTAGTAGTAGTTGTCGTTGTCGTCGTCGTCGTCGTCGTCGTCGTAGTAGTAGTAGTAGTAGCAGTAGTAGTAGTAGTAGTAGTAGTAGTAGTAGTAGTAGCAGCAGCAGCAGCAGCAGCAGCAGCAGCAGTAGTAGTAGTAGTAGTAGTAGTAGTTGTTGTTGTTGTTGTTGTTGTTGTTGTAGTAGTAGTAGTAGTAGTAGTAGTAGTAGTAGTAGTAGTAGTAGTAGTAGTAGTAGTAGTAGTAGTAGTAGTAGTAGTAGTATTAGTAGTAGTAGTAGTAGTAGTAGTAGTAGTAGCAGTAGTAGCAGTAGTAGTAGTAATAGTTGTTGTTTTTGTTGCTGTTGTTGTCAAAGGGGGCTTCAAATGGAAAACTTAAAATTGTGAAACAGATTACAGTAGCCATGTCATTGTCTTGTAACCTGTCAATATTGTTGCTATAGATGTCATGAGTCGTAACCACGAGGCATCAGAGTGCAGACGAAGACATTGACGTCGTAAGGGCAGTTTAAAGACCTCCCCTCTGTTGACATACACCAAAAAAATCAGCGTTCTGTTTTCGTTTTATCATCAGCTAAGTGGTGACACCTATCGAAATTCATTGCCGAATGAAGATCCAATAAGGTAATTCATGTCTGTCCGTCCATCAAATGTATGAGTGAAGTAGGAAGTTTCACAACGGCGTGACTTCTGTGATAGACTGTTCACGAGCGGGTCAGGCACACCAAGTAAAGAGTGATTTGCAGTCACGTATAGTTGCAACCACGTACAGGAAAACCGCCGTTTGACTGTGTGTAACATTGCCACACATCATGGTATTAGTTAACGTTTAGCACACGACATAATCCATGATGTGCTACAGTATCGCAAAGTGTTTACAAAGTCGGTGCCACCGCAGATTACTCCAGAATTGAAACAACTATGCATTAATGCTTGTCAAAAACGTTTGCAGTACTTTGAAGCAGACAGTAATGGTTTTCTATCAAGAATTTTCACTGACGATGTGTTCACTAACACGAGCCGGAAACAAAGTGAGAGCGAGCAAGGAATGGCACCATCCATCCTCACCAAAACCAAAGAAGTTTAGGATGAAGCCATCTGCAAGTAAGATAATGCTGACTCTATTTTGGGATGAACGAGGCTGTTTTAGAGCACGACATGCCAAGAGGGAATATTGTCACCAGAATACGTGTACAGATCTTCTCGGGAATCATCTTCGACCTGCAAATCAAATTCAGACAAGGACTTCTGAGTAAAGGTATCCCATTGCAACATGACAATGTTCAACCCCATACTGCTCGTGCAACGGTTGGCACCATCGACCACTTTTGATTTCCACATGTTTGGACAAGCCATAGAGTCATTGGGAAGAAAGGATTTTCGGTCAATGAAGAGGTAAAGCAGATGGTACATGAGTGGTTACGCGAGCAAGATAATATGTTTCTAAAGGAGTACAAGCAATTTATCGGCACTTCTGTGAACGCGGCGGCGACTACCTCAAAAAATGATACATGTGGTCTTTATGTTTTCAGAACATATTTACCCAAAAAGAAACATTTAAGGTTTTAATTTGAAGCCCCCTTGTAGTAACATTATTGAACGTGGGCTGAAGTTACATACAAATGACATAGTGTGTTACCGGAATTCTCACCTTCCTTGCGGGGAGAGCAGTTGGGTCCGATTCCGTCCACTTGACATCCCGACAGGCACGCACCACTGACATGGTTACATGGGGAAACACTGGGGTCACTAGGAATCTGGCATTTCTGGCTGCAGGCGTTCATGCAGCCCGCACCGAACATTCCCTTGTCACATTCTGGAAGATTCCAAGCAAGCAGTTGTATTTTATTTATGCAATACATCCCTTCGGACACATAACTAGGCTACCAACAGACCAACGTCATAAAATCTTTCTACAAAGAGACACGTTGCTGCGTAAGAACAGAAACAGGCAACTCTGACTGGTTCTCAGTCGAAACAGGAGTGAAACAGGGTTGTGTCTTATCACCGATGCTTTTTGGAATAGCTATCGATTGGGTCATGCGCAAATGCACAAACAACACAAATATGGGTATCCATTGGGTTGACAAAATTCTAGAAGACCTGGACTTTGCCGACGACATAGTGCTTTTGAGTTCAACACACCCGGATGCCCAAGAGAAAATAAACCATCTCCAAAATGTTTCAGGGCAAATTGGTCTCCAAATTAACACCACAAAAACAAAGACTATTGATCTTACCAACAGTTCAGATGACACCAAATTGAACAGCTACGTTCTTGAAAAAGTCAACAGCTTTACATACCTAGGAAGCAAAATGTCATCTACAGGGGACTCAACACCAGAAATATCATCTAGAATCGCACTGGCATCTAGTGCCTTCAATAAACTGTCAAACATCTGGAAGTCAAAGACACTCAGCAAACACACAAAACTTAAAATCTTCAACTCTTGGGTGATTCCAGTGTGGATGTGAAAGTTGGAAATCAACGGTAGCTTTAGATAAAAAATTAGACAATTTTGAGAACAAATGTCTTAGAAGACTTCTAAACATCCACTGGACAGACTTCAGAACCAATTCGCAAATAAGACAAGAGACTAAGCAAGATACAGTATCAAATTTCATAAGAAGACGCCGTTGGAACTACATCGGCCATGTACTCAGAATGGACAAGACAAGACTCCCCTACCAAGCCCTCATATGGTCACCAGTAGGGAAAAGAAAACGGGGAAGACCAAGAGAGACCCTGCGTAGAACCATCATTAGAGAAGGCTCATTCAGTGGCCAAGTAAATATCCAAGATCTACAACAGGTAGCAGCGAACCGCCAAGCATGGAGAGACAGGACTTCTACCCTATGCGCCGCCTTAGGCTCAAGAGGAAAGACTAACTAACTAACTAACCAACAGACAGTATATCACAACAAGCAATGAGAAGTGTATTTAGTTGTATATCCTTTAAATAAAGTAGCACTCAAAAACAGCATTTTTTGGTTTTGTGTGATCCCTGGATGTTTGCGCTGCCATTGTTTTCTGAACGACCCTCTCTCATAACATTGTATGGGAACCGACACAAGTTGGTTTGCTTCAAAATCGCCTACATCTGTGTTTCGACAGCGGTATAGGGGCTTACGAACTGCATTCGCAATCTGTTCGCTACAGAGTCGGCAACCAGAAGAAGAGGCCGACCATGTAAACGATGGACAGAGGGAATAATAGAGTCCATGGAATCTCCATATATGAAGCCCATAAACGGGCAGTCTTCCGCTATTTATACTTCACCTAGACATCGCAAGCTACAAGTGGAACAGGATGAGAAGATACCGATGCTGGTGACGAATACTCTCTTCAATACATACGCAATTAGTCTATATATTAAGATCAAGAATTACACAATGATTTAACTGGCAAGTAACCAGTATATTTGCTTTGTCTTAAGGCTTCTTTGAATGAACGTTCCACACTTGCAGCTCTCAAATACCTATTCCCTAGTGACGATATTATGAATAAACCTATGAGGCTTCAACAGTGAGGTGTTTCAAAGCAACGTTTTCCAGTCATAAACCCTTTATAGTTCATAAACGATTTGCGTGGGGATAACAGATTCTCCATATTCGAACAGTATTAGTGACTGTAGTAGTAAAATAATGGACAAATGTCCCGAAGTAGTAATCTACTGTGAACAGAATTATTGACTGTAGTAGTAAAATAATGAAAATAATTAGCGAAGCAGTTACCTATTATGATTCGGTAATGTGATAGCGCCGTCACAATGTTTAGGCCTGAGAGCAAGGAAAGATGGGTGGTCAGTCTTTCCATCACTTTGGCAAGCGACCAAGCCCAGGCGTCGACCCCGCGCCCTACCGTGCGCATGACTTACCAGCTCATTCCCTATCAACTTCGCCAGACTTGGTGATATTATGTATGACCCATCTATTCACTTCATATCCCGGCTCCGTGGCAAATGTGTTATGGACGCGGTTCGTGATCCCACATACCCGCGTTCAAAACACCACTGCGCGCGATTTGGCAGTAGACCGCGTTGCGCTGGTTTTTTTACGAAATGGTATGGGTGCCGGTCATTCAGAAAGCAATGGCAAACAACTGAACGTAAACTTGCTAAGGCATCAACGACAGTAATAAATCTGGTGTTGACTGCAAGCGTCCTGTAAAGGATATGCAACTAACTTTCTATCCACTTCATTATGTATATTTCCAAACACACTGACAGACATATACATATGTTCACAAACTACTGTTCACATTGACATAAACAGAGTGTTTATAAAGTCTCACTACACCTTGTATGTAGAACACATTTGAAAAATACGTACATAACGTCATCAAAACATGTGCTCCAATTCCATCTTATATCAATATGCAGCTAATGACTGTCTGCTGGAGTAATTCTTTACACTCTAAATAGAGTGGTGTTATCAATGGAAGAAATATTTGTTTTGTTTGAACAAGTGATTCGAAATGCCGATCGATACCATCTATCCATCATGTGCCATGCCGGAAAGCGTGTGCGGTCATGACTCGCCATTTCACTCAATCACCAGCGTCGTGGATCAGCTCCGTGTTCCTGTCTCGACCATGCCACGTGGCCAAGCCATCCAGGTATTTACTTCTCGGTCTTCCCATTGGTCTGTTCCTTTCGATCTTGCCAGTTGTCACAAGTTCTCCAATTCATTTCTTCTCATAACATGCCCAAAAATTTTGACTGTCTACGTCTAATTTCTCTAATCAATTTACGATATTTATGTGTTTCCCGTAGTACTTGGTCAATGGTTTTTCTGTCTGTCCACGGTATTCTTTGCATTCTCCTCAGAAACCACATTTCCACAGCCTTCAGATGTTTTTCAGCTTGACTGCTCATTGTACAAGTTGCACATTCATGTCGATACAAACGGAAATAACAACAGACATGATGCAGAAGATATCTGACGAATTTGAAGAGACGTGTTCAGTCATGTCTTGAAATCCGAGGGGTACATTTCCAACACCTGTTATAATGAATACTTCATTGGTACTTTCCAGCTCCCCCAAAACAGCGTTATGCAATAGCAGTGATTATTGTAACTAATTTAATGATTGTTTAGTACATTTTTGTTATGACGTCATGTTCTTCATATTTCAAATTTGAGCTACATACACAGTGTAGTGAGACTTTACAAATATCATGTACAAGCACACTGTAGCCAATGTTAAAATATACACACAGACTGTAGCCAATTTTGACATATACACGCAGACTGTAGCCAATGTTGACATATACACGCAGACTGTAGCATATGTTGACATATACACGCAGACTGTAGCCAAATTTAAAATATACACACAGACTGTAGCCAATGTTATCATGTACATGCAAACTGTAGCCAATGTTGACATATACATGCAGACTGTAGCCAATGTTGACATATACATGCAGACTGTAGCCAATATTGACACATACACATAGACAGTAGCCAATGTTGACATATACACGCAGACTGTAGCCAGTGTTACACGCAGATTGTAGCCAATGTTACACGCAGACTGTAGCCAATTTTGACATATACACGCAGACTGTAGCCAATGTTGACATATACACGCAGACTGTAGCATATGTTGACATATACACGCAGAATGTAGCCAAATTTAAAATATACACACAGACTGTAGCCAATGTTGGCATGTACATGCAAACTGTAGCCAATGTTGACATATACATGCAGACTGTAGCCAATGTTGGCATATACACACAGACAGTAGCCAATGTTGACATATACACGCAGACTGTAGTCAATGTTGACATATACACGCAGACTGTAGCCTTAGACAACTTATAGAAAAATCAATTGAATTCAATGAAACACTCTACTTAGCCTTTGTTGACCAAGAAAAGGCATTTGATAGGGTAGATAGAAACAAGCTGTGGGAAATCCTTAAACAATATGGAGTGAGTACACATCTAACAAACCTATGTAGAAGTTTATACGACAACAGTGAATGCATAGTGAGAGCAACTGGAGGACACTCAGAACCCTTCACCATAAGATCTGGAGTACGACAAGGTTGTGTCCTGTCCCCTCTCTTGTTCATAACATATATAGACAACATATGTAAAGAAACCAGCCAAGCAGAGACAGCAAGAATACCGCATGACGAGAACACAGAAGAAGAACCATCTGCAAATCTAACCATTAGAGAACTCCTGTTTGCGGACGACCAAGCACTAATAGCAAAATCAGAAGCTGAATTACAAGACCACATGAATAGTCTAAACGAAATGTGTAGGGAACATAACATGAAAATTAGCACAAGCAAAACAGAGGTAATGACTATAACTAAAGAAGAACAAACAGCAACAATTCACCTAAACGAACATCCCTTGAAACAAGTAAAGAGCTTCAAGTACCTAGGAAGTATAATATCATCAAATGGCAGATCAGAAGACGAGATCGAAAATAGGTGCAATAAGGCAAATCAACTCATTGGACAAATGGCACCAATACTAAAGAACAAACATGTATCAATAACTACTAAGAAAGCACTTTACAACACAATCTTCCTACCAACTCTGTGCTACCAATGCCAAACCTGGACAATGACAGAAAAAGAGAAAAGAAAAATCACAACAACAGAAATGAGGTTCCTGAGAAGAATACTCAACGTATCAAGAAGAGATAAGATCAGAAATGAAGAAATCAGGACTAAAGTGGGGGTTAAAGCTGCTCTAGATTTTATTAGAAAGCAGCAAGTCAAATGGTTTGGCCATGCAAGTAGGCTACCAGTCAACAGCATGCCACAACAGGCAATGACGTACAGACCAGATGGAAACAGAGGAAGAGGCCGACCACGTAAACGCTGGACGGAGGGAATAACAGAATCCATGGGAATGTCGATATACGAAGCCCATAACCGGGCACTCTCACGAAGTTTATACTTCACCTCGACACCGCAAGGTACAAGAGGAACATGATGAGAGAGAGAGAGACTGTAGCCAATGCTGACATAAGCATGCAAACTGTAGCCAACTGTCATAATCTCCCCTGTAGTTGTGCCGCGGCGTCGTCAACGGCGTCAGGCGAATACAATTTACCTGTCCACAGGTTCGCCTGTGAGCGGGACTAACCGGACAGCGGTCAAGCCAGTACATGCGTGACGCATGAAGTTCACGCCGTGACACAATCCCGCCTGGCAAGAACTCAGAGCGAGAAACGCCAGACGGCTTGGGATTGTCGGACAGTACGGACGGGTCTGAGAGAAGCTCGTATGACTGATGCGTCTGAATAAGAAATGATAGTAAACCTTGTTTGAGGCTAGGAGACTGTGCGGCTGTGGTAGAGATTTGTGAGTGTATCCTTTGTATTGATTTATTGAGTAATTGTATTGCGGCATCGACATTGTAATGGCGAGATGCCTGATCTGATTGTGTTGCGCGAGAGGTGTAAATAAAGTGTTTGACTTAGTGTTGCAGTGTGTCCCGTCAAGTCATTCTGTGACGGTGTTTGTCTCACATGTGTTAGGAAACACGAGTCTTAGTAAGAACCTGACACCAACGTTAAAATATACACAGAGACGGTAGCCAATGTTGACATATACACAAAGACGGTAGCCAATGTTATAATATACACACAGACTGCAGCCAATGTTGACATATACATGCAGACTGTAGCCAATGTTGACATATACATGCAGACTGTAGCCAGTGTTGACACATACATGCAGACTGTAGCCAATGTTGACACATACACACAGACTGTAGCCAGTGTTGATACATACACACAGACTGTAGCCAATGTTGACATATACACGCAGACTGTAGCCAATGTTGACATGTACACACACTGTAGCCAATGTTGACATATACACGCAGACTGTAGCCAATGTTGACATATACATGCAGATTGTAGCCAATGTTGACATATACATGCAGACTGTAGCCAATGTTGACATATACACACAGACTGTAGCCAATGTTGACATATATATATGCAGACTGTAGCCAATGTTGACATATATACATGCAGACTGTAGCCAATGTTGACATATACATGCAGACTGTAGCCAATGTTGTCATATACAAGCAGACTGTAGCCAATGTTGACATATATATATGCAGACTTTAGCCAATGTTGACATATACAAACAGACTGTAGCCAATGTTGACATATATACATGCAGACTGTAGCCAATGTTGTCATATACACACAGACTGTAGCCAATGTTGACATATACACACAGACTGTAGCCAATGTTGACATATATATATGCAGACTGTAGCCAATGTTGACATATATACATGCAGACTGTAGCCAATGTTGACATATATACATGCAGACTGTAGCCAATGTTGACATATACATGCAGACTGTAGCCAATGTTGACATATATAAATGCAGACTGTAGCCAATGTTGACATATATACATGCAGACTGTAGCCAATGTTGACATATATACATGCAGACTGTAGCCAATGTTGACATATATACATGCAGACTGTAGCCAATGTTGACATATATACATGCAGACTGTAGCCAATGTTGACATATATACATGCAGACTGTAGCCAATGTTGACATATACATGCAGACTGTAGCCAATGTTGTCATATACAAGAAGACTGTAGCCAATGTTGACATATATATATATATATGCAGACTGTAGCCAATGTTGACATATACACACAGACTGTAGCCAATGTTGACATATATACATGCAGACTGTAGCCAATGTTGTCATATACACACAGACTGTAGCCAATGTTGACATATACACACAGACTGTAGCCAATGTTGACATATATATATGCAGACTGTAGCCAATGTTGACATATACACACAGACTGTAGCCAATGTTGACATATATACATGCAGACTGTAGCCAATGTTGACATATACATGCAGACTGTAGCCAATGTTGACATATATACATGCAGACTGTAGCCAATGTTGACATATACATGCAGACTGTAGCCAATGTTGACATATACACACAGACTGTAGCCAATGTTGACATATACACACAGACTGTAGCCAATGTTGGCATATACATGCAGACTGTAGCCAATGTTGGCATATACATGCAGACTGTAGCCAATGTTGGCATATACGCACAGAGTGTAGCCAATGTTAAAATATACGCACAGACTGTAGCCAATGTGAAAATATACGCACAGACTGTAGCCAATGTTGACATATAGAAACTCACTGTCTGTGCAGGTCGGCTTCTTGTAGCCATCCACACATCCCTCTGTACAGGCGCCACTTGAACCCTTACAATGATTGACCCCGAATGGCACCTTGGCACAGAACTGACTGCAGTTACTGGCACAGCTGGGGCCGTAGGTCCCTGGGGGACAAGCGGATGAATCTAGAAAAAATACAGGGAAATCTTCATGAGAGATCACTTTTAATGATCACTTTGTGTGTTTTTTGTGTTGTTATTATGTTTGTTTTTAATTTTGTATTTAAATTATTATTTATATTTTTATTTTATGTTGAAAAAAAATTTTTTTAATGTTTTATTTGTTTAAAATTTTTTTTTTTTTTTGCTCACTCGCTTTGGACTCTTTGGACTCAAGCTTAGTCAATACACACTATTTATAGTATTCATGGACTGAATTTTGCGTGTAGACTAGCTTTCCCTATTAACAGTGTCCCTTGCCAACAGATGAACCCGCTACGACTTCAGAGGTACATATAATTTACTTTGTGGTTGTGGGTGTGGGGATGTGTGTGTGTGTGTGTGTGAGAGATGTGTGTGGGTGTGGGATGTTTAGTTGGATGGGTGGGGAACGAACGAACGAACACACTTTATTTTAAAAGGGTAACAAATTGTGCACGCAAGCCCGTCTTACATTCGGCCCTTTGGATCACTCATCTTTCATTCATCAAATGTGCATGTTACATTTACATAGGGAAAAAAGACATTGTCAAATGGATTTTGTAAGCATAAACAGTGCATATTGCAATGTTGTGAGACACATCCTCCATCCACCCTCACACCCTGCAGCCACCCACACATCCCTCAGCCACCAACACATCCCTCACCCACCACACCCCCACCCACACACACATACCTCCACGCACTCACACAGACTCAGGCATTACATGTCGCCACAAACCCACTGACCCCCCACCCACACACATGTCCCACCCACACATACACCCCCTACCATCTCATAAACAACACGCACACACCCACCCACATATTCTCCATCACCCACCCACACACCCGCAACCACCCAGCAATACACACATCACAAAACCACACACACACATACCCCCGTCAACCCACACATCCCGCATCTATCCATACATACATCCCGTACCCTCTTAATTTTCCTCACCCACCCACACACACATCAGCCAACCTACACCCACTCACCCACCCAATATCCGCCACCTCTCAACTATACATCCCCCACCTATACACACATCCCCACCCACAAACACATCTCCCCACACATATCCCCCACCCATAAACACCCAAAAAACACACACCTCCCACCCACACACACCCCACCACCCATATATACCCCACCCACACACATCCGTCGCTCCCGCACATCTTTCCACAAACACACAAATCCCCCAACCATACACTCATCTCTCACACACATCCACCCACTCACGTACTCTTCCATCAACCACTCACACCCACACATCACCCACCAGCCCATCAACACATGCATCTCTCATCTACCCTCCCACCCACACACACCTCAACCACCCAGCCAAACACACATCCCCCATCCTCACATACATCCGTCATCCACCTGCACATCCCACACCTCCCCCACCTCTCACAAATCCCCCGTCACACACAAAACTTCACCCATAAACACATTCCCCTCACACACACACACACACATCGTCCACATGCATTCCTCATACACATTCCCGCCCACATCCCTCACCCACACACTAGAGGAACTTCTGAGTGTGTGTGTGTGTGTGTGAGGAATGTGTGGGTGAATGCGTGTGGGGTGTGGGGGAGGTGTATGGGTTGGAGGATGGGTGCATGATGGGTGTGGGTGGTGGATTTTTGGGTCTGCGAACACAAATATGGGGTAAATACGCTAGTAAATCTAGACCGGAGACAGTCCTGGATGTCTGTTGGGTTGACCAGGGCCACAAGTAAACCAGATGTGTCCAAAAACAAAGATGATTGAATAGCAGGGTCATTCACAAATTGTTAGACTAAATTGTATACAACAGTGATATGACAGCCACCCAAACACAAACACATACATAAGTCACCTGCTATATTTACACAGGGTAGAATTCACACTGGCACCACAGGGTAGAATTCACACTGGCACCGTGCCTTCTTGACAGACGATAGTTTGTTACATTGTGCTTCAGAAAATGCATGTGAACCCATGTGAATTTGTGGATGAAGCCGTACCTTCGACAAGACCAAATTGCCAAAACACCGACAACAAACAGAGGATCATTTGATTCTGCAGTTCATTGATGAAGGAGACAGATGTTTAACGAACACACAGGTAGCTTGCTAACGCATTGTCAAATAATGAGTTATCCCCGACAACCATATCGCCACCTTCAGCTAGAAGCGATGATCCCACAACCATTCCTTCACCGATTTGCAAAGAATAGAGGACATTAACGGCAACATACTATCACGCTTCAACAGACTCTTGTGCCTCAAACCACAATGGTCACCTACTTGTCGTGTCGGGCTCAGGTTCACCAAACGTACTGCATCCCCCGCTGTTAACCAGGCAGGGCGACTTGTCTGGACACTGACACGCTTGCTCACAGTCCAGGCCGTATGTTCCAGCTCCGCAGGTGGAATCTGAAACCAGGAAATGGGTTATGCGACGTTGGAACTGAGTTAACTCTTACACGAACCGACACCATCGTTGAGTGTTGGTTTCTGAGTGTATTGAATAGAGGTAGGCGGCTGTGGGTTTGGGGTTAGCACACCGTAGTTTTATCATCTCCCCTACACACTTAGTCGATAGTTGGAAATAGCGGCCGGTGATCAGTGGGCATATAGCTTTTTACTCATTTCGAAAGTATAAAGCGGTGGCCGTTCGGAGAGAAATAGCAGCTAAAATATATGTATCTTTGCAGGACGTTGCAACCAACACCATTCTGATTGTCTAGGCAATTGTACGATTGGTAATGTGTCATTGCATTCTGAACAAGAAGTAAACATCGTGGTCCGGCTTACTTAGTTAGTCAGTAAGTCAGTTAGTCAGTTTGTCGGTAAGTCAGTCGGTCGGTCAGCTAGCTAGCTAGTTAGTTAACTAGTTAGCTAGTTAGTTAGTGTTTTTTTTTTGTTAGTAAGTTAGCTAATTAGTTAGTTACTTAATTAGTCAGTTGATTAATTAGTGAGTTAGTAAGTTAGTTAGTTAGCTAACTAGTTAGTTAGTTAATGTGTGTGTTAGCAAGTTAGCTAAGTAGTTAGTTAGCTAGTTAATTGGTTTGTTAGTTAGTTAGTTGATTAGTAAGTTATTTTGTTAGTTAGTTAGTTAATTGGCTGGTTGGTTATTTGGTTGGTTGGTTAGTTAGTTAGTTAGTTGCATAGTTAGTTAGTTAGTTAGTTAGTTAGTAGTTAGTTAGTTAGTTAGTTAGTTAGTTAGTTAGTTAGTTCGTTCGTTCGTTCGTTCGTTCGTTCGTTCGTTCGTTAGTTAGTTAGTTAGTTAGTAAGTAAGTTAGTTAGTTAGTTAGTTACTTAGTTAGTTAGTTAGTTAGATGGCTAGTCAATTAGTTACTTAGTTGCTATTCCAACGTCACGGCAAAGGGTCGCCTAATTATGCTCCATTCCCGTGCCAGTGAACACCACACAAAATTGCTCCTCACAGCACCATGTTAAAAGTGGAACAGACAGCAGTCTCAACAAACCAACAGTCCGCACAGGTATACTATGCATAATGCCGCTGCCAGAACGCCAACACAAAAGTCCACCACGAAAAATATAGTTCATCGCCGATGAAAGCAGCTAGATCTGACTTAATACCGATGTAGGGGTTGAACTTTCTATTTCGCCATCAGCCTACCGGGAGTTTATGAGCAGGCTTTCTTATCCATTAAGTCACGCAAAAAGAGCAAAAATTGTGACCATTATTCATTCTCATTCTTTCTAATAGAAGGATAATATCCTTCCTTCCTTCCTCTTGCGTCTTTCTCTCTTTCTTTCTACCTTTCTCTTTCTTTGTTTCTTTGTTTCTTTGTTTCTTTGTTTCTTTCTTGTCTTTTGTGATCCTTTTCAAAAAAAAAAAAAGTTCTTTCGTTCCTTCGACCATCCCCTTCAAATGGCAAGCTACTGCGTGTCAAAATGTACTAGTAGATCATGAAAAGGCAAATAATGCTGAGGTTGACTGAAACTTTCTGTAAAGGACCTACAACTAACATCGAGTATATTGGATTCCTAACGTTGTGTCCTTTAACCGTTACATCACCTGGTCTCAAATGTCCAACATTTCTTACTTAACCTCTCTCACAGACTCACCTAAAGGGCGGTACCAACCTAAAAGAACGAGACACTGGCGAAGGGATATAAATCCAGCTAAAGGGAAAGAACCGAGTCACTCGAAGGCTCGAATAATCTAGAGCCTTCTCGAAGGAACGGTCAGTGTGTCCACAGCCATGTGGACACTGATGGGGCCCGCCGATTGCGGGGTCCACGAGAAACTCAGAGAGAGTTACCACCCGTGTCGGATTGCGACACGTGTGGAAAGACAGACACGGACTGGACTTCGGGGAAGCAACAGGGCTTACCTTAAGGGGACTTGATAGTTTCAGACCAAAGTGTTTTAGGGGTCTTATACATACATTATTATATGTTAGATAGCTGCTAGAGTTGTTGTGATAATCATGTTCATTGTACACTCCTGTGATACGCAACTTGTTAAATGCTGGCTTGTGAAAACTCACTTCGCCAGCGTACTGTAATATAACTGTAAATAAATAATGTTCGATTGTATCTGAACGGAGTTTGTTGCCTGTATGAGCCCGAGTTTCAATCCCCTAGAGATCTAGGACTGTGACAGGCTATTTGGGGGCAAGCGCCGGTTTTGGCATACATAAGCTTTACTTTTCAAACAGCTCTTGGTTGTGCCAAGTAAAAAAAAAATTAATATACAACAAAGTTAAAAACTTTGCAGCTATCTGTGATTGAACTATTATAGTCCCTCTACAAAAATATTTGAACTGATGATAATGTTTATTATATTTGACATGACTGTGACATTTACAGTGACAGTTACTAATTTTTTTTTTATTCCAACATCAGATTGTTCCGCGAAATATCGTGTATGTAACCTGTTCTCCAGCAGTGGCGAGGAAACAAGACTACAGTCGAGAGCTCAGGGAAAATAAGATGAGTTTCATGTCATGCTCATTACGTCCCTAAGCAGTACTCACCCTCATCCATTGTAACATTTTTTCTATGTATTGATTTGTATGTATATGCTAATTTTGTAACCAAGTAAATCTTTTCATATAAATTTGAATGTAAACATTGAGGGGGGATAACCAACTTTTGTACACCCGAACTAATTTCAAAGGGATTTAATTTCAAGAAAGTAAACAATCACTAAAATACAAGATGTCAACATTAGAACAGTGCATCGAGTTAGGTATTAAGTTAGGATATAAAGAAGAAAAACTTTCAGAATGGGCACAAAAGACACATTCAGAAAATATTGCACAAGAAGAAAGAGCAACAGAAGAGAAGAGTAAAAGATGCAAGCGGAAAGAGAAGAGAAAAAGATACAAGCAGAAAGAGAAGAGAAAAAGATACAGATGCAAATTGAGGCAGAAGAGAAAAAGATGCAGATGCAAATGGAAGAGAAAAAGATGCAGATGCAAATGGAAGAGAAGAAAATGGAGCTTGAAGCCACGACCAAACAAGCCCAATTAAATGCAGAGACACAGATAAAACTAAAACAAATGGAAATCGACTCCAACGTAGAAATGTCAGTAAACAAAATTAAAAGCAAAGAAGATGAACAACAATACAACAAATATAAAGGCCTTGTCAAAGCGTTTTGTTCAGGAGACTCTATAAGCGCATACTTAGAGAACTTCGAGTGTTTGATGACTTACCATAAGGTCGCAAAAGTCGACTGGTCATTTATTCTGATGAGAAATTTAGCATTAGAGCTCTTAAAAGTGATAGAGACAGTTCCACAAGATATGAGGAAAGATTATGATTATTTAAAGCAAAGAATACTCCAACATTTCTCACTAGACACAGCAGGCTATCAACTTCAGTTCTCAAAATTAGCCCCTCTACCTAATCAAACCTTCATTGACTACGTGTCTACTGTGCAGGATATTTGTACAAAATGGATATCCTCAGCAAAAACAAATAACAACCATGATAAACTGAAAGAGTTAATTATCATTGATAAAATTATTACTACAATTCCAACACCTTTTTCTAAATTTTTGAGACAAATGGATTGTAAAACTATCCAAGAAATTGAAACCAAAGGGAGCGCATATTTTACAGCAAACCGCGATATTTTCCAATTAAACATGAGCCAAAATGAAACAGCAGCGGTTACAAACACCAAGTACTCAAAACCAAACGAATATAAGTTCAAACAACGCTCTAAGTTCACAAAACCAGTCAAATGTCAGTATTGTCATCTGACACACGAAGAGTACGCGATGTGCGACAAATCACCAAATTATCCACATCATCTCCAAATGGTAGTAGAAAAACAAAAGAACAAAAGAAACGCATATCAGAGAGCGGTTAAATGTTTTTTTTTTGCTCGAGCTATGGCCATTTTTCTTCAGTTTGTAATGGTAGAAAGATGTTGAAGCAGGCCAATGCCGCTTTAATAGACACAACCTCAGACGAAGAGGGTGAACAACAGTACGAATGCGACATCCAGAATGAAAGTTCGAGTGAGTTGGACAATGCAGTACAGATCATTGACACCATCACCGATAACAAATGTAATACCTGTGCAAAATTTCAGTTGGATACAACTCTGTTATGTGGCCACACAATCCCAGTTGCTAACGAAATGGCCAACTTAGCCTTAACACCAACAGGCAAATTAAATTATGCAACAGGTTTTGTAAATAACAAACAATGTACATTAATACGAGATTCCGGGGCGACTCTTTGTGGAATTAAGAGAACACTAGTTAGTGACAAAGACTACACACACAAATACGTAAGGTGTCGCACATTTGCAGGCACGATCGAAAGATACCCCCTTGCACTTGCCGAAATTCGGACACCTTTTATATCAGGACAAGTGTTATGCGCAGTACTAGAAAATCCTGTCACCGAAATTATCCTTGGGAATCTTCCCAACATAAGATCTTGCTCTGAAAAGGAAATCAGAAAATGGGAACAGAAAAACTGTCTCCAAAAACCAAGCAACTATTCCAAATTGAAAAACCACGCGTGCTTGTCTCAAACTGCCAAAAGCACAAGGGGGACAACCAATGACGTAATTCGAAATGAATTCACAGAGGTGCAAATGACAAGGGCGGTCGAATCTTTCAAAGATACCATCAGATTAACACCTCGAACTTAGGACGTCATCGATCCACAAATTAGTGAGCCTGCAAATGTGCAACAACACACACAACACACTAAGATAGTAACACGACAAACAACACACAAAACCCACACTGACCAACTTCAGGAAGCACTACAAGTCATCTCACCTATTATTACCACCACCGAGTTTATAGAAGAACAAACGATTGTATTACAACCAGATCAAGATATTTTACTATTACTACCTGACAAGAGAGATTTACTATCAACCTCTTGGCAGGGACCATTTAAAGTTGTGAGAAGAATTTCGGAAGTTGACTACGAAATTTCTTTGAATGGAAAGTTGAAAATATTCCATGTAAATATGTTAAAACCTTACTATTCTAGAAATGACAGGGACACGAACAAGCAGACGCAGATAACAGATGGCAATAACCAGACTGACAAGAATGACAACAGAAACGAAACGACAGGTACCCGACTGAATGACACCCCGACAAACGAAGCATCGTTAACGACTCATTCTTGTGACAACGAAGACGACGGAAACATATTTACAGTACCGACGATATGGGATAACGACAAAGACAACCAAGGTAACGACGCATTGACAACTATTAGTCTCGACGACGACGACAATGACATTGAAAACAATTTACAAACAGTAGCGTCAATAATAAATCAGACGGACTCAGACCATACAGAAATTCCAGTACCAATTATGAACGACGACAGTACTATGAATGACATACAAATCTCTGACACCTTGACACAACAGCAGCGACAAGACATTTTGTCTCTTCTGAACGACTATAGAACTATCTTCTCAAACAAACCTGGACGGACTGACAAAATAACACATTCAATTGTGTTGACGGATCTGACACCGATCAAATGTAGACCATATTCGATTCCTTTACATTATAGAGCGAATTTAGATAAAGAAATTTTGGACTTAGAGAAAAATAGAATAATTCAGAAATCTGTGTCCCAATATTCTTCGCCGATTGTTCTGGTGAAAAAGAAGGACAAAACCATTCGTTTGTGCATAGATTATAGGAAATTAAATACCATAACCACGACAGATGCTGAGCCAATGAGCAGCTGTGAAGACCTCATCTTGAATATGTCTCAATCATCCTTATTTTCTAAGTTTGATTTAGCTAAAGGTTACTGGCAAGTGCCACTAGAACCCTCTTTAAGGCATATAACAACATTCGCTACACCCCTTGGGCTGTACGAATGGAGATATCATCCGTTTGGTCTCAAGAACGCTCCCGCCACATTTGTCAGGTTAACCAGACTTCTATTACACGGCATCAAGGACGTGCAATCTTATATTGATGATATATGCATCCATTCTTCAAACATGACTTCTCACTTACTTACTCTCCAACAAGTCTTTAACCAAATCTTGCTTTTTGGACTTACTATCAAACCTTCCAAGGTTGAAATAGGCTATAAAGAGATAGACTTCCTAGGTCATAGGATTTCCGAATGCAAACTATTGACAGATGATAAAATAGTATCAAAAATTCTTAACCTAGAAGTTCCAACTACAAAGAAACAGGTTAGAAGCCTATTAGGTCTTATAAACTATTATGCCAAGTTTATACCAAACTGGGCAGAACTCACATCAGTTTTTTCTAATCTGTTGACAAAAGATCATCCAGAGAAATTTTGTAAGAGTATCCGCTTAGAGGATGCAATGTGCAAATTGAAATAAATTTTTTCTAACCCACCAGTATTAAGATTACCAAACATAGATATACCCTTTATTCTAACCACAGATGCGAGTGCTATCGCCATTGGAGGGTGCCTGATGCAAGAATATCAAGGCACGAGACATCCGATACTCTACGTCAGCTGCAATCTAAAAAAGGCAGAGATTCATTACGCCACAGTTGAGTTGGAGGCACTAAGTCTACTTTTTTGTATGCGTCGATTATCTAAGTTCCTCTTAGGTTCGCATTTTGTTGTGTTAACCGATAGGTCGCCACTGCTGGTGCTTAAGCAAGGTGTTCCAAAGAACCATCGTTTGGAAAGATGGTGTCTTCTTCTCCAGGATTTCGACTTCGAAATCCGCCATATCAAGGGCACTGATAACATTATTGCTGACTTTTTAACACGGCAAACTAATGTACCAGCAGACGAACATTAGGCACATTAACTATTCGCCATATAAGCAGCTGTGATATTTTAGTCTGTTGCATAGAACAGTGTACCTCTACACCTACTAAAGAACTTTCATTCAGAAGTAACAACGCCCAAGTGAATACATGACGTATAACACCCACGAACATGACACTTTGAGAACCATATTTTACCAATTGCCAAGGTGTTAAAAACAATCCGAGCGATAGATATAATATCTGTGAAATGATTTCAACCAGTGAACTGACAGTCATCTGTAAAGATTAAGAACACTGCATACTCGCTATTGCTAAGAAACTTCGCAAACAGCCGAAATAGAACTACGTCGATTACAACATGCAAGGGAGAGCTATATTAACTGTTAACATTGATGACACGACACATGGACAACAGGAGGACAACACACATCGTCGCTGGAGTTAGTTAGTTAATTAAGTTATTATTAGGTAATATGTATTACACTTGTATTTAATTATTATGTATATAAAATATGTCAACCTATAACTTGTAGATTTTCTACCATAACATTACAGGTATTTCCACTCATAGGTGAAATATTGTTCCTATACAGGGTTTTTCTATTTAAATTATCAACCATTTTTTGATTACACGTAAAAAAATTACTTGTTACCTTAAAGGGAACATATCGCCTAATCCACTTTTCGAAGAGCAATAACACTTACCTCAACTTTATCTATATATTTTAACAAAAGACTATTTTGTGTGAAAGACGAATGAATGAGAGAGTGAATGAATTAAATGAGAGAGCGATATACTGAGCGGACAAATTGTACGTAAAACGTATTTATTTTAATTTGTCTGCGTCTAAAAATATATTACCTGTCTAAATTGTTGATACATGTTTAAGACATTACATCTAAGCGCCACTGCTTGGAATGCCCCGATCATGCATTACACACATTGGGGTAATTCATGACAAAGGATATCCCAACTCGTGACGCTTGGATAAACCACACAGTGAGCACACACTTTATACAAACTCAAAACTGAACACTAACAATTAAAATAAAGCCACTTTATTAAAAACAGCAACATATCAGTCAATACACAAACAAGCCAACATGAACACGTAGTCAGATGTGATAAAACAACAGCATAGCTACATATTCAGCATTATACAACATACAGGAGTAAAAATGTATTGAAATACACACACAAGACGAGATTTGCAGGTGTACTTAAATGGCCAAGACATTTATCTTGTTAAAACCCTCTCACACAGAGGTTTTAATATCTTGGTATCATATGGATACTTGAGAAGGGCGCGGTTGTAAAAACAACTGGGAAACGTCACGGTACTTCGGTCAGATATGCATGTTTAAGATCATAGAAGAGAGAAACCTCTTCAGCAATCATCTTAAATTGGTGTATGGGAGAATACATGAGTTGGCGATGCAGATATGTAAGTTGCCAAGTTACTATCCACCAAACTACAAACACCGACTTTATGTGATACTGTGACAGAATTAGTACAGAACTAATTACCATAGAATAACCCATCAAAGCAGGGGGGAGGGGGACTCCTGTCACAGACTCACCTAAAGGGCGGTACCAACCTAAAAGAACAAGACACTGGCGAAGGGATATAAATCCAGCTAAAGGGAACGAACCGAGTCATTCGAAGGCTCGAATAATCTAGAGCCTTCTCGAAGGAACGGTCAGTGTGTCCACAGCCACGTGGACACTGATGGGGCCCGCCGATTGCGGGGTCCACGAGAAACTCAGAGAGAGTTACCACCCGTGTCGGATTGCGACACGTGTGGAAATACAGACACGGACTGGACTTCGGGGAAGCAACAGGGCTTACCTTAAGGGGACTTGATAGTTTCAGACCAAAGTGTTTTAGGGGTCTTATACATACATTATTATATGTTAGATAGCTGCTAGAGTTGTTGTGATAATCATGTTCATTGTACACTCCTGTGATACGCAACTTGTTAAATGCTGGCTTGTGAAAACTCACTTCGCCAGCGTACTGTAATATAACTGTAAATAAATAATGTTCGATTGTATCTGAACGGAGTTTGTTGCCTGTATGAGCCCGAGTTTCAATCCCCTAGAGATCTAGGACTGTGACAACCTCCTTTAGCCCCAGTTAAAAATGTCACACTGAAAGACACACGGGAATTGAACACGCATTACTGATACATCTAAATACACATAATCAGCATGTGCCATGCTGATAAGCGTGGACGGTCATGTTTCGCCATCTCACACGATCACCAGAGTCGTGGATCAACTCCGTGTTCTTGCGTCATTCATGCCACCTTGGCAAGCTATCCATGTATTTACTTTTCTGCCTTTAACTTGTTCGCTTCCCCTTAATCTTGCCAATTGTCACCAAGTTCTCCAATTTATTTATTCTCATAATGTGTCGAAAAATATGTGACTGCCTACGTCTAATTACGTTAATCAAATTACAATTTTAATTTGTTTCATGTAGGAATTGCCCATTATTTGTTCTGTAAAACACACAATTCAAATCGCTTATTAACTTATTCAATTCCTAATAAAAAGTTGGTTTCCATAGACGAAAATGGATGGCAGAAAATTTGAAGTAGAAGTGTGTCACAGCAATGCTAGTTTCTCCACGAACATCTTCCGCTGATTGATTGATTGATTGATTTAGGAACCGATATCACAGCATTCTGGGCATTCCCATAAGCGCTCCGTCCCCATGCTCAGAAGCCAGCGAAGAGTTCCAACCCCAATAGTACTAGTAGCAATCTGATTATATGTCCGTCTCGCCTTTCCTCTAAGCGTTGAGCATCGACCAGATCCCCTCGTCACTCCTCTCTGTCTAATTCTTGCCAGACCATGGTGATCCATTTGCTCCTCCGAGGTGTACACGTGCTCCCACAGGCCGCAACCACATCTTCCGCTGAATCCATAACAACCGTCCGAAAAACGTATCGATCATAAGCAAGATGTAACGCGTCGGATACACCTATCTGGAGATCACCTGCCACATCCTGCACCCATATTCTCTTTGGCCTTCCTCTTCCTCTCTTCCCGGGCATCTACCACTCCATGAGTGTTCTCTCCAAACTTTCGTAACGTTTCAAGTGGCCAACATATTTCAACTTTCTTTATTTTATTGTCTCTAGTAGCCTACCTTCTTCAATATTAAACTCTTAATGTATGGATGCATTTGTTCTTTTCTGAATGACTAACTGAATATTTAACTGACTGACTGATTAATTTACTAACAGAATAACTAATTGACTGACTGACTAATTAATCAACTAACTAGGTAGCTAGCTGACTGACTGAAACAGTGACAGGCTGACTGAGTGAAACACTGACCAGCTGACTAACTGACTAACTGACTGACTGAGGGTATTAATAGTTTACTAGCTAACTGACTGACAGTCTGACAAACTGATTGAATAGCCACCCAGGAAGTTGCATGCCATGAGACTTCATAAGAGGAGTAGCAACTGCTAACGAGGATGGCAGGTAATTATCAGCCAGGTAGTGCACTCACCGCTGGAGAGTTCACGAAATATATGAGCCTGTTGCTTCCCTACCAGAAGGTCACTAAAATCTTACCAGTGTGCACATGTGTGAGGCATACAAGAATAAACAGCCACAGTCCACAAGTTCACACCATGACAACAGCAAACAGAATCCACGATTGCACACTAAAACAACAATGAACCCAATCTGCGAGTGTACACCACGACAACAACACCACCAGTCTACGAGTGCACACCACGATAACAACATCCATAATATACGAGTGCACACCATGACAACAACAATCCCAATCCATGAGTGCACACCATGACAACAACAATCCCAATCCATGAGTGCACACCATGACAACAACAACTAACCTGATGTGAACATAGTACACAGACATATCAATTGTTGCGGCGCCATGATGCCATTCAGACAGCACGTCAACACATTCACAGGTACCTCTTGACGCCCATAGTAGTAGAAGTAAGTAGAGATTGGGGGACACAATGGAGGGAATGGGGTGATAGACTTGACTAATGATGACCGTTATTTTACAAGTGCCGAGTTGGCTTAAGCGGAAGAACACCTCTACCTAAGCTTAGGTTATTGATGCACGATAAGGCAGATGTGGTACAGGCCCTTTGGAATCATGTGTGGAATAACAGATACAGTAAACATTGCCTGGAAAGAATGATGTGGCTGAGAGCGACCGGAGTATCTGGCCGCCACTCTGATTTCTACGGAAAAAACAGACTGACACATAATCAGAACTCAAATTGTACCATAGGTATTGAATCCCTTCGCTGTTTGTTGAAGATGAGAACGGTGCGCGTATGGAATAAAAATCTGTGAGACCCAATCAATATCTGCACATGTGTTTATCTGTTGATGATGAACAGCATGACATAGATCTGAGGAATGGAAGAATAACGAACGAACAAACCAACTATATTTTCAAAGATTAAGAATTAGGCCCGCACGCCCGTCTAAGATTCTGCCCTTCCATCACCTACTTTCATATGTTATTTCTCATCTCATCTCATCATGTTCCTCTTGTACCTTGCGGTGTCGAGGTGAAGTATAAACTTCGTGAGAGTGCCCGATTATGGGCTTCATATATCGATATTCCCATGGACTCTGCTATTCCCTCCGTCCAACGTTTACGTGGTCGGCCTCTTCCTCTGTTTCCATCTGGTCTGTACATCATTGCTTGTTGTGGTATGCTGTTGACTGGTAACCTACTTGCATGGCCAAACCATTTGACTTGCTGCTTTCTAATAAAATCTAGTGCCGCTTTAACCCCCACTTTAGTCCTGATTTCTTCATTTCTGATCTTATCTCTTCTTGATACGTTGAGTATTCTTCCCAGGAACCTCATTCTGTTGTTGTGATTTTTCTTTTCTCTTTTTTTTTGTCATTATATGGGAGATATGTCTGGCTGGGTGGGGGTGTATGTGGTTGGATGGAGGAAGTATGTGTGGGTAGTGAGGGTGATTGTAGTTGGGGGATGTGTGGATGGGTAGGAGATGTGTGGATAGATGTGTGTGTGGGATGTGTCTTTGGGATGTGTGTGGGTGTGGTGTTGTGTGGGAGGGCAGCAGGGTGTGGATAAATGATGTTTGTTTGGGTGGGTGAAGGTGTGGTTCGGTTTGCGGGTGGGTGAAGGATGTGTGTGAGGGTGGGGGATGTGTGCTTAGATGGGTGGTTGGGATGTGTGAGTGTGGGTGGGTAGATAGGAGATGTATGTGTTGATGAGTGGGTAAGGGGTGTGTGGGTGTTAGTGGTTAAGGGATAAGTACGTGTGTCTAGGGATGTGTGAGGGGATGAATGTATGGGTTGGGGATGTGTGTGTGGGTTGTGTGTGCGTGGATGGGAGGTGTGTGTTTGTGAATGGGGAATGTGTTGGTGGGTGGGGATGTGTGTGAGGGATGTTTGTATGGGTGGGGAGATTGTGCGTGGGTGGGGATGTGTGTGTATATGGGTAGGGGTGTGTGGTTAAGGGATGTGTGACTGGGGGAATGGGTGGATGGAGGATGTGTGGTTGGGTAGAGGATGTGTGGGTGGGTGATTGTATATGAGTAAGGGTGTTTGGTTGGGGGATGGGTGGTTAGAAGATGTGTGGGTGGGTAGAGGATATTTGGGTGGGTGAGTGTGTGCAGGTTAGGAGATGGTGGGGGTTGTTTGAAGGTGTGGGCTCGGGATCTGTGAGTGGGCTGGGGGAGATGGGAGATTATGTGGGTGAGTGCGGAATTTGTGTGTGGGTAGGTGCGGAATATGTGAGTTGACGGGGAGATGTGTGTGTGGCTGAGGAATGTGTGTTTGGCTGGGTGATTGGAGGTGTGTGGGTGGAGGAGGATATTGGGTGAGTGATTGTTGGTGGGAAATGGGACGGGTAGAGGATATGTGAGTGGGTGGGGAGATGTGTGTAGGTGGGGGATGTGTGGGTTATTGAATGTATGTGTGCTTGGGGTGTGGGTGGATGGGATGTGTGGTGGGTTAGAGGTGTGTGTGGGTGGGGAGATGTGTATGTGTAGGGATGTGGTGGATGGGTGGGGGAATGTATTGTATGTGTGTGTGGTTGGGTGGGGGAGTTGGAGTGAATGGGGGATGTGTGGGTGGGTGGTGGATGTGTCTCATAACATAGTAATATGCATTGTTTATGTTTACAAAATTCATGTGACAATGTTTTTTTTCCTATGCACTGTTGATGAAAGAAAGATGAGTGATTGGAAGGGCCGAATGTAAGACGGGCCTGCGTGCCCAATTTGTTACCCTTTGAAAATAAAGTCTGTTCGTTCGTTCGTTCATTGTCCAGGTTTGGCATTGGTAGCATAGAGTTGGTAGGAAGATATGTTATTTCATTCATACATAAAGAAGACAGAATTGGTAAGGTTTTACGGCAGTCAGATTAGCACTAGCGGCCCATTACCTCCATAGATTTCCACCTCACACAAGGTCAGTTGCCTGGGGAAGATGTTGTTGTAAACGCCGACACTGGACACGGTCAGTGGGTTGTGTATCAAGGTGTAAACCTCCTGGAATTTATCGTACAGCGCGTTGGTGTACTCATACACTGTGCGGCCTGCAGCATCGTAGCTCTTCAGGGAATAACCGCACAGGTAAACGTGAGCCGCTGTAAACAGATTTACCATTGAAGTGTTTGAACCACTGGTGCCTAACCGTCTTGCTATACAGTAGTTGTTGCATTGTGGTATTAAAGTAGGCATAACAGCTACAACCCATGGCGGTAAGACCCGGAATAGACTAATATCACTCGATAGGACAAAGCCTGGACTGAATTGTAGAGGCCATATGTTGCCCATGCAGCAGGATCCATCAGTTATCCTGTCGAGTTTACTCCAGAGGAAAGGTAACACCAATACATCTGGGACAAGACAAGCTGCCGGATCAGCAAAGCAATGATATACTTTCCGCCTGTCAGAGATTCGACTCCCACTATTATGCGTTAAAGTACATTAAAGAAGCACAGACAGTCAAAGAGGAGCACATAAACGTCGATATGTACTTATCACAAGGCAGACATTCTGTCTATGATGATGTCATAGTTCTTCCACATCTCTCTCTCTCTCTCTCTCTCTCTCTCTCTCTCTCTCTCTCTCTCTCTCTCTCTCTCTCTCTCTCTCATTCACATCCAGCCTATGTTGATGTCATAATTATTCCACATATGTCTGTCTGTCTGTCTGTCTGTCTGTCTGTCTGATTGTCTGTCTGTCTGTAATTATGTCTGTCATTCTGTCTGTCTGTTTGTCTGTCGGTCTGTCTGTCTGTCTGTCGGTCTATCAGTCTGTTTGTGGGTGTGTGTGGGTGGGGTAATTGTCGGTAGATGGAGGATGTATGTGTGAGTATGAAGGTGAGTGTGTTTGTAGGTGGGGGTGTGTGGGTGGGTGGGGAAATGTGTGTGTGGGTGAGGCATGTGTGGGCAGGAATGTGTATGGGGGATGCGTGTGGGGGATGCATGTGGGGGATGTGTGTGTGAGGGTGGGGTTGTGTATATGGGTGGGGTGTTTTGTGGGAGGGAAGATGTGTGTGGGTTAGGAATGTGTGTGTGGGTAGGTGGGGTAGGTGTGATTAGGTGTGTAATATGCGGATGAGTAAAGGATGTATGTGAGAGTGGGGGTGTGTGTGTTTGGCTGGGTGGATGGGTTGTGTGAGTGTGGGTGGGTAGATGAGCGATGTATGTGTTGATGGGTGGGTGGGGGATGTGTGCGTGTGAGTAGTTGAGGGATGAGTATGTGAGTGGGTGGATATATGTGGGAGATGATGTATGAGTAGTGAATGTGTGTGTGTGTGTGTGTGTGTGTGTGTGTGTGTGGGTGGAAGATTGTGTGGGTGGGGATGTGTGTTGGTGGTCGGGGTGTGTGTGATGGTGGGGGTGGGTGGTGGGGGTATGTGCGGGTGGTGAGATGTGTGCGGGTGGGAGGTGTGTGTTTGTGGATGTTGGATGTATTGGTGGATGGGGATGTGTGTGGGGGATGTGTGTGTGGGTGGGGTGTGTATGGGTGGAGATGTGTGGTTAAGGAATGTGTGGTAGAGGGATCTGTGATTGGGGGATGGGTGATTGGGGGAGGGTAGGTGGAGGATGTGTTGGTGGGTGAGTGTGTGTAGGCTGGGGTGGGGATGTGTGTGTATGTATTAACGTGGGATGTGTGGTTGGTGGGTGGAGATTGTGTGGGTGGGGGATGTGTGAAAGTGATCGATGTGTGGGTAGGTGCGTTATGTTTGGGTTGGCGTTTATATGTGTATGTGTAGGTGGGCTGTGTGGTTAAGGGATGTGTGTTTGACTGGGTGGTTGGGGGTCTGTGCGTGTGTGTTGGAGGATATGTGGGTGGGTGAGTGTTTATGGGTTATGCAATGAATGAAGGATGTGTGTGTGGGTGGGGATGTATGGGTGGGTGATGGGTGGGCGGATGAATGTATGTGTGCCTCGGGGTGTGTGTGTGGTTGGGCGGAGATGTGTGGGTGGATGGGTGATGGTTGGATGGTTGGTATATGTGTCTCATAACATAGTAATATGCATTGTTTATGTTTACAACATTCATCTGACAATGTTTTTCCTATGTGAATGTATTATGCATTATTGATGAACGAAAGATGAGTGATAGGAAGGACGGAATATAAGACGGGCCTACGTGCCCAATTTGTTACCCTTTGAAATTAAGTCCGTTCGTTCGTTCTGTCTGTCTGTCTGTCTGTCTGTCTGTCTGTCTGTCTGTCTCATTCACAAGACATACATCCTGTCCATATTGATGTCATAATTCATCCACCTCTCTCTCTCTCTCTCTCTCTCCTCTCTCTCTCTCTCTCTCTCTCTCTCTCTCTCTCTCTCTCTCTCTCTCTCTCTCTCTCTCTCTCTCTCTCTCTCTCGTTCACAGGGCAAACAACATGTCTATATTGATGTCATAATTCTTCCACATCTCTCTCGCTCTTAATCTCTCTCTCTCTCTCTCTCTCTCTCTCTCTCTCTCTCTCTCTCTCTCTCTCTCTCTCTCTCTCGCTCACATACGTGTGTGGGGGTGGGGTATATGTGGGTGGTGGGGTGTGTGTGGGTGGGAGGTGTGTGTTTTTGGGTGTTTATGGGTGGGGGATATGTCTGGGCAGGTGAGATGTGTTTGTTGGTGGGGCTGTGTGTACAGGTGGAGGATGTGTAGTTGAGAGGGGGTGGATATTGGGTGGGTGAGTGGGTGTAAGTTGGCTGATGTGTGTGTGGGTAGGTGGGGAAAATTGTGAGGGTGCAGGATGTATGTATGGATAGGTGCTGGATGTGTGGGTTGACGGGGGTATGTGTGTGTGGTTTTGTGATGTGTTTTGCTGGGTGGTTGCGGGTGTGTGGATGGGTGGTGGAGAATATGTGGGTGGGTGTGTTTGTGTCGGTTATGGGATGGGTTGGGGATGTATGTGTGGGTGGGGAAATATGTGTGGGTGGGGGTTCGGTGGGTGGTGGCGGCATGTATGTTTGCATGGGTCTGTGTGAGTGCGTGGAGGAATGTGTGGGTGCGTGGGGTGTGTGGTGGGTGGGGTGTGTGGTGGGTGGGGGATGTGTGGGTGGCTGAGGGATGTGTGGGTGGCTGCGGGGTGTGAGGGTGGATGGGGGATGTGTCTCACAACATTGCAATATGCACTGTTTATGTTTACAACTTTTATTTGACAATGTTTTTTTTTTCTCCCATGTGAATGTACCATGCGTAATATGCATTGTTTATGCTTACAAAATCAATTTGACAATGTTGTTTTTCTCTATGTAAATGTAACATGCACATTTGATGAATGAAAGATGAGTGATCGATAGGGCCGAATGTAAGAAAGGGCCAGAGTGCCCAATTTGTTACCATTTTAAAATAAAGTTCGTTCGTTCGTTCTTTCGTTCGTTCGTTCACAAAGTAGACATTCTGTGTATGTTGATGTCATAATTATTACACATTTGTCTGTCTGTCTGTCTGTCTGTATGTCTGTCTGTCTGTTTTTTCTGTTTGTCCGTCTTTCTGCCTGTCTGTCTGTCTCATTCAAAAGGCAAACAACATGTCTATATTGATGTCATAATTCTTCCATCTCTCTCTCTCTCTCTCTCTCTCTCTCTCTCTCTCTCTCTCTCTTGTTCACAAGGCAAACATCCTCTCTGTATTAATGTCATAATTCTTCCACATCATTCTCTCTCTCTCACTCTCTCTCTCTCTCTCTCTCTCTCTCTCTCTCTCTCTCGTTCACAAGGCAGACATTATGTGGTAGGTGTCACGCCGTCCCCATATAGTATGTATATATATATATATATACACACACACACATTTCTACAAGTCAAAATCGACGTAGAGAAGAAGAACAAGAAGTAGAGGAAAATTATGATTATGAGGAGGAGGAGGAAGAGGCGAAGGAGGAGGAGGAGGAGGAGGAGGAAGAAGAAGAAGAAGAAGAAGAAGAAGAAGAAGAAGAAGAAGAAGAAGAAGAAGAAGAAGAAGAAGAAGAAGAAGAAGAAGAAGAAGAAGAAGAAGAAGAAGAAGAAGAAGAAGAAGAAGAAGACGAAGAAGAAGAAGACGAAGAAGAAGAAGAAGAAGAAGAAGAAGAAGAAGAAGAAGAAGAAGAAGAAGAAGAAGAAGAAGAAGAAGAAGAAGAAGAAGAAGAAGAAGAAGAAGATAATGATGATAATGACAAAGAAAAAGAGGAAGGACAAAACGATGATACTTAAAAGCAATGCAGGTGACGTGACTTGTTAGGCAAACTTACCGTCGGTGCGACCATAAATCACATATCTAGTGATGTTTCGCGGGCTGGCGAAGGTAACTAACCAGGACTCCATTTTACCGGGAGTAGCCATGGTCATGGAGCAACTGAAGCCGTTATACACCTCCTGGCTGGTGACTCCATCCACCGCCTTGCTAGCGGAGAAAGTGATGTTGAGCTGGAATGTTGCCGACGACTGCTCGCTATATGTGGATGACTGTTCTGCTTTCTCCTTTAGCGCAACGTTACGACCTAGCAATAGCGGGTAAGCATTAGACAAGCTGTATGATCGTACGTCTTTTAGTTATGATAATTAAGGACCATATCTAATGTTTCTCCCTTTTTGTGCACTCGGCAGGTCCAATGTTCAACTTCCTAAGTTTCAACAAACTCTCTTCCTCCCCTAGCCACTATTTTTTTCCCCAGTGTCATAACCCCATCCCCGTTCCACCCCAATCATACTGGAAAGACTGGACCGTTAACATTTGCTGCCTGGTTCTGCCTTTCTCCACCAATATGCTGCAAGGGTGGTGGTCGCTGCCGTGGTGCCCTAAGACACACCATCTACACACTGTAGTGAGTGAAGGAGAAACCAGCGCCAGATCAATATCACTGTCCTCATCGCCTGGGCGGCTTGCTGTCCTGGTGACACAGCCACTGTTGATACAAACCAGGTCAATGGTTTCAAGTGCAGTCTCAAGGTCCTCCCCCTGTGTGTTGGAGGAAATGTTTCTCCATGATCTGCCTTTAGCGTTGAAATAGCCACAGAAAATAACATTTCTGTCGTGATCTATTATGTCATCTAAGCACTGCCATTTCTGGGAATCCATACTCGCGTTGCGGGCATAAACATTAACCAACACGAATGGTGGACCGGATTGAACTCTTAACGCCTGTATTTGTATGTCGTCACTGTCCCAAAAGGACATGTCTAGCTCTGACGACACCAAACTGTCGCGGATGAGAATCGCCATTCTCAGATGTCGTCTGTTGTAGAAACATTTGAAGCCGGCAATTCGGAGTAGCTGATCACCCTATCTCGTCTCCTGGAGCGCTACAATGTCATTCCTGTAAACCAGGTTTTCTATAATAGGGTCCCGTTGTATTACGCTGGCACAGTTCCCATATAGAATATGGATATTCCTCAGGCCCAGACGGTCACACTTGAGTCTAAAACGCCTTAAACCAGCATGCTTACCTTGACGCTTGCGGCCTGCGAGGCTCCCACGTCGCCTTTTTAGATTGAATGCCCACCCAGGCTTGTCCATGGGACACATTTTTCAGTCCCATTCCCATCCCATCCCACGGTCATTTTGCCTGTCCCATCCCATGGGATTCCCATGATAGTACTAACATGGAATACAGTTCAAATAAAATTATGAAATTTAAAAAGTTTAGGGTTAGTGTCTACTAAATAGGACTACATGTACAAAGAGACATGTAAAACAACAGCATTTATTAATTTTAATATTCCAGAGTATTTTATTAAAACAAAGTTTAATCTAAATATGACAATTCAGTGTTATTCTGACACTCTCATTCTGTTTCAGAGTAACTCTGCTCATTCAGCACATTATCAATTTCCTGATGATCGACTGTTTCCAATAATTAAATTAATCCAGGTAATCCCTAAACCATTTCCACAATTCTTATCTTACATGCAAATCTGATATACACAGAGTTTATAACGAGAACTTGTAACATCCGTTTTCGTAACTTACTCAACAACAATCCAGCTGCACTAAATAAGTGCTCTACTGCCGCTGATGACACATTTCCCCCCTCCCCCCCCCCCTGCATATCCTATTCACAGGACATCGCTGTCAGCACCAGCATTTTACCGCTGTTGTCGATATCTTGGCAAGATTACGACCAGTAGTTTGCCATTGCTTTCTGAGCGACCGGCTCACATACCCCCGTAAGAAACCAACAGGTATGGCCTAAACAATTTTCGCACATGCTTTTAGTAGTGGAAACCTATGTTCATTTTCCCAATAATTTAATGGTTGTGAAATTGGTTGTTTTAATTTTTGAAACATTGTGCCTTCATCTCAAGGCATTTGCTTATGAGGTCATCAAACTTAAGTCCTTTGTTTGATGGAGGATCAAAAAATGAGTAAAAATCACGTTTCGGCTTTTGTTCTACAATTCCTGCTACTTTACATACAGCAGATGATTCAGAAGAAAGATTTAAATCCTTGCTGAATGAAAAAACAGTTGGAACAACAGACTTAGAGAAAGCGATCCAATCATTGGCCCATTTTTAGTAGTGCCCACATTCCCTTGCTTCTTAGTAACAACTGACTCAACCATGTCTGCTACTTTTGCTGGTGACGCGCCAAAATGTAATCTTATATTATAAAAGGCTATGTGTGTTTATTTATTTATCAGGTGTCCCACCACAAGATAAAGAATAGATACAAATATATAAAGAAAAAGGAAAGGATAAAAGGCTTCAAAAAGGTAAAAAAAAATAAACAAAATTAAGGGTGGCTCTAACTTAAATCAAGTTGCTGTGACATAGCTACTGCCCCATGCTGTCCCATGGGAAATACGAATGTGTTCTGTCCCATTCCATCCCATCCCATGGGACCTTTCCCATGGGAATGCCTTGGGAATACCTTTCCCATGGACAACCATTGGTGTTATCCAATAACATAATTACTCTCCCAAAAGAAATGCCAATAATCAGACCAAGACCACAAGACAAAGCAGAGCCACGAATGAATGACACCTACCACCGCTGACGTACACGGAGCACAGATAGCGGACGCCGTCTCCGGTGAGGATGATTTCTTCCACTGCCTCGTTAACCTGGCAAAAGATGTCCACTGTTTTGCTGTCAAGCACTGTGCTCTTCCGGTTGCCACACGCTGTTTCATTCATATACCTAATGAATGAGACGTCGATCTTTTTGGCGAAATCTGTGGATTGAATCAGAGAGAATGGGATATACAATCTCACATCAGTGATTTATCAGAGTGATTGAGATACACAATCTCACGTCAGTGATGTGTATCAGGGAGATTGGGATACCAAATCTCACATCATTGATTGGTAACAGAGAGAAGGAAATGCACAATCTCAAACCAGTGATGTGAACCAGAGAGAAGGAGACACAATCTCACTTCAGTGATTTTACCCAGAGAGAAGGCGACACAATCTAACATCAGTGATTTGTAACAGAGAGAAAGATATACACAATCTCACTTCAATGATTTGTAACAGAGAGAAGGAGATACACAATCTCACTGTAGTTATGTGTAAAAATTAGAATGCGACAATCTCCCTTAAGTGTATTGTAACAATGAGAAGGCCTCACACAATCTCACTTCAGTGACTTTTAATAGAGACACACCTTTCACAGCCATACAGAGGCATAACCGTTTGTGATGAAACGATCGTGTTAATGTCGGTCTGTATTAGGTATAATGAATCACAAGCTGTCCAGCCATATATTGAACTCGTCGTAACATTGAGAACATAAATTAGAGATCAATTCCAACAAACAATAGAAGAAACACGACTGCAAATCTCGCTACGACACGCCACAGTTCTGTAACTTTGTAGGACATAAAGTGTCATCAAGCTGATAATATACCATAGATATAAACAGAAGAATCACAATATTCAAAAACTGTTTCATCAGAATCGCAATGTATCGAAGACAGAATTATCACCACAAGCACATATACATTCAGTTTACGAGTTATGTTTTCTCGGAGATTTCTGGGTGTCGGCACTGGATCTTCGGAATTCATGTTTCGTGCCTTGTGGGATAACACCTGGCCTTATGGGATGAAACCTGGCCTTTAAGATGAAACCTGGCCTTATGGGATAAAACCTGGCTTTATGGGATAAAAACTGGCCTCATGGGATAAAACTTGGCCTTATGTAATAAAATCTGGCCTTATGGGATAAAACCTTGCTTTATGGGATTAAAACTGGCCTTATGGGATAAAACTTGGCCTTAGTTAGTTAGTTAGTTAGTTAGTTAGTTATCAGTTGGGGTATCTTCGTTGCACTCCGGACATGTCCATAGGTGCTCAGATCCTCCCCCCAGCATATGCATCAGCGTCCGGTGGCTAATAGTGCCAGTTCTGTGTTGGTTGACGAGGCGCTTTGTTTTCCCGATGTACCTCTCGCGTCTGGCTGTGCCGATTCTTACTCCCAGGTCTTTCATCCTGGAAAGCGATGTGGAATCACTGGCGTCAAAATCCTCTGTTCTCGCCATATCTTTAAGGGCGTTAATAACATCGGCACGATCCATGGGCTGGCCATCTACAGGGGGTGCAGAGCCAGCCAATTTATCAGCTCGTTCATTTCCCTCGACTCCCGCATGTCCCGGGACGAAGATGAAGGTGACTTTGCGGACAAAGGACTTCCGCAGCGACTCAGTCCACTGTCTACGTACAGATCCAGCTTCGACCTTCTGAATCATGCTCATTGAATCACTTAGTACACACACGTTGGTATAATGCTGTGATTCCAGCCATATGAAAGCCTGTGTAACTGCCATCACCTCCATCGTCATGCTGCTCGTGGTCATGGAGTGGGCACCACTGGATTCTTGAACGGTTCGGCCCGCTGAGCGGGCTGTAAATGCCCACGCACTTCTCTGCTGCTTTACAACAGATCCATCTGTATAGATGAGTACTTCGGGACTATCTGAGTGATCATAGATGAGCGCGTTAACCTCTGCATTGACAGCGGCAGGGTTCTGCTCTCTGCACCGTCTGTCGAGTGTGATAATGCAGGAGAAGGTACACTTAAAAGCTGGAGGCACCGGCACCCATTCCTTGCCGGGGTTGATACTGGTAAGACTGCAGACCTGTCCGACGACATCTTCCGCCCGACCCATCCATGATTTGCCCCTCTTTAGCCTGTCACCCTTTTCTCTGAATACAGCGTCATGCAGAGGGTGCTGCTCATCTGCACTTATTTTTAAGTATGCACGAGCTCTCCAGATCTTGATCCTGTGTTCCATTGTCGGGAAGTCAAGGAGGTATCTCATTGCTACACAGCTGGTGTCTCTCGTGCAGCCCAAAATGATGCGCATGGCTTCGTTTTGTACCTTTTCAAGTCTTCCAATCTGTGTAGGGCTGACAGTGAGGATGGCCAGGGCATACTCGATGCGTGAAAGCACAAGTCCTTGGAACAGAAGTAATAGCAGTCTTTGCTCGATATTGGCACTCGCCATGACTTGGCTTTATGGGATAAAAACTGGCCTCATGGGATAAAACTTGGCCTTATGTAATAAAATCTGGCCTTATGGGATAAAACCTTGCTTTATGGCCTTATGGGATGAAACCTGGTCTTATGAATAAAACCATAATGAACCATATGTTCATATCTGATAACACCTAGTCTCCTGGAATAAAACCTAGTTTCTTGGGTAAAACCTGGCCTTATGGGATAAAACATAGTTTCTTGGGTAAAACCTGGCCTTATGGGATAAACCTAGTTTCTTGGGTAAAACCTGGCCTTATGGGATAAAACCTAGTTTCCTGGGTAAAACCTGGCCTTATGGGGTAACCTGGCCTTATGGGATAACCTGGCCTTATGGGATAAACCTCGGTGCCGTGAAGCTGACGCTCTCGTCGCCAGGCGCCTGTAGCAGCCTATCTCAGTTTTGGAATTGGTCTACCACCGATTGTAACAGGAACAAAACTGTCACTTGTTTGGTCATGTTCGGCGGTTCTCATTACAATTTCTGCATATATATGTAGACCTGCTCATTGTCCATAAGGGGTGAATTGATTACAGACGATATATGTTCCGGTATGAACCTAAGGCCTATCCACGTCAATATGGACTTGGATAGGCCTTAGGTTCATACCAGAATACGATCAGCGTTGCCAGTAGTGGGTTGTGCTCAATATTTAAATTTCAAATCCCGAAACAACCAAATAATCGATATATGTTCCGTCTTAAGGTTTTGTTTATCGCGTACTCTGCGTTCCAAATTGATTTCTATGTGTTTTTATTTTTTATTTACCATTTTGATTCAGTGATTTAGCAAACACTTGCGACTCGGCATTTATCGACTGTTTTCGTCTCTGTCCATCTATAACTGAGGTTCTTTCATGTCCATCTGTAACTGAGGTTCTTTCATGTCCATCTGTAACTGAGGTTCTTTCAAGTCCATCTATAACTGAGGTTCTATTCTGTCCATCTATAACTGCGGTTCTTCTCTGTCCATCTATAACTGAGGTTCTTCGCTGTCCATTTAAAAATACGGTTCTTCTCTGTCCATCAATAACTATGGTTCTTCTCTGTCCATCTATAACTGCGGTTCGTCTCTGCCAATCTATAACTGCAGTGCTTCTCTTTCCATCTATAACAGAGGTTCTTCTCAGTCCATCTATAACTGAGGTTCTCCTCTGCCCATCTATAACTACGATTCTTCTTAGTTCATCTATAACTGAGGTTCTTCTCAGCCCACTTATAACTGAGGTTCTTCACTATCCATCTATAACTGCGGTTCTTCTCTGTCCATCTATAACTGAGGCTCTTCTCTGTCCATACATAACTGAGGTTCTTATCCACCCATATATAAATACGGTTCTTCTCTATCCGTCTATAACTGCAGTTCTTCTCTGTCCATATATAACTGAGGTACATCTCTGTCTATCTATACGTGCGCGTCATTCGCACTGCCAGCGCTAACGAGTCAAGTCGACTTAACCTGTCTAGAAGACAGATACGGGGAAAAATGTCACGCTGCAAGTCCAACAACAAGAAACACACAAGATGTGCAGCGTAGGAGCCGATAACAAGGAAAATAATGTGGAGAGCCTACCTGCTAGCTGCATCAAAGAGCCCGACACTACAGCTATTACTGAAGCTACCACGAGAGAGCCAATCTTCAGCCCACCACAGACAAAACCCAAGTCAGCAGAGAAGAAGGCGGAGAATGACACCAGAGCCGGGAACACCCACTCAAAAGCAGTCCAATGGGTGGTCAAGCGGATTCAAGTGGAGCTGACAGACGAAGAAATCCTGAAGCAGCTACGAGAAGAGAATCCTCACATCCGATTCGTGAAGGCAGAGCGGCTCCTCACCTACTCCAAGATACCTACAACCTTGGCGGTGGTGATATCAGAGGGCACCGAGATTCCGATAACAGTATCAATCAACAACAGAATGCAGCAGCCAGAGAGATTCATCCCTAGAGTCAACCAATGTTCCAGATGCCAGAGGGCCGGCCACAGCAGAGCCATATGCCGCAGTAAGACGGAAATCTGCCGTTACTGCGCCGATCACCACGCTTTCGAGGAGTGTCCATAGGCCAAGCTGAACACGGACTTCAGATCTCCTAACAACAAAAGAAAGTGCGCCAACTGCCAGGGCAAGTATGGAGCAAGATACTTGGGCTGTCCGTACCTGGAACGACACAGAGACGCCTTAAAGATCGCAACTACCACGAAGACATCAATCAAGGAAACAATGCGAAGGAGCGAGATAGCCACGGGTATAGCACAAGCTGAAAGGGATCAACTTCAAAAACAGATAGACGAGTTGAAGAGACAAGTCAAGGCACTGCTGACGCGGACTCCGACCAGCGACAACGAAAAACTACTGGCGGAAATGAAGGAGATTCAGCAAAACATCAAGCAAGAAGTGGAACATATGGCACTGAAGGAGAACGAGGAGATCTACAAACCATTAAATCAGAGCGAGACCTACAGAAAGCTGAAATGGAAATACTCCGAAACAAAACTAAAGAAACCGATCAAGAAATTACAGAGATATCGCAGGATGAAAACCAAGAGACCGAGCCTGAACCGCAAGCGAAAGCCAGCAGCTCAACCACGATGCCCGAGACATTCAAAGGAAAGCCAATATCCCACCAGACATCCGAAGAAAACCAAGATTAGCACCCTGACGACGGCATAGAGGACGACCCGTTAACGCCAGCACGGCACGCAGAGATAACGAGGAAATACGAACTCAAGTGCTAGGAATACAGAAAGCGCATGGCCGAAAAAGAAAAGATGTACAAGAAACTCAACGGGAAACCAATGCCCCGCCGTACCGCCACAGTACCAGATTTAAAAAACGAGGATGACGAGCACCCATGGCAATACTATATAGATGACGGAGAAATCATCCCATGGCTGACCACGGAGGACAGCAAGAACTCAAACGCGGGAAGCGGAGTGAAAGAAAGCGCAACGAGCCATATCACACCGAAAAGCTTCTACAGTTAATTCACAAATGAGAAGGCAAAAATACCAAATAAAAAGTCCTTTTAAGGACTGCAACCAGTCAAGCCAGACGAGCCATGAGCCTGCGCCAACAAAGAAAACCACAAGAGGAAATATGCACAAACTACAGCCGCCGACCGATCCTCCTGCTGACGTCACAGACACAAACGCTACATAACCAGTCCGAGATAGGACTTACTCGTAAGAACGCACAAGACAAGAATTAGGGTGAATGAACCCACAAAAACCACTGACCTCAACAATAACCACAGTTGAGGAAGCAGGTTAAACGAGGCCGAATTTGGAATTTTTGTTTTGAAAATTGGAATTGGAATTGTCTATCTATAACTGAGGTTCTTCTCTGATCATCTATATGGAAGGATCTTCTCCGTCCATTTATAACTGAGGTTCTTCGCTGTTCATCTATAACTGAGGTTATTCTCTGTCCATCTGTAACTGAGATTCTTCTCTGTCCATCTATAACTGAGTGTTTTCTCTGTCCATCTATAACTGAGAGGTTCTTCTCTGCCCATCTATAACTGAGGTTCTTCTCTGTCCATCTATAACTGAGGTTCTTCTCTGTCCATCTATAACGCAGTGTTTTCTCTGCCCATCTTAGAATCTTAGACCATCCAGAATTGATGTTCTTCTCTGTACATCTATAACTGAGTGTTTTCTCTGCCCATCTATAACTGAGAGGTTCTTCTCTGCCCATCTATAACTGAGGTTCTTCTCTGTCCATCTATAACTGAGGTTCTTCTCTGTCCATCTATAACTCAGTGTTTTCTCTGCCCATCTTAGAATCTTAGACCATCCAGAATTTATGTTCTTCTCTGTCCATCTATAACTGAGTGTTTTCTCTGTCCATCTATAACTGAGAGGTTCTTCTCTGCCCATCTATAACTGAGGTTCTTCTCTGTCCATCTATAACTGAGGTTCTTCTCTGTCCATCCGTAACTGAGATTCTTCTCTGTCCATCTATAACTGAGTGTTTTCTCTGTCCATCTATAACTGAGAGGTTCTTCTCTGTCCATCTATAACTGAGGTTCTTTGCTGTCCATCTATAACTGAGGTTCTTTGCTGTCCATCTATAACTGAGGTTCTTTGCTGTCCATCTATAACTATGGTTCTACATAACAACATTTCTAAACACAAACAAAGACGTGACATAAATACGGACGTCAATAACCTACCAGGCATGGAGACAACAAGCCTCATCCAGGTGAATATGTAGGATCTGTTTAAAGGGATTGACACAGTTTTCTCGCTTGTACCTGTAATACAGCTATCATCGTTGCCATCAGTGATCTCTGTCAGGTTTCCAGAGTAGAAACCGACGTCAGCTGAGATCAAACAAGCAGATGTTGAATACACATAAAACATGCAGTTGTTGAATACACATCAATCATGCAGTTGTTGAATACACATCAATCATGCAGTTGTTGAATACACATCAATCATGCAGTTGTTGAATACACATCAAACATGCAGTTGTTCATTACACATCAATCATGCAGTTGTCCAGTACACATCAATCATGCAGTTGTTCAGTACACATCAATCATGCAGTTGTTCAGTACACATCAAACACGTCCTGTATGTGATTTAATTATGTTATGTACAGCGGCACCACTTTGTGTCATTTTATATTGTTTACACTCTCACAGCTTTACGGCAGTTCCACCTAATTTTACTCCTTGTTTAGTCTAGTTTAGCTTAGTCGTTGGATCAACATCACGGCACACGGTTTAATCCATAAGTGCTCCATTTTCCTCCTAACTCAAACCTGAGTTTGGAGAAACTCAGCTCAATGCACGAACTCCGTTGCATCGGCAAGGATCCTGAAATACTTTGAGTAGATTTTTAACTCGAAATTTTGCCCGGGCAGCGCCGTTAGGCTACACTTTTTCGGTTTCCAACTGCCAAGAGATATTTTACGTGCGCAATAATACACACGGACGTCCGATCTCACTACCCAGAGACCAGGGGAAATTTTATTACTGGAAGTCCAGGTGCATTTTTTAAATAAATCCCGGTCCTCACCGGGGCCTGAACCCGGGACCTCCAGCACTCGAGGCGGACACCATACATCGAGACCACTCAGCCCCCTAAGTCTAGTTCTACTCCTAACTCAAACCTGAGTCCAGATAATCTCAGCTCAGTGCACGAGCTCCGTAGCACGGGCGAGGATCCTGAAATTCATTGGGTAGATTTTTAACTCGAAATTGTGCCCGGCCAGCGCCATTAGGCTATTCTTTCTGATTACATGGCAATCCCACCCCACAAATGAAATCAGATGGAAGAATAATGAAACACATGTTATGGGAGATGGGAAGAATTGCTCTACATGCACAATAGAAAGTAAAAGGTAAAGATTATATAGCAAGTGATAACCCCATTTCGATAAGAGAAACATCGCATGGACATTGGAAACATGCACACATATCGGTAGACAGACTCCGTGGCGAAGTGGTCAAGCTGTTTGCCTCTCGCTCCGAAAGTTGTGGGTTTTATTCCTGGCTACGTCTTTCGGTTAACTAGTGCATTTTTCTGGGGGTCGTCGCCGGAGTTACGGAGTTCGAGCTTTGTGCGACGAATTCGGCAGGCTGCACTGCGGAAAGAGACCGAGCCACATGGGATGACACCCAGAGCAATGAAGTTGAAAAACTTATATAACATATATCCATAGCGATGTAGACAACTACAGTGATACAGAATTCTGAACAGCAAGAGTTGCTATCATGACACCAGGATATGTGTGAATGCACAAACATTCATTCTAGTACCAAACTCAGAATATGTAGCTCGATAGCCAAATGTGAATTGTTGCGTGAATAAAACACATGGTTCGGATAATATGTTTTACGGTATATAGCTAGATCTAAGGGCTTGCGAACGCGGTTTGTGAGCCTGTATACCCGGGTTCGAAACACAGCGGTGCTGGTTTTTTTGGAAAACGGTATAGGAGCCGGTTGTTCAGAAAGCAATGGCAAACTGCTGAACGTAACATTTGCCCAGGAATCACGAAAAAACGAAAATGCTGGGGTTGACTGCTACGTCATGTGAAGGACATGCTACTTAAATTTTATCACACACACACACACACACACACACACACACACACACACACACACACACACACACACACACACACACACACACACACACACACACACATATATATATATATATTTTTTTTTTTTTTTTTTTTTTTTTTCCCGCGTTTCCATCCTGTTTCAGGATATTGCGGTCAACACCAGCATCTTTCAGCTGTATGTTGATTCCTATAGGCTAGATTACGCTCATCAGCACGCCACGACTTTCTGAGCGACCGGCTCCATACTCTCATAAGTCACTTTTGCGATTCGAACAACTGCTAATTCTCGTCGCGTCACGTGACGAGAGTATTCGGAGTTAGCGGAGAAAGCTGCTAACACCTCGGCCACGGAGCCGGTATATATATATATATATATATATATATATATATATATATATATATATATATATATATATATATATATATATATATATATATATATATATATATATATATATATATATATATATATATATATATTAGTTAGTTAGTTAGTCGCAGTTCCAACTTCACAGCAACGGGTCGTCCCCATTATGCTCCGTTATATATATATATATATATATATGTGTTATTAACGAGTTATTATGTAAAGAGTGAGAAATAAAATACAACCTGAAATAGGGGAAGAACAATGTGAGTTTGTAGAAGGCAAGGGTACAGTAAATGCTGTGTATTTCTGCGATCAGTAAATGAACATATCACTCACCAACATCTATATTTCACACATCAACATCTACATATCACCCACCCACATCTATAAATCACCCACCAACGTCTACATATCACACACCAACATCTATAAAGCATCACTACCTATTTCCGCTACCCTGGGTGCAATGCAACTACCACTCTATAAGCCACCTCTGGGTGTAGACATAATACCCACCATACTGACAGGCCAGGCCAAACCAGCCCCCCATACACGATGACGACCCGGTGCAGTTTCCGTTGCTGTCACAGCTGTTGTTCCCACATCGACACTTGTACTGACACTGGCGTCCAAACCACCCACTTCCACAACCTGGGAATGCACCCCGTTAACTGTAAGCATGTGTGGTGAATAGAGTGCTTTAACTCATGAATGATTATGTCTCTTCACTTCATCGCTCTAAATTCCTGTTTACATAATTAAGTACACGTCTTATATACTAGCAAAATTATATGTAGTTAATCTCGTTATTTATGTCAATATAAGCCATGTATACAAAGAGTTATTATGTAAAGAGTGAGAAATAAAATACAACCTGAAATAGGGGAAGAACAATGTGGGTTTGTAGAAAAAAAAAACATATGTTGGAAACAACAAGATGCCATAATGATTGGTAATGAGGTAGGACAATATCAGCCTATTAAGAGAGGTGTGAGACAGGGATATGTATCATTTCCAGATCTTTTTTCCCTATACAGTGAAAATATTTTCATAAATTAAGAAGATATAAATGGAATCATCATTGGAGAACGAAACATCAATAACATTAGATATGCAGATGATACAGTATTGATTGCAGACAATGAGCAGGATCTCCAACAATTAGTAGATGCGATTGTTGCACACAGTGAACAACTGGGGTTAGAATTAAATTGTAAAATGACACAGATTATGGTCGTCACTAGGAAGAAAGAAGCATCGCAATGTAATATACAAGTAAATGGGAACATTCTTCAACAAGTGAATAGGTACAATTATCTCGGAACAGTCATAACATCTGATGGGAGATGCCTTGGGGAGATTATAACAAGAATCGTCATGGCGAAAGTAGCCTTTTGCAAGATGAAACCCATACTGAACAATACAAAGATGCCAAATGAAACGAGAAAAAGAGTGTTGAGGTGCTACATAGTGCCTGCACCTTTGTATGGATGTGAAACTTGGATAATGAGCAGTCAAGCTGAAAAACTTCTGATGGCTGTAGAAATGTGCTTTCTGGGGAGAATGCAAAGAATACCATAGCCAGACAGAAATATCAATGACCAAGTACTACAGGAGAGAAATGAAAATCGTAAATTGATTAGAGAAATTAGACGTAGACAGTCAAACGTTTTTGGACATGTTATGAGAAGAAATGGATTGGAGAACAGAGAAGGGAACAGAGAAGTAAATACCTTGATGGCTTGGCCACATGGCGTGGTCGAGACAGGAATGAGCTGATCCACGACTCTGGTGATCGAGGGAAATGGCGAATCATGATGACCGTCCACGCTTTCCGGCATGGCACATGATGGATGGATACTAGCACAACTAGACGTAGTTAATCTCGATATTTATGTCAATATAAACCATACATACTAGCAGAACTAGATGACATCAAAGAAATTTGTACAATCACACAGAATGGCATTATCCAGTACCGCCTATCGGGAGCTAGAGCGACAAGTATACATCTCTGCGTCTACTGGCGGCAAAGTTGGAAGATGATGATGATGCTGCTGGTGCTGCTGCTGCTGCTGCTGCTGCTGCTGCTGCTGATGATGATGATGATGATGATGATGATGATGATGATGATGATGATGATGATGATGATGATGATGATGATGATGATGATGATGATGATGATGATGATGATGATGATGATGATGATGATGATGATGATGATGATGATGATGATGATGATGATGATGATGATGAAACATGAACTGTCACAATTGTTATAATTACTATTGTTATGCCTAAAGTATTTCTCATTGCGCTGTTTTACATTCAACTTGTCAGAAAACCCCAACACACTCTCTAAAGAACATGTGACACCTACTGAGTTTCCTTGATGTCTATACGTATGCTTTTGAGAAAGAATAATGTTGTTGATTCCCCTATTTCCCACAATCCACATACAAGATTTGCAGTTATAGAATGTCGTTATGATTTTTCTTTTTTAACTGGCATCACATTAAGGCATACAAGTCCCATGATACATCACATATTAACATAACATTGTGGAGTCCCACAACTGTATCAATTAGTAGCTTTTTAGTCGTGGTTCCAACTTCACGGCAACGGGTAGCACAATTATGCTCCGTTCCTGTACCAGTGAATATCACACAAAATGCTCCTCACTGCCCCGTGGAACATACAGCAGTCTCGAAAAACAAACAGCCCGCGCAGATATACTATGCATAATGCCGCTGCCATAATGCCAACACAAAAGTCCGCCACGAAAAATGCAGTTCATCGTCAATGGAAGCGGCATTCACTAGAAAATCAGCAGCCACACATTACAACATAAGGCAACTCGGTTAGTTCAGCGACTTGCCGACGGCCATTTTTCTGAACATGCAATTCACGCTACAAATAACCACGGACAGATGTAAAAGCATTCCACACGAAATTCACAGCTTACAGTGTCGCTCCACGAATTATATTCAGTAGCATGGCGACGGAACCATAAACCATAAACCAATGGTTCCATTACTGTATTGTCAACAGGTGCATGCCAGTACATACCCCTTTCACATCCCTTAAACCGCATTGGGAACATCGTGATAGTCTGATATTTAAAAAGCCCACTAGTACTCACTGCCCGCTCCTTGGCGAAGGTGTAACGGACGCAGTTCGTTATCCCGCATAACAGGCATTCGAAACACAGCTGTGGGGGATTTAGCAGCAGACCGCGTTGCGTTGGTTCTTTACGAAAACGGTATGGGTGCCTGTCGTTCAGAAAGCAAAGGCAAACTACTGAAAATAAACTTGACAAGAGATTACAACAGCAAACAATGCTGGTGTTGACTGCAACGCCCTGTAATGGATGTGTAACTAACTGTGTTTAGTACTCTATGGGTGGTTTAGCCATCATCACGTCGGACGTCTTTACCTCCTAAGAAAGTTTCCAGTACCGATTTACGACTGGGTTCATCTGAGAGCCTGGGTCAGTGTTCAGAATTCGAATCCAGCCCAATGCAGATCTAACCCAGACAGGAGAGCGTGTAGCGGCTAGGCTACCGCTGTGCCTCTATAATACTCACACTGAAATAACTGTTATTGTATACACGCATTTAGAGTGTATAGAACAAGCCGCATTCCAGAAAATGAAAAGTATTTTATTCAATAAGTCAATACCAATGATTGTAAGGAAGAGAGTGCTGTAATGGTATATAGAACCTGTTTTGCTGTATGACAGTAAATCTTGGAATGTAAATGAGCAAAGTATGGGGCGCTTGGAACTAACCGAGATTTGGTTCATGCCACGAATAATGCGAATACCTTGTCCTGACAGAGTAAATAATAATGGTTACCTGGTAGAGACTAATGCAATTAGAATATTATATACAATTATAGAAAGACATATGATGAGAAGAGAGGCATTGGAGAATATCGTGACAACTAGAAAGATCGAATGGAAGAGAGGCAAAGGCGGACCTAGAAAAATGATGCTGGTTGATCTGAGACGTGTCATGGAGGAATATCATCAGCCAAGTTGATCCAGAGCACCTAGGAACGAGATCATTGAACAGACATGAAGGCCTACTCCGATTGACATGTCACATGATGTTTATGAATCACACATTCCTTACTTGTGAGAGTGCTGTCGGGGAAGACGAAAAGGAGGTAGGATAAACAGAGCAGCCCTGTGGAGCACTTCGGCCTCATCACAGCATCACAGTGATCCTTCAACTGGCATGTACATAGTCCTGCAATAGAACACATAGTCACAATCACTGCTCGCCGAGTTTCTGGCTGGTCATAGCACCAGGTGATCACAACCAGAGCCCGGATTGGTTGTTTCCTTCGGCCTTCGTGTATAGGTGTTTGGCTAGCCATAGGGCCTACACAACCACAACTTCGCAGCTTGCACATAACTCCTCACTTGTCTTTTAATTTCGATTTTTCATTTCCGTATATTAGGATTGCCAGCTTCCTGGCTTAGAGGTTAGCGACTTTTCTCCGTAATCTCGTATACTCTCGTAGGTAACGTGATGACGGTGAGAATCAGCAGTGGTTCGAAACGCATCGGTAACTTACGGGGTATGTGAGCCGGCCGCTCAGAAAGCAATGGCAAACTACTGAGCGTAATCTTGCCAAGAAATCAACATACAACTGAAAGATGCTGGTGTTGACAGCGATGTCCTGTAAAGGATATGAAAAAAAAAATATTAGGATTAGGCCGCTCCCTGGTGCAAGGTTACGGGCGCAGTCGTAATCCCGTATATCGCGTTCGAAACACAGCTGCGTTGGTTTTTTATGAAATTTTATGGGTGCCGGTCGTTCCGAAAGCAATTGCAAACAACTGAACGTTAGTTAGTTAGTCGCAGTTCCAACTTCACAGCAACGGGTCATCCCCATTATGCTCCGTTCCTGTGCCAGTGAATATCACACAAAATGCTCCCCACTGTCCAATGTGAAAAGTGGAAAAGACAGGAGTCTCGACAAACAACAGCCCGCACAGATACACTGTGCATAATGCAGCCACCAGAATGTCAACACAATAGTCCCCCACGAAACACCCAATTCATCTCTGATGGAATCGGCAGTCATTTTCCTATCTGGATGTTTCCTAAATGTAGACCCACACAGTCCACGAACTGAACGTAAACTTAACAAGTAATCACGAACATCAAAAAATGCTGGGACTGACTGCTACGTCCAAAATGGATATGCAACTAACTTAACACCAGGACTAGCTCAATATATATCTACTAAGAACTCCTTACCTCACCGCAACAGACAAAGATCCATTGCACTATACATCATCTTTTGAATTGAGCTGAGTTGAGTTGAGTTAAGAACCGACATCACTGCACGCAGGACATTCCCATACGTGCTCCATCTCCTCGTTCAACAGCTAGTGAAGAGTCATACTACTAATCGTTCCCACCGCTATCTGATTAAAAGTTCTCCTGGTCTTCCCTCTCAGTTTTGAGATTCTTCCAGAACCCCTGCCGATCCCCCGCAATCTCATTCTTTCCACATACGGGTTCTCAATCTGCCCCTCCTCCTTCTCCACCTGATCCCACAAGTGCACGACCACCTCCCCTTGTCCATAGGCAATCTACCACAAAGAGGTGCATTCCCTGCTAGCCAATCAGCCTGTTCATACCCCTGTACACCCGCATGGCCAGGGCAAAATATCCAAACAATTATCACAATCTGTGACCTCTGAAACGTCGAGAGCCATTCCACACGAAACATTCCTTTCTCCACCTTGCCTAGCATACTCTTTGAATCCGTAATAAATACAACGTGTGTTGCAGCAGTCTCCTCTAGTCATCTTTTGAAATGTTGTATTTACTTGGGCTATTCTACATGCAACTATCTTAATAATCTTCCATCTACCCGTATTACAATACCCAGATACAGAGACACATTGACCTGTGTGCTTGAGTTCTTTCAGTCACCGATTTGTATTTGGAAAGACAAGTCTTTGCAATTATTGTTTATTCTGTTTGACTCAGATCTTTGATTTGATTGTCAATCGAAATTGTAATCACATTATAAAACTGTCATTAGCACACTACTGCCTAAAGTACTTTAATGTGTAGATACTGGAGGTGTTGAGCCTGAGGAATTAAGACCGTCTGGATAGTGCAGTCGCCACGAACTGAGAAGGTTAGGGATTTCCCCTTATTTTCCACGGCTTAAAAAATTCATCACCATTCTGTGGATTCGAACGGGGAAGACCAATGTTCCAGCCACCAGGCCAAAATCTCCTCCAATTATTCACGTTATAATTCCCAAAATAATGATATCAATACTTTGACCTTGTCCAGTGTCGCCTAATTATTAATTAATAGAGAAAGGTTTTGTTATTTCTAGAATCCAACTGTGATTACCTGCAAATTCTTATGTTTATCATCAGTTGTGACATGTCGGCTCTAGTCTGGATGGTTAACCAGTATGAACTAAACCAAGAGCGAGAGAGTTGCAAGATCTGGTTGGGATCATTGTGGCTCTAGGTTCACTCAGCGTACTCCAGCGTGTTGATAGTTACTTTTTGTTTCATGCGGGATTTCCCGACAGCTGCTGTTGCTACTTCAGCTGCTACTACTACTTCTTCTTCTTCTCATAAGTCTCATCTTCCTCCTCCTCCTCCTCCACCACCTTCTTCTTCTTCTTGCTTCTTCTTCTTCTTCTTCTTCTTCTTCTTCTTCTTCTTCTTCTTCTTCTTCTTCTTCTTCTTCTTCTTCTTCTTCTTCTTCTTCTTCTTCTTCTTCTTCTTCTTCTTCTTCTTCCTCTTCTTATCCTTCTTCTTCTTCTTATTTTCTACTTCTTCTATACACCCTTCTTGTCCTCACACTATTCCTTCACTTCCCCACCTTCTTCTTTATCTTCTTCCTTTTCCTTGGCCTTCTCTCCCCTCCTCCTATTATACCTGTCTTTTTTTCTTCTTCTTTTTCTTCTTTCTCTTCTTCTTCACCCTATTGAGGTGCTTGATCTGTAGGAGACATTAGCGATCATGAATCGTCACTGCCAGAATGATAGCCTGTTCTACAGACACAGTTCTGTAATCAACTCACTCAGAATGATAGCCTGTTCTACAGACACAGTTCTGCAATCAACTCACTCAGAATGATAGCCTGTTCTACAGACACAGTTCTGTAATCAACTCACTCAGAATGATAGCCTGTTCTACAGACACAGTTCTGCAATCAACTCACTCAGAATGATAGCCTGTTCTACAGACACAGTTCTGCAATCAACTCACTCAGAATGATAGCCTGTTCTACAGACACAAATCTGCAATCAACACATTCAGAATGATAGCCTGTTCTACAGACACAGTTCTGCAATCAACTCCCTCAGAATGATAGCCTGTTCTACAGACACAGTTCTGTAATCAACTCACTCAGAATGATAGCCTGTTCTACAGACACAGTTCTGCAATCAACTCACTCAGAATGATAGCCTGTTCTACAGACACAGTTCTGCAATCAACTCACTCAGAATGATAGCCTGTTCTACAGACACAGTTCTGCAATCAACTCACTCAGAATGATAGCCTGTTCTACAGACACAGTTCTGCAATCAACTCCCTCAGAATGATAGCCTGTTCTACAGACACAGTTCTGTAATCAACTCACTCAGAATGATAGCCTGTTCTACAGACACAGTTCTGCAATCAACTCACTCAGAATGATAGCCTGTTCTACAGACACAGTTCTGCAATCAACTCACTCAGAATGATAGCCTGTTCTACAGACACAGTTCTGCAATCACTTCACTCAGAATGATAGCCTGTTCTACAGACACAGTTCTGCAATCAACTCACTCAGAATGATAGCCTGTTCTACAGACACAGTTCTGTAATCAACTCACTCAGAATGATAGCCTGTTCTACAGACACAGTTCTGCAATCAACTCACTCAGAATGATAGCCTGTTCTACAGACACAGTTCTGCAATCACTTCACTCAGAATGATAGCCTGTTCTACAGACACAGTTCTGCAATCAACTCCCTCAGAATGATAGCCTGTTCTACAGACACAGTTCTGCAATCAACTCACTCAGAATGATAGCCTGTTCTACAGACACAGTTCTGCAATCAACTCACTCAGAATGATAGCCTGTTCTACAGACACAGTTCTGCAATCAACTCACTCAGAATGATAGCCTGTTCTACAGACACAGTTCTGCAATCAACTCACTCAGAATGATAGCCTGTTCTACAGACACAGTTCTGCAATCAACTCACTCAGAATGATAGCCTGTTCTACAGACACAGTTCTGCAATCAACTCACTCAGAATGATAGCCTGTTCTACAGACACAGTTCTGCAATCAACTCACTCAGAATGATAGCCTGTTCTACAGACACAGTTCTGCAATCACTTCACTCAGAATGATAGCCTGTTCTACAGACACAGTTCTGCAATCAACTCACTCAGAATGATAGCCTGTTCTACAGACACAGTTCTGCAATCAACTCACTCAGAATGATAGCCTGTTCTACAGACACAGTTCTGCAATCACTTCACTCAGAATGATAGCCTGTTCTACAGACACAGTTCTGCAATCAACTCCCTCAGAATGATAGCCTGTTCTACAGACACAGTTCTGCAATCAACTCACTCAGAATGATAGCCTGTTCTACAGACACAGTTCTGCAATCAACTCACTCAGAATGATAGCCTGTTCTACAGACACAGTTCTGCAATCAACTCACTCAGAATGATAGCCTGTTCTACAGACACAGTTCTGCAATCAACTCACTCAGAATGATAGCCTGTTCTACAGACACAGTTCTGCAATCAACTCACTCAGAATGATAGCCTGTTCTACAGACACAGTTCTGCAATCAACTCACTCAGAATGATAGCCTGTTCTACAGACACAGTTCTGCAATCAACTCACTCAGAATGATAGCCTGTTCTACAGACACAGTTCTGCAATCAACTCACTCAGAATGATAGCCTGTTCTACAGACACAGTTCTGCAATCAACTCACTCAGAATGATAGCCTGTTCTACAGACACAATTCTGCAATCAACTCACTCAGAATGATAGCCTGTTCTACAGACACAATTCTGCAATCAACTCACTCAGAATGATAGCCTGTTCTACAGACACAATTCTGCAATCAACTCACGCAGAATGATAGCCTGTTCTACAGACACAGTTCTGCAATCAACTCACTCAGAATGATAGCCTATTCTACAGACACAGTTCTGCAATCAACTCATTCAGAATGATAGCCTGTTCTACAGACACAATTCTGCAATCAACTCACTCAGAATGATAGCCTGTTCTACAGACACAATTCTGCAATCAACTCCCTCAGAATGATAGCCTGTTCTACAGACACAATTCTGCAATCAACTCCCTCAGAATGATAGCCTGTTCTACAGACAGTTCTGCAATCAACTTACTCAGAATGATAGCCTGTTCTACAGACACAATTCTGCAATCACTTCACTCAGAATGATAGCCTGTTCTACAGACACAGTTCTGCAATCAACTCACGCAGAATGATAGCCTGTTCTACAGACACAGTTCTGCAATCAACACATTCAGAATGATAGCCTGTTCTACAGACACAATTCTGCAATCAACTCACGCAGAATGATAGCCTGTTCTACAGACACAATTCTGCAATCAACTCACGCAGAATGATAGCCTGTTCTACAGACACAGTTCTGCAATCAACTCACTCAGAATGATAGCCTGTTCTACAGACACAATTCTGCAATCAACTCACGCAGAATGATAGCCTGTTCTACAGACACAAATCTGCAATCAACACATTCAGAATGATAGCCTGTTCTACAGACACAGTTCTGCAATCAACTTGCTCAGAATGATAGCCTGTTCTACAGACACAGTTCTGCAGTACACTCACTCAGAATGATAGCCTGTTCTACTGACACAATTCTGCAATCAACACATTCAGAATGATAGCCTGTTCTACAGACACAATTCTGCAGTACACTCACTCAGAATGATAGCCTGTTCTACTGACACAATTCTGCAATCAACTCACTCAGAATGATAGCCTGTTCTACAGACACAATTCTGCAATCAACTCACGCAGAATGATAGCCTGTTCTACAGACACAGTTCTGCAATCAACTCACTCAGAATGATAGCCTATTCTACAGACACAGTTCTGCAATCAACTCATTCAGAATGATAGCCTGTTCTACAGACACAATTCTGCAATCAACTCACTCAGAATGATAGCCTGTTCTACAGACACAATTCTGCAATCAACTCCCTCAGAATGATAGCCTGTTCTACAGACACAATTCTGCAATCAACTCCCTCAGAATGATAGCCTGTTCTACAGACAGTTCTGCAATCAACTTACTCAGAATGATAGCCTGTTCTACAGACACAATTCTGCAATCACTTCACTCAGAATGATAGCCTGTTCTACAGACACAATTCTGCAATCAACTCACTCAGAATGATAGCCTGTTCTACAGACACAATTCAAGATACACCTGTTCCAGTTGACTGGCTCTACATGGAGACTAAACCTAGCTGGACTGGTCGACCCCAATATTTCTAACCTATCAGATAATTATTAACACTGTCGTGTTCCCTATGCAATCTCCTTTAATTTGATATATCATGCAGGGATGTGTAATGTCTCCATATCATATTTTCCCTGTACGGTGAAAATATTTTCAGAAATATAGAAGATACGGAAGGAATCAACATTGGGGGACGATACATCAATAACATTAGATATGCAGATGATACTGGGGATACAAGACTGGGGATATGAGACAATGGAGGGACATTGTTCTGTAGATATGGTTACAGGGACATTGTTCTATAAACATGGCAATGATTACGCGAGAAAGCATGCCGGGTCGTTTATTCTTGATGGGTTTTTGCAGCTTGTCTAGTGTTTGCAAGTAGTGGGTTTGGTTTGACATGAGAGACTCATCCTGGTCGGAAAGTTTGGTTTGACGTGAGAGACCCATCCTGGTTGGAAAGTATGATTTTGTGTTAGAGAACCATCCTGGTGGGAAAGTGTGGTTTGATATAAGAGACCCATCCTGGCGGGAAAATGTGGTTTGATGTGAGAGGCCCATCCTTGTGGGAAAGTGTGGTGTGGTGTGCGAGACCCATCCTGGCGGGAAAGTGTGGTTTGATATAAGAGACCCATCCTGGCGGGAAAATGTGGTTTGATGTGAGAGGCCCATCCTATTGGGAAAGTGTGGTTTGGTTGAGAGACCCATCCTAGTGGGAAAGTGTGGTTTGATGTGAGAGACCCAATCTAGTGGGAAAGTGTGGGTTGGTGTGAGAAATCCATCCTGTTGGGAAAGTGTGATTTGATGTAAGAGACCCATCCTGGTGGGAAAATGTGGTTTGATGTGAGAGATCTATCCTGATGGATCTACTAAAAGCTGTGTTATGTTGATATACAGCCATGTTGGGGGAGGGGGGGGGGGCTGCATGTTACCCCACACAAAAACATCATAAGAAAATGGTGCTCGGTTTGACTGGCACCCAATGTTGTTAAGTGGCCGAGTTCAGCCACAGGTCACCAGGAGCAAGAACAAACACATAAATGCTCACTCAATCAATCAATCAATCATGTGCCGTCTCCACTATGAAGGTTGGCTGCAATGGATCTCCAACACTCTCTGTCTCTCGCCCTGACTGTACATTCTGTCAGGGTGATGTTCGTCCATCCCTTGAGGTTATCTTCCCACTTGTATCATTGTCTAACTCTTGCTCGCTTGCCCTCAACCTTACCTTCCAGTATGGTATTTATAAGAGTATCATGTCTTTTAACGAGACCAAAATATTTCACTTGCCTCCCCTTTATTTCTTTCATCAACTCTCTCTTCATTCCCAGTTTTTCTAGAACCTCTGCATTAGATAGTTTTTGTGTCTATCGACATATTCGTCTTTATAGCCTCATCTCCAGGGCTTCTCTGCGTCTTCTTAGTTGCTCATTCACAAGATGACAAAAGAATAATATTCGAATTTGGACGTGTAAACACGAGAGCAAACCCAGTCAATATTTGTTTGCCTTTGAATACAGAACTCTTTCTTTGATGCCTTTGTCTTGTTACATTTGAGTGTGGTCTTATATTAACGCTCCGCATTCTGACAACCAACCAGTCATGTTTCCTGATTATGTTTGAACGTTGAACAGTTACAAATCTGGCGTCTGAAACAAAAGTGCAACTAGGCAAGTATTTAACTTGTATTGTAAGTGCAAATGTGTAAACATGTTGTTTTCAAACATGTTTCATGGACTGATGTAAGATGAAAGTAGATAGTACATGTACACCCCACGAGTTGGGATATGTACACCACGAGCACACCATTATATAAGACTTCGAGACGTTCAAGTGTTTGTGAGGGCAGATAGTACACTGATATTCCTTGATGTGTGACCGTGTGGCGATGATGAGTGCTACAGTTGGGATATTGTCCAATGTCTTGTGGTAGACACAATTGTCTGCGTGTGTTCTGATTTAATTTGGACGTCGCTAACACAGTTACCCAGGAGCAGACGTACGGGATTTATGATCAGTCATGGTTGTGTGGACTAGGATAGCACGATGGATTGTTGTATCTGTGACAGGTGGGTTCGTGTCCAGAGCCGTAAACAGCTAGCTATTCTAGCAAGTAGTGTTGCTGTAGTTGATTGAATTGGGACATTTTTCGTTGTCTGTTTCGGCCTTCTATACTTGCCATCGTCGTGGGATAAAAGAACTCTGACACATGTTATACCTTGCAGCTGCTTCTCTTCCAGGTGGTCATCCGAATTTCAAAGCTTCGCTTGAAGTAATGATTCTTTTAAAAGCCGATGTTCTTCGATAAGTGATCATTGGTCAGCCTCAGTTCTTCTATTAGTGCTCATTGGTCAGCCTCAGTTCTTCTATTAGTGCTCATTGGTCAGCCTCAGTTCTTCTATTAGTGCTCATTGGTCAGCCTCAGTTCTTCTACTAGTGCTCATTGGTCAGCCTCAGTTCTTCTACCAGTGCTCATTGGTCAGCCTCAGTTCTTCTATTAGTGCTCATTGGTCAGCCTCAGTTCTTCTATTAGTGCTCATTGGTCAGCCTCAGTTCTTCTATTAGTGCTCATTGGTCAGCCTCAGTTCTTCTACTAGTGCTCATTGGTCAGCCTCAGTTCTTCTACCAGTGCTCATTGGTCAGCCTCAGTTCTTCTATTAGTGCTCATTGGTCAGCCTCAGTTCTTCTACTAGTGCTCATTGGTCAGCCTCAGTTCTTCTATTAGTGCTCATTGGTTAGCCTCAGTTCTTCTATTAGTGCTCATTGGTCAGCCTCAGTTCTTCTATTAGTGCTCATTGGTCAGCCTCAGTTCTTCTACTAGTGCTCATTGGTCAGCCTCAGTTCTTATACCAGTGCTCATTGGTCAGCCTCAGTTCTTCTATTAGTGCTCATTGGTCAGCCTCAGTTCTTCTACTAGTGCTCATTGGTCAGCCTCAGTTCTTGTACTAGTGATCATTGGTCAGCCTCAGTTCTTCTACTAGTGATCATTGGTCAGCCTCAGTTCTTCTACTAGTGATCACTGAGTTCTACGACCAGTGATCATTCACCAGCCTCAGTTCTACTACTAATGGTCATTGATCAGCCTCAGTTCTACTAGTGATCATTGGCCAGCCTGAGTTCTACACAAACCCACACATACAACTACACACATAGCTACACACACAACTACACACACAACGTCACACACAACTACACATGTAACTTCACATACAACTATACACACAACTAGACGCACAACTACATGCACAACATAACACAAAACTATACACACAGCTATACACACAGAGCTATACACACAACTACACACACAGCTATATACACAGCTATACACACAACTACACACACAGCTATACACACAGCTATATACACAACTATACACACAGCTATACACACAGCTATATACACAGCTATATACACAGCTATACACACAACTACACACACAGCTATACACACAACTACACACAGCTATACACACAACTACACACACAACTACACACACAACTACACACAGCTATACACACAACTACACACACAGTTATACACACAACTACACACAGCTATACACACAACTACACACACAACTACACACACAGCTATACACACAGCTATACACACAGCTATATACACAGCTATACACACAACTACACACACAGCTATACACACAGCTATACACACAGCTATACACACAGCTATATACACATCTATACACACAGCTATACACACAGCTATACACACAGCTATATACACAGCTATATACACAGCTATACACACAACTACACACACAGCTATACACACAACTACACACACAACTACACACACAACTACACATACAGCTATACACACAGCTATATACACAGCTATATACACAGCTATACACACAACTACACACACAGCTATACACACAGCTATATACACAGAGCTATATACACAGCTATACACACAACTACACATACAGCTATATACACAGCTATACACACAACTACACATACAGCTATATACACAGCTATACACACAACTACACACACAGCTATATACACAGCTATACACACAACTACACATACAGCTATACACACAGCTATATACACAGCTATATACACAGCTATACACACAACTACACATACAGCTATACACACAGCTATATACACAGCTATATACACAGCTATACACACAGCTATACACACAGCTATACACACAGCTATATACACAGAGCTATACAAACAACTACACACACAACTACACACACAACTACACACAGCTATACACACAGCTATACACACAGCTATACACACAACTACACACACAACTACACACACAGCTATACACACAGCTATACACACAACTACACACACAACTACACATACAACTACACACACAACTACACACACAACAACACACACAACTACACACACAGCTATTCACACAGCTATACACACACAGCTATACACAACTACACACACAACAATACACACAGCTATACACACAACTACACAAACAACTACACATATAACTGCACACACAACTACACACAACTATACACACAGCTATACACACAACTACACACACAACTACACACACAGCTACACATACAACTACACACACAACTACATACACAACTACACACACAACTATACACACAATTACACACACAACTACACACACAGCTGCATACAACTACACACAACTATACACACAGCTACACACACAACTACAAATACAACTACACACACAACTACACATACAACTACACACACAAATACAACCACAGTTACACACAGCTACACATAAAACTACACACACAACTATACATACAAGTTTACACAAAACTACACACACTGCTACACACACAACTACACACACAAATACACACACAACTACAAACACAACTTTACACAAAACTACACACACAACTACACACACAACTACGCATACACAACTTCACACACTACTACATACACAACTATACATACACAGACAACTCGCGCACACAACTTCCCACACAACTACACACACAACTATAAATACACACACAAAACAACGCGAAAACAACTTCACACACAACTACACACACAACTACACATACAACTACACATACAACAACACACACACAACTACACACAAATACACATACAACTACACACACAACTTCACACACAACTACACACACACTACAAACATACACACACATACACACACAACTACACACACATCTACACACATTAACACTCTCACACACACAACTACACAAATGTGACGTCAGAACAAATGAAAAAGTGATACTTCAAGGTGATCCGACCCCAAAAACATTCAGAATTAGGTGGAATGGGGGTGCTGTACTTCGGAAGACTCATCAAATGAATTAAGAGTATTAATACTTCTGTCATGTCTTAGTCAGATATGACTGAGCTATCGTATGACAGTAGAAGGTACCACCTTCTTTCTGTTAGTATCAAATATTGGATCTTAGTCAGATATGACTGAGCTATGGTATGCCAGTAGACGGTACTACCTACTTTCTGTTAGCGCCGAATGTTAGTTCTTAGTCAGATATGTCTGAGCTACCGTATGCCAGTAGATGTAATATGTTAGTCTCCGGTCGCTTGGAGGGCGCAGGTGGGGGAGGTGCTTTAGTCCGCCGCAGTTTCTGCCTTATTACACCGACGACAACGACAACGCCAGCCACTCCGATAATCCAGCTCGAAGCCACGGTAGTAGTTGTGAGTTCTACTTTATTTTCTCATATCGTGGATGTTAACAGTCAGAGACCAGATGTTAACAATACGTCTTGCCGGCATGTTAGTGAGTTGGTAACTAACCTTGTGACCACTCTATCGTCACATAGTAGCCCTTAGCTACTTCCTACCATGGTGCTTCCCCGTGCACTGCTCTATTATTGACCATGCACACTCCACTGATCCTTCCTCCTATAACTAACTCTGTTATATACCTTATTCACCCAACGAAGACTTTTCCCCGAAAAGTCTTAACTCCAAAACCTACCTTTAACCTACTCTAATTTCCAGCAAAAGTAATATATAACTTGGGTCTTTTTATAAACCTCTGACCCTTATTATCGTCTTCAATTATTCACTACTTCCTTATTACTTAACTTCTTTTGGGATCCCTAGCCATCCGCTACTAACACTACTCTACTCAACCTCTCAGAGATCGTCCTATAACTATTTGCCATTATCTCCCAACATTGCTTAAGCATTCAACTTCTCCTAACTAGGTAAGTTACAACCCTGCATGAACGTTAGCTATCAGCCAATTCAGTATTCTTAAATCATCTTACTTCTTATAGCTACCCACTATAAAACTCCCCCTCCTATGTACACACAATTACTTCTTCTTGGTTAACTGAATTTCTCAGCCACTATAAAACTCTCTCCTATGTACGTACAATTACTTCTTCTTCGTTACTAAATTCAAATCCAAATTTTTACTCTACTGGTATCATGATCATGTATATGTGCCGACGTATATTTTAATCAAAAAAAATATCATACTCTTCTAAACAGTTGTACACAAGATAGAAAAATAGATATGGTGCGCACCAAGGAAAGAAAGATAGCAAACGAAACAATATCATTTATCCTCCCTTTCACACACGAAACTTTATGAAATAAAGTTTTTCAAATACAAATCTAAAAATGATTTGTTTCTCCCTATGCCATATATTGTTATCTTCAACATTAGTATGTACAATCTGAAAGCTCTAACCAAAGTAAAAATATCTCACTTAATAATGTCTGACCAGTACAAGTTCTGCTGCTATCCGCAGCTAGTAGAATTACTAACAATAACCTTTTGTCTGTAACCTCCTCTTTATTCTTTATTAGGCCACGTATCATGGACCCTTACTACCAACCTCTATTTCCTGCTTTCACTTCATGCTTACCGTAACCACAGTACTCTAAAAAAATTATATTACTGTTCATACATGACATTCTAGCTATAATTATCTTGAATTATGCTGTACCTACAGCACTTCAAAAAAAAAATAATATCACTGTTCACTTACTGTGAACATAATTTCCATCCTTTGGCATTCAAGCTATACCCATGCTGCAACCCCAGCACGCAAATAATAACATTCATAGTTCATATATTATGAACTTACCTAACTTATTCCAACCCCCACATCTTGAAAATGGCGCTCAGTCCATGTTTATTCTAGTCATTGCTGACAACCGCAGCGATTTTAAATGCTAACTATGCCCATTACCTATTAAAACCTCTAATTTATGCTATTATCTACAGGAACCATGAAAATACCACTACTGACCTCATGTCTGTGAATGTCCCCCCTGTCTAGCCCTTTTGTCATAGCTAATTTCTAAAACCCTGCAATAGAATCTATAACACCGTTAACCACAGCAGCTGAACAATCCCCAGGGCACTTATAGGATATCTATAACGTCATGGCACTTAATCCGTGTACACTCCGGTTTGTTACAACAAAATTGACCCCATCAAGACCATGCCCCATATCTTCTGAACGTAATTCTGCATCCCGAACTCCCAAGGACCCTTATTAACATGTCTCCTTAATATGGACAAGTCTTATTGAGCAACTATCGTTTCTGTTTTATAACTCCATGTAATTAAACACACACACCAAAAAAAAAAAAACATTTACTAATTGTAAATATGGTCAACGCCAACTCAAGTATGAATGCCAAAACTCATTACACTTTTTGCAAGTGAAAATAACTGATCAAAGTAATATGCTAATATTTAACCAAGGCAAACTAAATAAAACCACAATTCATAAATAATTGGAGACAACACAAATCAAAACAGAACAATATCATCCTCCCCCCCCCCCCTAATTTTCAACCAATATTTTATCCCCGACATTTTTCAAAATAATATACATAATAAAATAATAATCAATTTTAACTAAGACACTATTATATAACGACATGTGACAGTATTAATCCGTAATAATTTACTCGTAACAAAAAAAAAAACAACTCCTGACCAAAATTAAATGGCACCTAAACATTATATGTTCCATTAAAATCACCAGATGTCTACCTGAACGTAATAATGCGCTGAAAACCCAGCCCGGACGCACTCCATATGTCCTTTCACCATATCTTAATGACCCAATGTGCAAATCAAGTAAACAAAGCAACATTCAAGGGTGGTCAATAAATCATAAAAATTACGGATTTAAATTTATAACTTAATCATAAAGACCCAAACTGAAAACTAGAGTTAAAGTAATTGGTCAAAATAATATTCTAATATTTAACAACTACAGGGCCATGGAGACAACAGTCGAAATCAATTGGACACACCGACAGTCTAAAACACGACACTCCTTTTCTCTAATATTTGTCGCTTGTATGGACACAATTATCCCCCAACATTAACTAAAACAACTTATCCAAACACGTCGTATCTGCCCCAAAATAACGGCTAATAAAAACAAAACTGTTAACCACAGCCCAAATATTCGATATCTACGGTGAGACAATCAGAGAACTATTCCGGTACCTCATCCAGTCTTAATACACGGCAGCATACTTGTACCACAGTTTATTTATTTCTTCCTCATATTTTACTATCTTATAAACTATCTCTACGTTTCTTCACTAATGCTAAATTTCTGAAACATAATTTCTTTCTTTCTATAGCCGCCATATCCCTATCATCGTCCTCGTTTTCATGGTGAGAGCTTATAATATCTTCACTCATACTATTATCTCCATCAGGTTCTGATTATTCATCCATTTCCTGCTCATCTGTTAACTACAGCTCAGATTGCTCAATATTTCACTAACTATTGTGGCTATTTCAACGTACAACGATTTCTTGGCAGACCATCCACCTACTAGGGGAAAATGTAACTCAGCCCATTTATTTTCGCACTTATTTTCTAATCTAGTTGTTTCCCCTGAATTTGTACCACAACAATTACAACTTTCACCTCATAAGGACATTCTCTCAATTCAACTCTCTCTCTCTCTCCATCCGACGCAACCAAGTGGTTTTTCTCAATCTATGCTCGTAACCAACATTCCATTCCAAACTGCTTCCTCTCTCTCCACACAACAACTTTCTCAGAGTCAGTTACCTCTTCTTTCCCCGCAATCACTACTTAATTACTTCATCCCTATCAAGCAACAACTCGCACTCTTCAACCATCACCTTACACAGTTTTCTACTCACCTCATCTGGCTATTTTACACAGGCTACACAATTCCTCATCAACTTCTCATCCCTCATCTAACACATTGGTTCTTTCATATGTCTTCTCTCTCTAACTCACGTTTCTCGGACCACGTTCGGAAACAGCATCCAAATGCACATACGGCTAATGACCGGTTCTACATGGACAATCTAACACAGTACTGTCTATCTCCTTTACATACTAACCATCAAATTTATCAACAGCTCCTCATAACAAACCTCATTCCGACGAGACATACTAATCACGTCCTCGCTATATTCTCTCATTCCTCTGCATCAGGCAATCTCACCTCAGCATACTTCCGCCAACGATACTGGATTTGCTTCATAAAACAACAACCAAAACGTTAATTCAACATCTGACAACTTGTCACAATCCAATTACTCTCTTATTTCAATTTTTCTTTCAAAAACTCTGAGTTAACCCGGCTCAGACAACACATTAACTCTAGTAATCAACATTCAAAATGAGCTTACATCTCTCCGTGTCAGTTTTGCATTACGTCAGCTTCTCCTTTGAACACGCGTATATTATGCTCGCTCAGACAGTGCATCCTCTCGGACTAAGAACCTGACATCGTTCTATCCATACATTCCAACCAGACGGCGTTTCAACATTCCACACTTCATTCTTTAATCAGTGCGACGAACACAGATTTGTCTACACGTTTACGCACGCAAGGACATAACCAGACAGATCACTCCGATACTCAACTACTCACTCACTTCTCATCAACTTCCTCATCACCTCATCCTACACCGTCAACGACTTAGATTCCCTCAACGCGTTCCGTCACCTGCAGTCAATTCTCACTCGACCTTTCAGCTCTAATCATAGCAAATTGCCTCATTTTCAATATCTGTAACTGTAAAGTATTCAGGTCTTAAACTCATATATTCTCTTATCTTCCTCGCGTCGTCTTCTGTATAAGTCGGACCAATTCCCATTCTTGCTATCTGCTTATTACTCTTCTTCTTCTTAAGTACTTTCTTTCTATTACCTATATATGTTGTATGTGTCTTTACCGCATCAGTCTGTTCAGTATATATCTTATATCTTCCCATTTCATCCTCTGAGTAGTCAGTACCTATAGTTGTTCTAGCAGCCTGTTTACTATATGTTATAGAAGAGGAAGCAACGTCTTTGTAATCAGAACTAGCACCCCTGGTATTCTCATTTCTGTTATCACGCTTCGTACTTCGGTCGGGTATGTAATTTATGTCCAACTCTAAGGAGTCTGAGCCATCTGTCGTATAATCTCCTACATTTACCAACATACTGTTTGCATACCTATCCCTAACGCTTTTTCTAACTTTCCTCCTGGTATTCTTGATCTTTGTCTATCTTTCTCAATTTTAACTGTGTCTCCCTTTTCTGATTTCACCTGGGGTTGCTCTGAAGTTTCTACTGCTCGAATCGACATCCCAGTGCTATTTTCTTTGTTGACTGTACTTGAGTTTTCTTTTCTACTTTATCAATCGGTGTCTGGGTACTCTTCTCCACATTACTAACTGTTTGTGTCTGTGTCTCTCTTTCCTGTCTGCCCCTAAAGACTGAAAACACCTTTTGACTACCAGAGTTTCTATATTATTTATCCTATTCCGTCTCCAGCTATTTATATTTTGCCTCCCATTAACATGATTCTGTGTGTTTACCTGAGCGCGTCTGTTGCCGCAAAACCTATAAATGTGTTCATTCTGTCGTCAATTCCAACAGATCATACCTGCGTTACTCGCTGTCTGTCTTGTGTAATTTCTCATATGTCTTCCTCTGCCTTGAGCACTTTCATTATTTCCCACCAGCGTCTGTATTTCGGCCCTGGTCTGATTATCTCCGTGCCTTCTCCATCCATACCTTGCCTGCTATACTTCCATAGGTTCTTCTATTCTCTGTTCAATATTACTACCTATTTCTCTTCCTACTCGTAGTCTAAATCTTCTCCTTAAACTTTCTTCTTGTATGGCTATATCGACTGCTTGTGACAGTCTCGCTGGATTTTCTCTCATCAACTTAAATTTTAGTCCGTCTGAGCGTAATCCATCCACAAATATTCCCACTAACATTCTTTCTACTTCTTCACCCTGCACATTATGTCCTAAAAATGCCTCTTCTGACAGATTTATCAATCTATCGCTATATAATTGCACACTCTCCCCATTGTCCTGTTTAGATTGCCTCAACACAGAGAACGCGTGTTGGGGATCTGTGATCTCTGCATATTTATGTGCCAGATCGTCTTTAAATTGTTCCCAACTTTCATCTCCTCCTGCTTCTAATTTCCGTCTAATATGATCAGATACCGGCGTCAAACTAGCCTGCTATGATATTTTCTTCTTCTCTTCATCTGTAGCTCCCACTAAAAATGTGTGTTTCTCAATCGCCACCATCCACTTCTTAAAATGCTTGGCCTGCCGGTTAAACTTTTCTATATCAGTGCCTACACCCTGTTGTTTTAAGGCCATATCTAGTCTAGATATTGCTCTCCCTACTCCACCAAGTACCTGCCCCAATGAAAGGTCTTGAGCTTCCATTATAAATTTACACAATACTATAATTTACTAAATCAACAGTATCACTAATCAAGTTCTACAATCAATTACTTATTAAATTTTAAATTGATACTTTACTTTAGTGACAGTTCGTTCCTCATTTACAAGTGCGTGCTAGTTGTAATGAACTCCTCTGCTTTCTGGTTCGAGGAGACGATTAAGACAGCCTTGCATGTCAGGTGACAGGTATTCGATTAACTGCACTTCGAGGGTTTTAACCGGCAGCACTTGATATTAAACGACTGTGCAGCACTGATTCAGCAGCTACACTTGAGAACGAGCAAACTGTGCGGCAAGGATTCAGCCAGCTACACTTGAGAACGAGCAAACTGTGCGGCAAGGATTCAGCCAGCTACACTTGAGAATGAGCAAACTGTGCGGAAAGGATTCAGCCAGCTACACTTGAGAACGAGCAAACTGTGCGGCAAGGTTTCAGCCAGCTACACTTGAGAACGAGCAAACTGTGCGGCAAGGATTCAGCCAACGGCCATGGTAAGCCGGTTGGAAGCGACAATTTCAGGCAACGGCCATGGTAAGCCCCTTGAAAACGATAAATTCAGGCAACGGCTATGGTAAGCCCCTTGAATACGATAAATTCAGGCAACGGCTATGGTAAGCCCCTTGAAAATGATAAAATTCAGGCAACGGCTATGGTAAGCCCCTTTAAAACGATAAATTCAGGCAACGGCTATGGTAAGCCCATTGAAAACGATAATTTCAGCTGTTTTGGTAGCCGTTTAGAAGCAATCTACGCCGTGGTTCTCACAGGTGTTGTAGAAGCAACCATCTTTTTCGCAGAAGTTCAATGACGGTTTCAAAGCGTGCCCTTTGGGAATTTCTGTTCGTGAAGCCAATTCAGCGACAACCATTTACGAATCCTGAGTCGTAGGCACCATTTCGCCTTCTGTAACAGGGCTGGGGGCGAATGTATGGTGGTGTGAATAGAACAACTCGAAGCCACGGTAGTAGTTGTGAGTTCTACTTTATTTTCTCATATCGTGGATGTTAACAGTAAGAGACCAGATGTTAACAATACGTCTTGCCGTCATGTTAGTGAGTTGGTAACTAACCTTGTGACCACTCTATCGTCACATAGTAACTCTTAGCTACTTCCTACCATGGTGCTTGCCCGTGCACTGCTCTATTATTGACCATGCACACTTCACTGATCCTTCCTTCTATAACTAACTCTGTTATATTCTCGTCCAGGAAGTCTTCAAAGCTATCCTTATCCTTGGAATGGAAGAACGCCACCCACTGTGTCTGCGCCCTGAGGCCTTTCGCAACGGCATTGTACTTCTGGGTTTAAACCCCCAGACCTTGCTGGGCATGTCGCCCACTAAAAGCTAGATAAGTCAACATTGTCTGCTTCTGCGCAATAGCGTCCTCTGCGCTGCAGTCACCAATGATGTATAACGTCGGTGTCCCCTGAAATATTTTATAGAAGGCCTGTAGCCATTTGAGCAGCCGATCTCCGGGGTCAAATATGAAGACCTCGGGATCTGACCACACCCACGGCCGGGCCCGGTATGTTTCATTGTATCGTACCGAAGGGCAAGCAATGACAATATGCTCGAAAACACCCCTGTACGGGCCTTCCAGGAGGTCGAGAATGAATTCTGTTTTACCACACGATGTGGAGCCCGTGATTATGGCCGAGTGTGGCTTAAGCGGGAACTCCGTTAATAAACAGCACTAAAGAATCTCCCGGTGTCGATGTTCAGCTGTCCGTCCATAACCAAATAAACATAGCAGTACAATGGCCCCGCCGGTTCGGCCTCTTTCGTGATCTGGAGAGTGATGCCCTCAGAGCCGTTCTCTACACGCCGGCCGCTGCCGTGAAGATGGTCATCGTCGGAGGTCCGGAAGTCCAGCCACAAGCAGAATTTTGTCGTCAAGTACTGGCCTAGACTGACATCGAACAATCCTAGCTCTTTGGCAACAGCATTTGTCTCGGGGTGTCTTTTGAGGCCACCGGCAAAGAATTTCCTGGCTTCGTCCCAGAGCTGGTGTGGTGCTAAGCCGTGCGCAAATAGCTGATTGGCTTGTCCTTCCACAATGACTTCAACTTTGGTGATCTGCGGGTTGTAAAACAACTCTGGTTGGCGTGCAAAATCCTTGTGGTTGGCGGGATCCTCCCATACCAGGAGAATGCCTTTCAAAGACTTACAAGGCGTTTTAAGATTGATGTTCCATATCGAGTCCTCCTTTTTCTGAGGGATCCGCCTATGTCGTAGGACCCGCTCGTATAACACCACCATACGGCTCTCATACATGCTCCGAATTAGTCGGGCCAATGTGAGTTCAGTGGCTACTTCGTACTCGAGACAGATGTTTTCTAGGGAATGTGTGGAGTTGCCGACATCTTTACCAGATGCACTAATCACACGGGAAGCGTCGTTAAAGGTCAACTCAATCTCCAGTCGATCACTAAGAGCAGATTGATAGAAGGGAGCATTCGTTTCAAGCAGCTCAAAGTTTAGTGGTATGTAGTACCTGTTTTTGAAGGCCTTAGCGATGGCCACGTCTGGCGCATTGGCGGGGGGCAGAACAACAGCATCCGCGGCGCCAACACGCGCCTTGGTCACATTCATGCCGGTGCTTGTATCGTTGCCTTGATTCACAGCGCTCGCACGTTCCGATCGACTCTTCCATAGATCCAGGTAGACGTTGTAGACGTCACTATACACAAGAGAGAATACTTCATTGCCGGAGAACCTAACGGTCAGCTTATGAACCAGTGCTCGGCCGAGGTTATGGACCAAGAACCGGTTGACATCAGGAGAGCTGAGGGCGACATTGAATGCCAGCCTCCAGAAATGAACTAGTAACTGTTGCTTCGGACCGATCGTAGATGGATTGTTGGTCACGATGATCGTTTGCCGCAATCCTTTCACACCGAGCGGCTCCTGGAGACGGCGGTAAGGGTTAAGCTTACAACCATATGCACTTGAAGACATGGCTAGTTGTTTATTGTTGTTGCTTTGTAGCAATATCTAATATGGATAGAGTTGTGTTGACCGACTTTGGTGGCGAAGAGGGGCCGCCTGAAACGGGCGAGGAAGAGACAGGCTTCATCGACGACGATTTTGATGTCGATAATCCCTGCATTGTTAACGCCGAGTGGCCGTCACAGAAGGAGCCGTCACAGGGGGAGTCGTCACAGGGGAAGCCAAACTTACACATAGAACTAGAAAACAGTGCCATTAAGGACTATTTTGACAAAGTGGAGACGATGTGGGGTATCAGACCTATAACAGGCATAGATTATACAAAAATTAGGTTGGGTCGCAGGAATGCGCTCTATGTTGGGAAAGACAGGATTACACAGTATGATAATGGCATGCCGTTAGCTTTGAATAGCCTCAGACCGCGTGTCAGAGGGGCATTGGGATTTGTGGACAAAATACCGCCAAAGGTTGTCACCATCATCGAGCAGACTGATATTGTTCTGACGGAGGAAGAAGCTGCTCTAGGTTGTGCAGATATTCACGATGTCCCACAAATAGCTTCAAATATTGGCAATATCTTAGAACCGACCATGTCGAGTCCAGAAGTGCAGCTGGTTTTAGAAACCTCACACGTAGACCAGTACCTGGGGGGGGAGAAAGGCCTACCTCCAGTGAGAGAACTCCGGGGGCTCATGGCGCTTGACAAAGCGGTGACGACGATTAAAGGTAAGCTCACAAACTACCTCGTTATTCTCGACCAGCAAGATAAAGAGATCGCCATACGGCGGCGGAAAATGTTGATAGCACCCAATGAGGAGAGTAGGGACTTTCGAGAGCAAAAGATTGCCGATATTGAAGAAGCTAAGAAGAGGCATTTAATAGAAGTCGCTGAGTTACACGAAGACTTGCGCACCCAATTCAGCCGGATCCGTGAAACCATTCATCGGGTGGTCAATGAAGACACCACACTGGGTGAAAGGCTGCGGACTCTGTTCCGAGAGCAGGGCATCACCATAGCAAACGGCCATATAGCAATTCTCACAGCAAACGGCCTCTTAATTTCCACTATCACCCTAGCCATTACTGGCGGAGGAGGTGGTGATGGTGCACCCTCTACCCCACCGCCTGGCCCGCCACCTGGCCCTGCAGCTAAGGAATGGATTTGACAGAAGCTGAAAGACCTAGCTAGCCTTCTGGCCAGGCTAGCTGGTAAGGCTGCGGCGGCACTCCCGGGAATCATAGGCGGCATTATCTACTGGCTCCTTAACTCATTGAGTAAGGGTGTGGGATTGCTGGCTGGAAATCTCTGGGCATTAGTGATTGCACTCGGTGGCTTGCTGCTGCTGGCTATCAGAGAGCGGCTATTTACGAAGTAAATGATCAAACCATAGGGCCACTAGACAGACCGTGACCCCCCCCCCCCAGCAATGAGTGCTCTCTTTTCGTTTTGATGCTGCAGCCCGGCTGTCTTATCAGCTATGCTGGTGGTCTGTACCGTCGGTGCCGGCTGCGCTGGCTGAGAAATGCTGGGCGGCTCTACGGTAGGGTCTGGGGCATTAATGGCCGTATTCAGGCCACGCTTTAGGCCTGGCTCTGCGATGAGGATCATGTTGTTATATCCAGCTATCTGACCAATGCGAAGCAGCATGTCGCTGGGGGTCATATACAACCCCGTTCCAAAGACATAATTAACTTTTGAGCTCGCGTTTTGTAGCACGTCCTGATACTTTTTGATGGCCGTCGGGAGATCGACGGGCGCAGAGATGGCGTCTTCTACTAATGTCAGGAAATACTTCTGGGCATCAAACGCCGTTTCAGTTCCCATAATGCGTGTTCTAGTCTGCGCCTGGGCCCCTAAGATGGCCCACACATAGGTTCGAATGCTGTCACTTATTCGATCAACGCCAGGGTGAGTGAAGCCCTGTGACTTGTTAAGGACGAAAGCCCGCCAGGCGGAGTCAGCATGAATATCATCTTCCGAGATGTACTCTATGTGTAGTACATCGCGCGTTGTCTTTTGTTTAAACGCTTGTCGCTGTGGGTCATATATGCCACCTTGGCCGTCATTCAGGACGTGATAACCACTGTTCGTCCAGTAAATGTATACTACCCCCAACCCGTTATTCCTCCCGAACCGTCTCCAGTTATCATTCTGGGAAATCCCAAATTCTGCGCATATACGCTGATAGGCTCTTCTATCGTAGGTATTTTCAAATGCGGTCCAGCCCTAGTCTTGTGGTAGAGCCACACGCAATTCTTTGAGGATTCGACGAATCTGGTAGTAGACATGGAATATGAAGACGGCTCGCGATAGTGGGTCAGGGTCAGACAGATGCTCCTGCGCTGATACCCCACACCCCGCCGTGGCACACCATACAGCAAAGTTGAGTTGTTTTTGCCAGAATTGCATCGGCTCGCTGTACCAGGCTTGTACGATCTGGTCTGACTCCACGTATGGCAACCGGTATTTTTCAAACACATTGGGGAACTGTGTCGGAAAGGCTACTTGGAGGTTGACCAGTATTTCCACCTTCGTGAGATCCTTTATTTGCGCAAACGGGTATACCCCACCCGTCGGGTATTTGGCTTCCTTATTGAACTCGTAAGATGTCATTATTATTAGCTGTGCTAATATGTATCTCACACTTAGCAACGTCCAACATAGGGAACCCATCCCCCTCGACCCGATCCTAGACAATCGCGATGGTGACCTAGAGGTGGCTATCGTGGAATTGTTGTTCTATCCTGCTTGGGTTAATATTTCCGAGGAGCTGCAAAACAATTGGTTCAGATATGGTGACAAGGTTGTTACTATCCCCGATGGGTATTATGATGTATGCGCCCTCAACAAGCAATTCTTTGAGCCGCGGAAGCTCTCTCTTTCTCTTAACCCCACAACTGGCCTTCTAAGTCTCGGTGGTGTAAAATCGAGGGTGGACTTAGCGTGGGGAGGGCTAGGTGAGATTCTTGGGTTCGGGTTAAACTCTAGAAGTAGTGTGCTCAATGAGGTGTTTACATACCACGCGTCAAAGTGTCCTAACCTTATCATATATAAGGAGTTGTACATTCATCTCGAGGGGCTGTCGTCATATGAGAACCGTCATAATTCTCTTCCCTCCACACTCCTCCGGGCTGTGCCCGTTAAAAAAGAAGAATGTAATCAAGGCATACACGAGATTTTCTCTGTGCGTCATTATAAGAAGTTGGAGACTGGAACTGTTTGGGATATAAGACTATCGGTCCGAGATGAAATAGGTGGAGATGTACAGCTGGCATATCTAAGCTGTGTGCTCCACATCAGACATGGCTGCTCCGCCGGGTATTTACCGTCCTTATTGAACTCGTAAACAGCCATTATTAGACGTGCTAATATGTACATAACGTTTAGCAACATCCAACATGGGGAACCCATCCCCCTCAATCCGGTCATAGACAATCGCGATGGTGACCTAGAGGTGGCTATAGTGGAAATGTTGTTCTACCCCGCGTGGGTTAATATTTCCCGGGAACTGGGCAATAATATATTTAATGTTGGTGACGAGACTGTTATTATTCCATAGGAGTATTATGACGTATGAGCCCTGAACAAGCAATTCTTTGAGCCCCGCTCGCTTTCTCTAACGCTGAGCCCTGCAACTGGCTTTGTAAGGCTTGGGGGGCTTAAATAAAGAGGCAGAGATTTTCGGAGAGTTACCCGAGGCTCTTGGGCTCCCTACAATAGCCAACTTGCGTGCCACCGCGCGGAGGCTTTCTAACCTTATCATATATAAGGAGTTGTACATTCATGTCGAAGGGCTGTCGTCATATGAGAACCGTCATAATTCGCTTCCCTCCACACTCCTGAGGGCTGTGCCCGTTAAAAATGTGAAATGTATTCAAGAGAGACACGAGGTTTTCTCTGTGTCTCGTTATAAGAAGTTGGAGACTGGAACTCTATGCGAAATTAGACTTTCGGTCTGTGATTAACAAGGCAAAGCAGTGCCGCTGGCATATCTAAGTTGTGAACTCCACATCAGACAACACAATGGCTGATTCAGAAGGTCCAGGAAGGCATCGCCCAAGAGCATGCTCTACCCTAACCTTTGCTGATTTGGCCGACACTATTGGGTGGCTGGAGCCGGGTCATAATTACAAGGTCTATGGCCTCCAGCGCACTCCCCCGGGGGGTCTATGCTCGTGCCGCCATAGACCATACCGACGACGATGACTGGGATCTGCAGCTTGAGCTTCACACGGGATATACTCACCTCGAGCCCAATGGGATTCTTATCAGGTTAACCAACATGTGCAAGGCGTTTTGAGTTATCAGGCCTGCAAGACGGTCATACGCTCCAACAAGTCTCCTGTTGTGACCTACCAGTCGTTTCTGAAATAGCAGTGCACCAAGCCTCTCTTCTATGCAGTAGCGGTGACTGGGGCTAAAGCACAGGGGACTAGATACTGTTTAAAGGCCGCTACAGAGTTTAAAGCCGACCTTGATATGCTAGGTAAGCCTCCTAAGGAGTCAACCATCTAACTCGAGTTAGCTATTGGGGCTGCGGCGCAGACTGAGGTTGTCCCAGTTCTTCCTAGAGTCTCTCTTAAATGGAGTGCGTCAACATCCCCCAGGCATGTTGCTCTTGTAATCACTTCCGCTACCGACGTGACGTGGGCGGCCAGGACAACAGAGACGGACATTATAGTAGAGCTCGGTGAGGTTGCGGTGGATGAAACCATCTGTAATATCGTTACTGCTTTTGACGGCTTTTGTTCACTAAAGGGCCGATTAGAACAGTTCGCATTGAACATTTAATATCTCAGTTGAAGAAGTAGGAATAATTTTGACGCGCAAAGAATAATGACGCCCTATCCGTCATTTGATAATAGTGACAGCGGTACCTATCGCATTCAAGAGATTACCCGTCTTCGGAAGTCTCTGGAAGATGAAAGGGACAAACGGGCTGCACTGTATAAAAAAATCGGCGTGCCGTTAATGTATTAGACGCTGTGGACAGCGTGATGCTGGCGGCTAGCCTTGGTATGGGGGTGGGGGGTGTTGGGCTTCTCACCACCATTATCGCCACCACTGTAGTTGTTGGGCTCGAGATAGCTGCCCTAGCTTGTGGAATCATGTCCGCTGTGAGCAAGCTAGCGTCTCGCAAACTAACATCGAAAGATAAGAAACACGATGAAATTTGCACTCTGGCGACGGCTAAGCTTTCCAGTATAGCCGACCTTGTTTCAAAGGCTTTGGATGACGGGAGAATTACAGACGTGGAGTATAAAATAATTACAGCTGAAGAAAATAAATTTCACCAGTTTAAAAAGATATTCGGAGCAAGGCGCCGGCGGATCTGGACGAAGAGACAAAAAATCTCTCATTCTGAAAGGAAGAGTCGAGGTGCGGGCAGAATGCGTAAAAGCTATAGGGTCGAAATAACATGTATACAGGATCAGGACAGTTTGGAACCACCCTCCCCCCTATTCCACCGACCGATCCGCCACTGGATTTCAGTAATGCGCGAAAGTAATGAGCTTGATATACTCCTCAGATAAACAATGTAAAATTCTGAGGTATTTATGAACATTTTTCCCATTGCTTTTTTCCCCTTCTACTCCTCCTGTTGTGAATGTAGTTACAGGAGATCTCTTGGAATATATGTTGTGTTTTTTTGCTGATGAAGGCTAATCGCTGCAACGTTCTGTATGTATTGTAATTCTGTTATGCAAAGCTGCACTACTTTGTGTTGATGTAATGATATACAACTCACAGCAGTTGATTTCACTAATGCAGGCTATACAGTTGTAAAACACTTGACATCTCAAGTGGTTTTCTCAAGTGTGGTTTTTTTTCCCTCTGTCAACGCGCGTGTGTATTTAAGTGTGGGAGAGATGCTTTTCTGAAAGTGGCGTGTGTAAAGCTAGTAAAACCTGTGACCTCGGAATGCACAAGTTTGCTTTGTCTCATCCTTGGGTATCTCCCACAGGGGGTTGCCCCGACGAAAATTGCGTTACGCTCAGTACGTGTGTGTGTGTGCGTGTGTGTGCGTGAGTATGCGTGCGTGCGTGCGCGCGTGTGCGTGTGTATGGGTGCATGCGTTCATGCGTCTGTATGTGCACTCCGGGGCCCTGGGGGAGGGGCCCGGGCTGTGTGTGCGCGTGTGCGTGCGCGTGTGTGTGCATGCATGTGCGCGAGTGCGTGTGTGTGCGAGTGTATGTGTGCGTGCGTACGTGTGTATGTGTGCGTGCGTGTGTGCGCGTGCGTGTGTGTGCGTGCGTGTGTATGTGTGCGCGTGTGTGCGTGCGTGTGTATGTTTGTTCGTGCATGTGTGTGTGCGTGCGTGTGTGTGTGTGCATGTGTGCGTGCGTTTGGTACCCCCCATGTATACGGCTAAGGGGTGCCTGCGGGGTTCGTCGTGGTCCCTGGAGGTGTTGTTTTGGCTCCGCTCTGCTACCAGCGACCCCTCGAATGTGCTACCCCCTCCGCTAGATCTAAAAGCCAAATTATGTACCTACTGTTCTTGAGACATCTAGCAAACATTCCTTGATGAACTCGCCATCAGAAAATGGCTTGTTCTGTTTTACAATTCTGTGTGACAGCAGAAAACTAGCTTCAATTGCAGCATCTTGAATTGAAGACTGTTTAGTGAAAACAGTTTGCTGTTTCACCAAATTGTTCACCAACTCCAGGCATTTCCTTCCCAACCCTTCGGTTGTTAAATTGTATCCGAAATCGCAATGTTTTGTTTGCTAATGTCGTTTTAAATTGTACTCCATGAAGACAGACACTGACTCACGACACAACAAGCAAACTGATTTGCTACCAACTTTTATAAAACAGGACATAGTTGTCCATTAATCATTAAAACCACGGCATTCATCTTCAATATTACGTTTGTTATTGAAACTCATTGTTTTAATAAAATTCGAACAGTTAGAATTGTACAAATTTTCAAACGGAAATGAAACAAAACCTACTTCCGGCTGTGTGTGAAAATAAAATTCTCGGAAAACAAGTAGTCAACTCAGAATAAATTTCAGAAATATATCAAGACTGCTACAGCAAATAAATTAATTTGAACATTGTAAATGTCGAAATAATTTATAACAGCAAACAACTTTTAAATTTAATATTTTCTTGTAAATCACATCATTTTATTCTCCGGAGAAATATCTGTTTCTCATAAAATCATCCTTATTGAATGTTTCCATGTCGATAAAAATTTCTCTATTTGAAAATTGATACCCTTGCATAAATACCCCAATGGCTCGTGCATTCATCATTTATGCAGCAAAGTCCATCTTCTTGCCTTCTTGTGGCGGATTTGTTGTACCTAATAGGAGAAGGGGCGGCGACAAGTTATAGGCGCCGAGAAATAACCAGAACGCTCTAGATGTGTATGCACGAACATGTATACGCTGACATGTATGTGCATGCCTACACACCTAAATTCGCGTAAGATCACAATCTGCTCTTGAGAATGGAGCGGCTATCCATACTAAACAAAGACTAAAACCAATGCACTGGAATGCGGAGGGAATCAGCAACAAATAAATAGAACTAGAAAATACCTTGAATTAAGAAAAGGTACGCGTATGTTGCTTGCAAAAAACTCACCTCAACGAAAACGAAATGATGTCTGGAAAATTGCCAGTACTAAGGACACTACTTTCTGAACTTAGCAGTCAGCATAAGGTCACCATACAGTGGATACCATCCCAATGTGGAGTACCCGGAAACGACAGAACTGATCGATTGGCTAAGGAAGGAGCCTGATGTGTCCGTTACATACCACCAAAACAAAAAGTATGATCAAATCAGTCAGAAGGCCGCCAAAACCTGCTTAAGGCGACTATGACGTTACGGACAGACCAGAACGCACCTCAGAACAGGACACAATAGATTACGCAACCACATGTATACAAGATTCAAGATTGGTGAATCAGCCATGTGCACATTTGGGTTGAAGTCGCAGACAGCAGAGCACATAATCAAAGACTGCCCAAATTACAACATGTCTAGGCAAACCTTCTGGCCTAGAGAGATGACGGTGGAAGATAAAATCTATGGACTGCTGAGTGAACTAAAAATGACAGTTAAAATCATACAGATATAACATTGCAGTTATATACATATTTAAGGCTAACGAAAGAAGAAGACGAAGAATTACATTACGAAGGTCAATGACTGTTTACAAACATAGATCATTAGAAATAGGTTTTATCAAAAATGTTTAAACAATCATAACGTTACATGACATTCTGTAAAATTCAACACAACAAACTTAAAAACGCAGTAAAAATTTGTATTTCTAAGTGCCCTCGCGGGCCACATAAAATCAGTTGCCGGGCCGCATGCAGCCCGCGGGCCAAAGTTTGCCCCCCCCTCCCCCCCCCCGACTCCCCCCTCCGACTCTAATGTATGGTACCTATTACAGATTCCTATATCCGCGATAGGTATATATATATATATATATATATATATATATATATATATATAGTATAAGAGAAAAATGATCGGCCTAAAATAGGTGGCGGTTACGATGACTACGTCACTACTACTACTACCTTTAACAGTGTCGGTACATTTTATAGCAGAGACAATACATTGGCTGGAGTTTCCAATTATTTATTTAGTCAAATACATCGTAGAATATCAAATGACCATCGATCATACAAAAATAGGTGTTGTTGACTTCAAACTCCGATGGTAACTGTCTATATCTAACCCCGCGTCACAGCTTGAGCGTCCCTAGTTACCTTTCAACGGTATGCTCAACCGTGCCTAATCTTTTGCACACCACCTATTAACCCACTAACAGAGATGGTGCTCTGTTACATTCCTCCCTATCTTCAACAAGACTTTTCCCGAAAAGTCTTAATCCCTAATCTACTTATTCTACTTATTCTTTCCATCACTAAAATCTTAGCTTCAATGTTATTTTTCCCAACCCATCCTAAACCAGCCCCCTCTTAACCAGTGAGCTTTATTTCTTACCCTTTCTACTCCCTCGAGTCCACTTTTCCGCTTATCTCTTATAGCCAACCGCTATGTTCTGTTATAGATCTTCGTGAAGTGATACTTCTTCTTCGTTTCTGTATATGAGCCTACAAGGTTTTATTTTCAAAAAAAAAAAAAAAAAAAAAAAAAAAAACAGTTCATAAGGAATCACCTAGTTATTTCATTTCATATATACATATGTTCATCAAAACCGTTGGTATATAAACACAAATTTGCAACTTATCATGCGTTATGCAACTTCTCATTTTCTCTCAACATCAACGAAACAACACAGGATAGACATAAAAGATGGGGCGCGCACCCGGAACATAGCAAGAAGTAGTCAGACAAAGCAATCACATTTACCTCCTTTGCAATCACAAAAACTTTATAGAATAAAGTTTTATTAAAAAACCGCATCTTATAATCCATGTTTATAGACGTTGATCCAAAATTTCTTCCTTATATACTTAATATTAAAACCTGTAACATTTGTGCTGCCACCCACAACCATTCAAATAGTACTTTATGACTATATTTCCCATAGCTCATGTTCAATTATGATTAAACCATAAAAATAATATTGACAATGTTCATTTCATATGAACATACCTACCAATACCATACCCATGTTCTATGCTGACAACTACAGCTCTCTTTTTAAACCAATTAATGCTGCTTAACACAGCTCCTATTTTAATCCCCCACATTACTTCCCATGACTTCTTTTTCCGTCACTCACAGCTCCATCCCCAAGCATACTTCAGCCAAACCCCATCATCCCATCTGTTTCTATTCTTAAACATCTTTGAGATTCGTCGTTCATTTATTATGAACGTATCTAATTTATTTCTAAACTATTACAATATGTACTATCATCCCATAGCTTTATCTATCGCCATCTACTAAGCTCCCCAACATAGCCCTCGCTCCATGTTTTTCTAACTTTTGTTACTACTGAGAATGCAAATGTGTCTCTCTTGATAGTCTAGAGTCGTTTGCATTTTCTGAACGAACGATCCTAATTAGTATTATTGATCCCAGTTAACTCTTTACTCTAAACAAAACAATAACTGCTTGTGAACAAAATTTTAACAATTATTAACTTATTTGTAAACAAGGGTAAATACTATTCAATACACAAGACAATTCAACTAAAATCACAATTCAAGAGCAAACCGAAACGAAATCAAAACAGGATATCATACCCCCCCCCCCCCCCCAACGTTTTGAAGACAATTTTCATTCCCCTCATATTAAATAAAGGTAATCAACCAAATCAAAGAAAGACATTATTCAAAATAATATGACATACATGATGAAACAAAAGAAACCATTTTTAAATATATCCTATCTATTATTAGTCGCTTTTTTGGACTAATAATAAATTATTTATCTATTAAGAAAACTCAACAAGTCAAATCTCAAAATCAAATGGTAATAAAAAATACATCTTCAAGACCACACGAGAATTGACATCCATATTACCTAACTTATTACCAAAATATACAACATCATGTCTACTCACCAAGCCAACTCACAACAACTATTAACCAGGCTATTTGCTAATATGTTTCTATAATTAATCTGTAATTCACAGCTACCGTATTTCATCAATTACCAATTTCCTCTTTAAACCACAAAATTTTTATCCTCCTATCTGCAGCATATTCTATCAATCTATTTACCATATCCCCATTTTTTCAGTAATTCTAGATTTTTCTGTATAAGTGCCATCTCCACATCAATGTCTTCATTTTCCCGTAGAGAAACATTTTCCTTCATGCTACTATCTCCATTAGATTCTGAATTTTCATCCATTCTTTCTTCTTCATCTGTATGTCTGTTGCTAGCAGCCGCTAATTTTTTTCTTTCTATATCTAATCTAATCTGTCTATCATAGTTTCTTAACGATCTTTCGAGTAGTGGCATATCTTCGTCGCTTGATGAATTTTCTCTAATTCTCCTCTGTCTTTTAACTTCTCTATCTCTTAATCATTGCCATTCTATACGGTTTCAAACTAATTGGTGGGTGATATCCAGTGTCTATTTCCATAGTGACTGTTTTGGTCTTTCCCAATTCCAAGTCGTTAATTGCAAAAACATCTTGATTCTCTTTTACAAGTTTTTCTAATATTTCTTTATTTTCCGGTGGAGTTTTTAACTGTGCTAATAATTCTTGTTCTCTTGTTGTTTTGTCTACTGAATATATTTGAGATGTATGTTTTCTGAATGGATTGATCAATTCATCATTCCGCACGTTCCATCTTCTTCCACGTCTATTTCTGGTATTGATTCTTTCTATAGAGGTTTCTGAATAATTAATTCTCGGCATTTCTACTCTGTCTGTTGTTAATATACTGTTAAGATCATGTTCTACTTTGGTGATTACACATCCTCTGTACAATTTAATTTCCTTGCCTGTGTTGTTAATAATCATTACTGGAAAACTTAAGTGTTTGTCTAATGTCATTATTCCATCTGGAACTTCTAGACCAGGTTCATATATTACCTCCCTTTCCAACTCTGTTATTCTAACTGTATGTCCTATTAAATAATACGGATTTCTTTTCACTTTCGCCTGTATCAGATTAACCGTCTGTGGTTTTAAAGTCGTGGACGTTTTAACTCTAACCAGTGCTGATATGTGCATATCCTCTTCTAAATCTACATACACGCCCTGGAATCTTAACTTGTGTAGATCAAAAAAATGTCTTACACCATTTTTCAGTAAGAAGTCCCTACCTATAAGCATGTTCCTATTTAACTCTTTGACTACGTGAAAAAGGTGTCTTACATTGAATCCTCCTAACTGGAGATTTATCATTGTTTGGCCAACTACGTCTAAATTTTGTCCGGTAACAGAGTGAAGAGTGTCATGACTCCTGAATATTTTGCAATTTTTTATTATTTTGTATAAAAAAATTTCCATGATTACACTGACTTGAGCTCCCGAATCAATTAATGTTCAGATTCTATGTTACCCTATTTCTATTATGCATGAACTGGGGTCCCTTTTATTTATTGAAAACTGTTTTATTTCACCCAGTTGAGACCACTTTCTACTTGTCCTCCTATACCTATCATTAAAATCTTCCTTAATTCTTGGGACCTTGTTAATTTCCCTCTTACCGCTGGTCCTATTCAGTAAGTGGGATGCCGGTTTCCCTGGGTTCCTGGTCTTATAAAATTCCTCTGTCTTCAAAATTTCTGCTTGGTCTGCTATTAACATTTCTACTTTGTGTATTCAACTGAAGGCGAATGTTACCACAGAACCTAAAAATGTGTCCACGTTGACCGCAACCCCAACAGACTATATTTGTGTTACCTACCGTCTCTCTTATAGGATTTCTCATTTGTCTTCCTCTATCGTGAGCATTTTCATTACCTCCCTGCAGAGTTTGTATTTCTCCTCTTCTATTCCATCCGTACCTTGCTTTTCCAATCTCCATGGGCTCCTCAATTCTTTCTTCTCTATTACTTCCTATCTCTCGTCCTACTCTTAGTCTAAATCTTCTTCTCAAATTCTCTTCCTGTACAGCTATATCCACAGCTTGTGATAATCTCTTAGGGGTTTCTCTCATTAATTTAAACTTCAGTCCATCTGACTTTATACCGTCTGCAAAAATTCCGACCAACATCCTTTCTACCTCTTCCCCTCGTATGTTCTGTCCGATAAATGCTTCTTCAGCCAGGTTAATCAACCTAACAATAAATAATTGCACAGTTTCTCCAGTGTTCTGCTTGGATTGTCTTAACACTGAAAACGCATGCTGAGGATCTGTGATCTCAGCATACTTGTGGGCCAAGTCATCCTTAAACTGCTCCCATGTCTCATCTACTCCAGCTTCTAATTTTCTTCTAATGTGATCAGAAACCGGTGCTACAGTATCCTGATAAGCAATTTTCATCTTCTCCTCATCCGTCGCTGCTACTAAAAATGCATGTTTCTCTACCGAAGTGATCCATTTCTTGAAATCTCTCGCCTGCCAACTAAATTGTTCCATCTCTGTCCCTACTCCTTCTTGCTTTATTGCTGTGTTGAGTCTGCCTATTGCCGTGCCTACTCCAGTTAAAACCTGTGTTAACACAACTTGTTCCTCTGCCATGCTGAAATAGTTGTGCTATACAACTTATATAAACAAATTCACAATTATAATATAGTTAATATTTATCAATAAGTATACAACAACTGCAGGCGTATTTGAACTAGACAAGGGACGTAAGCATTTATTTTTCGTCCTGTACAAATCAAGAGTTCTAATTAATTAATTAATTTTTCTTAACACACAATGTTATGTTATATTAGTTAAATCAATTTCACTTATTATAACGCTATATTAGCTTAATCAATTACCTTAAATCAATTTCTTAAATACCGTTCATTGAAAAATCGTCCACGAGTCCACAAGGAAAGTCCAAATGGTGACAAGGCCAACCGGTGATTATTCTTGATAGTCAGACTTCATACATGCTTCATAGAAAAACGAGCGTGTTGTCTTCTTCGGTTCCATCACAGGGAAAGGAAAAACTTCTGGACTCTTCATTTCACCCATGGGCGGGCACCTCGGATTTTTGGCTTCTTTTCACCCCTAGGCGGGCACGTCTGGGTTGAAAAACGTTTCCGGAGCAATTTATCAGGCAAGTAAAACGAGTGGATGCTCAGGTTTGAGTGGCGTTCAAACAATCAAAAACTGCCTCCATCCTGGGCCATATTTAGCAAAATGTTTGAGTTGTATTAAGCAAGTAAGCTCCGGTAAGCAGGACTAGCAATGACCTCACTTCAGGCAGCTCAAGGACAACGGCTAGGTCACTCCAGGACACGATGATGGCAACTCTGACAAACAACCCAATTACACGATGGTAGCTCTGTCCAGCAGTTCATGATAGGATGTATGGCGGCTCCAACACACAGCCTCAGTAAAACGATTTGCGGTAGTGAAAATATGGGTTGCAACCTTTGACAAGTCCTGGATCACTTGACTGCGGCCTCTGACAAAGATTCACTCAGTCAGCAAAACTCGATAGGACTATATTGGAACGATATGGCCAGCATAACATCTGTTGTGGTAACGTGTTTGTTGTAGTAACGTAAAGCAACATGAGAAGGCGTTCAACAAAAGTCCTCCGCTGTGCCGTATACTTTTGTAGTACTTCACGCTGTGTCCTCGACAAGGCAAGTTCTGAGAGTCGGGATCACGGCACCAATTCTGCTGTATAACAGTGTCGGTACATCTTATAGCAGAGACAATACGTTGGCTGGAGTTTCCAATTGTTTATTTAGTCAAATACATCGTAGAATATCAAATGACCATCGATCATACAAAAATAGGTGTTGTTGACTTCAAACTCCGATGGTAACTGTCTATATCTAACCCCGCGTCACAGCTTGAGCGTCCCTAGTTAACTTTCAACGGGATGCTCAACCGTGCCTAGTCTTTTGCACACCACCTATTAACCCACTAACAGAGATGGTGCTCTGTTACATACCACGTCTACTACTACTACTACTACTACTACCACTACTACTACTACTACTACTACTACTACTACTACTACTACTACTACTACTACTACTACTACTACTACTACTACTACTACTACTACTACTACTACTACTACTACTACTACTACTACTAAAACTACTACTACAACTACTGCTACTACTACTACTACTACTACTACTACTACTACTACTACTACTACTACTACTACTACTACTACTACTACTACTACTACTAATAATAATAATAATAATAGTAACAATAACAAATGCTGTATCTGCTCCCCAGTACTGATGCTCGTCATCTCCAACTTGTCAACAACAACTTTGGCAGACATGTTGTCACGTTACTTCCACCTACAGCCAAACCCAAGACGAGGTCCCATCCGCCTGGGTCCACCCTGGGTCGACAAGTCCCAGGTATCATGCGCCAAAACCTGCGTGAGAAAACACGGGAACTGCACGAGCTTCCTGTTCAACTCCCACACGGGGCTGTGCACCCCAGGCGCCTACATCAACGAGAAACAGCCTCTCCCGAGCTCGGCCGAGGGCGATTTCTTCCAAAGCTTTTATTGTGACACATCAAAGGGCTTCAGTGTGAAAACTTACGGGAACTCTGTGGCCTGCGTCGCATTATTCCAGCAGCCTACCACTTACAGTAACGCAGACGCCGACTGTCAGAGCAAGGGCGCCTACCTGATGTCCGTGAAAACGTGGGAGAAATATGAGCTCATGAAATACAATGTCACCAGAAACATGGATGCTTGGGTTGGATGCGATGATATTCAGAATGAGGGCACCTACATCTGGAAGGAGGACGGGCAACAGATGACCCCGGAAGAGATCCGAGCTCTCTTTTATCCAAGGGAGCCTAACAATTACAATGGTGTTGAAGATTGCATCTCTTTTGCATACAACAAGAGGGGTCTCGTGGACCGCAAATGTGCGTTACATCAAAACTACGTTTGTCAGATGCCGTATCGTATATAGTGCTAGCTGCATGTGAGCTTGTGTCCATGCAAGTTGCTCTATATTATATAGTGCTGGGTGCATGTGTGCTTGTGTTTACCCTATAGTATATAGTGCTGGGTGCATGTGTGCTTGTGTTTACCCTATAGTATATAGTGCTGAGTGCATGCATGTGTGCTTGTGTTTACCCTATAGTATATAGTGCTGGGTGCATGCACGTGTGGTTGTGTTTACCTATAGTATATAGTGCTGGGTGCATGTGTGCTTGTGTTTACCCTATAGTATATATTGCTGGGAGCATGGGTGCTTGTGTGATACGCTATAGTATATAGTGCCGGGTGCATGCGTGCTTGTGTTTACCCTATAGTATCCAGTGCTGTGTGCATGTGTACTTGTGTTTACCCTATAGTATATAGTGCTGGGTGCATGTGTGCTTTTGTTTAACCTATAGTATATAGTGATGGGTACATGTGTGCTTTTGTTTAACCTATAGTATATAGTGCTGGGAGCATGGGTGCTTGTGTGATACGCTATAGTATATAGTGCTGTGTGCGTGTTTACTTGTGTTTACCCAATAGTATATAGTGCCGTGCGCATGTGTACTTGTGTTTAACCTATAGTATATAGTGCTGTGTGCATGTTTAGTTGTGTTTACCCTATAGTATATAGTGCTGGGTGCATGTGTGCTTGTGTGATACGCTATAGTATATAGTGCCGGGTGCATGCGTGCTTGTGTTTACCCTATAGTATCCAGTGCTGTGTGCATGTGTACTTGTGTTTACCCTATAGAATATAGTGCTGGGTGCATGTGTGCTTGTGTTTACCCTATAGTATATAGTGCTGGGTGCATGTGTGCTTGTGTTTACCCTATAGTATATCGTGTTGGGTGGATATGTGCTTGTGTGATACGCTACAGTATATAGTGCTGTGTACATGTGTTTACCCTATAGAATATAGTGCTGTGTGTATATGTACTTGTGTTTATCGTATAGTATATAGAGCCGGGTGCATGTGTACTTGTGTTTACCCTATAGCATATAGTGCTGCGTGCATGTGTGCTTGTGTTTACCCTATAGTATATAGTGCGGGGTGCATGTGTGCTTGTGTTTACCCTATAGTATATAGTACTGAGGGCATGGGTGCTTGTGTTTACCCTATAGTATATAGTGCTGGGTGCATGTGTGCTTGTGTTTACCCTATAGTATATAGTGCTGGGTTCATGTGTGCTTGTGTTTACCCTATAGTATATAGTGCTGGAAGCATGGGTGCTGGTGTGATACGCTAAAGTATATATTGCTGTGTCTTTGTGTACTTGTGTTTACCCTATAGTATAAAGTGCTGGGTGCATGTGTGCTTGTGTTTACCCTAAAGTATCTAGTACGGGGTGCATGTGTGCTTGTGTTTACCTTATAGTATAAAGTGCTGTGCGCATGTGTGCTTGTGTTTTCCCTATAGTATCTAGTGCTGGGTGCATGTGTGCTTGTGTTTACCCTATAGTATCTATTGCCGGGTGCATGTGTGCTTGTGTTTACCCAATAGTATATCGTGTTGGGTGCATGTGTGCTTGTGTGATACGCTATAGTATATAGTGCTGTGTGCATGTGTACTTGTGTTTACCCTATAGTATATAGTGCTGTGTGTATGTGTACTTGTGTTTACCGTATAGTATATAGTGCCGGGTGCATGTGTACTTGTGTTTACCCTATAGTATATAGTGCTGCGTGCATGTGTGCTTGTGTTTACCCAATAGTATATAGTGCTGGGAGCATGGATGCTTGTGTTTACCCTATAGTATCTAGTGCTGGGTGCATGGTTACTTGTGTTTGCCCTATAGTATATAGTGCTGGGTGCATGTGTACTTTTGTTTAACCTATAGTATATCGTGTTGGGTGCATATGTGCTTGTGTGATACGCTACAGTATATAGTGCTGTGTACATGTGTTTACCCTATAGTATATAGTGGTGTGTGTATATGTACTTGTGTTTACCGTATAGTATATAGAGCCGGGTGCATGTGTACTTGTGTTTACCCTATAGCATATAGTGCTGCGTGCATGTGTGCTTGTGTTTACCCTATAGTATATAGTGCTGGGAGCATGGGTGCTTGTGTTTACCTTATAGTATATAGTGCTGGGAGCATGTGTGCTTGTGTTTACCCTATAGTATATAGTGCGGGGTGCATGTGTGCTTGTGTTTACCCTAAAGAATATAGTATTGGGGGCATGGGTGCTTGTGTTTACCCTATAGTATATAGTGCTGGGTGCATGTGTGCTTGTGTTTACCCTATAGTATTTAGTGCTGGGTGCATGTGTGCTTGTGTTTACCCTATAGTATATAGTGCTGGAAGCATGGGTGCTGGTGTGATACGCTATAGTATATAGTGCTGTGTCTTTGTGTACTTGTGTTTACCCTATAGTATAAAGTGCTGGGTGCATGTGTGCTTGTGTTTACCCTATAGTATCTAGTGCCGAGTGCATGTGTGCTTGTGTTTACCTTATAGTATAAAGTGCTGTGCGCATGTGTGCTTGTGTTTCCCCTATAGTATCTAGTGCCAGGTGCATGTGTGCTTGTGTTTACCCTATAGTATATAGTGCTGGGAGCATAGGTGCTTTTGTTTACCCTATAGTATCTAGTGCTTGGTGCATGTGTGCTTGTGGTTACCCTATAGTATGTAGTGCTGTGTGCATGTGTGCTTGTGTTTACTCTATAGTATCTAGTGCCGGGTGCATGTGTGCTTGTGTTTACCCTATAGTATATATTGCTGGGAGCATGTATGCTTGTGTTTACCCTATAGTATATAGCGCTGGGTGCATGTGTGCTTGTGTTTACCCTATAGTCTATAGTGCTGGGAGCATGGGTGCTTGTGTTTACCCTATAGTATACAGTGCTGTGTGCATGTGATACGCTATAGTAGTATATCGTGTTTGATGCATGTGTACTTGTATGATTCCCTATAGTATATAGTGCTGGGTGCATGTGTGCTTGTGTTTACCCTATATTATATAGTGCTGGGTGCATGTGTGCTTGTATGATACCCTATAGTATATAGTGCTGGGTGCATGTGTGCTTGGATGATACCCTATAGTATATAGTGCTGGGTGCATGTATGCTTGTGTTTACCCTATAATATATAGTGCTGGGTACATGTGTGCTTGTATGATACCCTATAGTATATAGTGTTGGGTGCATGTGTACTTGTATGATTCCCTATAGTATATAGTGCTGGGTGCATGTGTGCTTGTGTTTACCCTATAGTATATAGTGCTGGGTAAATGTGTGCTTGTGTGATACGCTATAGTATATCGTGCTGGGTGCATGTGTACTTGTATGATTCCCTATAGTATATAGTGCTGGGTGCATGTGTGCTTGTGTTTACCCTATAATATATAGTGCTGGGTGCATGTGTGCTTGGATGATACCCTATAGTATATAGTGTTGGGTGCATGTGTGTTTGTGTGATACCCTATGGAATATAGTGTTTGGTGCATGTTTGCTTGTGCGATACCCTATGGAATATAGTGCTGGGTGCATGTGTGCTTGTGGGATACCCTATGGAATATAGTGCTGGGTGCATGTGTGCTTGTGCGATACCCTATGGCATATAGTGCTGGGTGCATGTGTGTTTGTGCGATAACCTATGGAATATAGTGCTGGGTGCGTGTGTGCTTGTGTGATACCCTATTTTAGACAGACGGTACTTCTTCTTACATCACTCTTCATCTCTCTCTCTCTCTCTCTCTCTCTCTCTCTCTCTCTTTCTCTCTTTTCTTTCGCTCTCTTTGCCACCCTTTGTCGCTCTCTGATTGTCAATCTTTGCCTGTCTCTCTCAATCTTTACTTCTCTCTCTATGCCTGTCTCTCTCTCTCTTTGTGTCTCTATCTGTCTCTCGTGTGTGAGATTATACTCCTTAATTGTTCAACGAGCAGTACGTAAATCTCCTGCCGGCTTGCTAGTCGAGTCGCAGATTAAGGACTGGAATGCCAGATGGCATTATTTCAGTTCAGAGAATGGTTTGTCACGTGGTATTATTTCAGTTCATAGACTGGTATGTCATGTTTCATTTATTTTTCAGTTCAGAGACAGGTTTGTCATGTGGCATTATTTGAGTGTAGAGACTAGCATGCCATAAGAGATTATCTGAGTTAAGTGACTGGTATGTAGGGGGCTGAGTGGTCTCGAGGTATGGTGTCCGCCTCGAGTGCTGGGGGTCCCGGGTTCAGGCCTCGGTGAGGACCGGGATTTTTTTAAAAACTCCACCAGGACTTTAATAAAAATTTCCCCTGGTCTCTGGGTAGTGAGATCGGACGCCCGTTTGTATTGTTGCGCACGTAAATAATCCCTTGGCAGTTGGAAATTGAAAAAAATAGTAGCCTAACGGCGCTGCCCGGGCAAAATTTCGAGGTAAAAATCTATCCAAAGTATTTCAGGATCCTCGCCGATGTAATGGAGTTCGTGCATTGAGCTGAGTTTCTCCAGACTCAGGTTTGAGTTAGAAGGAAAACGGAGCACTTATGGGTTAAACCGTGTGCTAAATAAACTAAACTAAACTGGAATGTCATGTGATATTATTTAACGTTATGAGAAGAAATAAATAGGATTACTCGGTGACAGCTGGCAATATTGAGGGGAACTGAACAATGGGAAGACAAAAATGGCTTGGCCACGTGGTATGGTCGAGACAAAAACACCGAGCTGATCCACAACTCGAGTGGTCGAGTGAGATGGCGAAACATTACCGCCCACCCAGACCGGCATGGCACATGATGAATGAATGAAGCGCTTTCTCTCCCTCTCTAAGTGTGTGTGTGTGTGTGTGTGTGTGTGTGTGCGTGCGTGCGTGCGTGTGGTAATAGCCCTGCCACTACCAGCCGTCTGCTGCAGCTTTGCCCAACGTGTAGAGATGATCCCCGACAAACATGAGCACATCAAGTAACTGGCTTCCATCAACGCCATAGGGAGTGTCAGAACCTGGCTACTGCTTCCATAAACACTGTAGGTAGGGTCAGAACCTGGCTACTGCTTCTATTAACATTGTAGGTAGTGACAGAACCTGGCTACTGCTTCCATCAACACTGTAGGTAGTGTCAGAACCTGACTACTGCTTCCATCAACAATGTAGGTAGTGACAGAACCTGACTACTGCTTCCATAAACACTGTAGGTAGTGACAGAACCTGGCTATTGCTTCCATTAACATTGTAGTGAGTGACAGAACATGGCTACTGCTTCCATCAACACTGTAGGTAGTGACAGAACCTGGCTACTGCTTCCGTCAACTCTGTAGGTAGTGACAGAACCTGACTACTGCTTCCATCAACACTGTAGGGAGTGACAGAACCTGGCTACTGCTTCCATCAACACTGTAGGTAGTGACATAACCTGACTACTGCTTCCATCAACACTGTAGGTAGTGACATAACCTGACTACTGCTTCCATCAACACTGTAGGTAGTGACAGAACCTGGCTACTGCTTCCATCAACACTGTAGGTAGTGACAGAACTACTTATTTTGTTAAAGTTTGACTTAGCTGCTGTTGCCCAAGCTGCAATGCCATATTCCAGTACTGGCCTCACCCGTCCAGTATATACCTGGCTACTGCTTCCATCAACACTGTAGGTAGTGACAGAACCTGGCTACTGCTTCCATCAACACTGTAGGGAGTGACAGAACCTGGCTACTGCTTCCATCAACACTGTAGGGAGTGACAGAACCTGGCTACTGCTTCCGTCAACACTGTAGGTAGTGACATAACCTGACTACTGCTTCCATCAACACTGTAGGTAGTGACAGAACCTGGCTACTGCTTCCATCAACACTGTAGGTAGTGACAGAACTACTTATTTTGTTAAAGTTTGACTTAGCTGCTGTTGCCCAAGCTGCAATGCCATATTCCAGTACTGGCCTCACCCGTCCAGTATATACCTGGCTACTGCTTCCATCAACACTGTAGGTAGTGACAGAACCTGGCTACTGCTTCCATTGAGCGAGTTCGGAGTGCCAACGAGCAGACGTGGCATGTAAGGGTAGCATGCTTGCCTACCGACCTGGAGGCCATGTGTTCGGATGCAGATCTAGGCGGGGATCCTGTGACCTCCCAGGTGTACAAAGCGTGCTATCATTACCATCATCTGGTGGCGTGTCGTGTACAATACTTTGACCCTAGAACATTCTTGTAACGTGCCTTTCTATAATCAGCCAGACGTCCTGCCACTGTTACTGTTGTGTATCAATTTTTCTGTCACATGGTAAGCCCATCTACATCGTACGCCCATCTACATCGTAAGCCCATTTACATCGTATGTCCATCTACATTGTAAGCCCATCTACATGGTAAGCCCATCTACATCTTATGCCCATCTACATTCTATGCCCATCCACATCGTAAGCCAATCTATATTGTAAGCCCATCTACATCGTAAGCCCATCTACATCGTAAACCCATCTACATAGTAAGCCCATATACATTGTAAGTCCATCTACATAGTAAGCCCATATACATTGTAAGTCCATCCACATCGTAAGCCACATAAACTGTAAGCCCATCTGCACGGTAAGCCCATCTATATAATATGCCTATCTATATTGTAAACCATCTACATCATAAAACCATCTACATCGTCAGCCCATCTACATTGTGATCTTCCCCTTCTTATAATGCCAACAATATACCACAACCATATTGTCAGCCACACACAACCATATTGCCAACCACACAACCATATTGTCAGCCACACACAACCATATTGCCAACCACACAACCATATTGTCAGCCACACACAACCATATTGCCAACCACACAACCATATTGTCAGCCACACACAACCATATTGCCAACCACACAACCATATTGCCAACAACATTCCACAACTATCTACAAATAACATATGTCTTGAAAGTCTCAACAAAATTCAAATACATATTACACTCATATTTTATTTAAATATCGCAACAAAGTTATACAGGTCAAAAAAGACAGATCTTCTGTGTGCGTAAAATCCACAAGTTTACACAGATCTGTCTAAAACAAGGTGGTGTTCACACTGGAGATGTTTTATGGCACAAGTCTTCATGAAAGCACCAAGATGCACACACACAATGTTCTCAGGGAGCTCGCTGGCGGTAGTGTCATCAATGCCATGTTTGGCGCCTGGCTCGTCGCTTGCCAAAGTGGGTAATTCATTGGTCACATATTCCTGTTGGCTCTCCGACCTATATAGTTTGATGGGGCTTCGATATTTCACGTCTGTAGAGCGAAACTACCTCGGGGCAAATGTAATACTTTTATGTGAGATAGAAGAAAAAGCAGCGGCTGCAGCAGGATATAACAATATGAATTGGAAACAAATAGGCATATTTAGCTCCTGTGAGAGGAATATATCTATCACACACACACAAACACACACACACACACACACACACGCACGCACGCACGCACGCACGCACACACACACACACACACACACACACACACACACACACACAGAGGGTTACGTTAATTATTTTCCAAGAAGTAAAAGACGAGTGGAAGCGAACCTGTCTTCTCAATCTCGTTAAACCGCGATCTAGTATATGCGAAGACTAAACACCCCTGAGGCAGTATCTACTAGATACTAGATGTATATCTTCTGCGTATCATGAACTGTAAATGTTGAAAATACGTGCAGATATGACATGTCTGTCAATGTGCTTAGGATATTCATGGCAGTTTTCACATAGCACAGTTTAACACTAGGTCTAACACGCTCAGTAGTTTGCCATTGGTTTCTGCGTTATATACATGGACAATACAGTCAGCAGAGAAGGACTTTGGAAGATTATGGCAAAATATGGTTGTCCACGAAAGTTTGTCCAAATAGTGCGGCTATTTCATGATGGCATGCAGGCAAGAGTACAGGAAAATGACGAACTGTCTGAACGCTTTCCTGTCACCAATGGAGTGAAGCAAGGATGTGTCCTGGCACCAACACTGTTCAGCCTCATGTTTTCAGCCATGCTGATGAATGCCTTCGAGAACGACGACATTGGAATAGACATCAACTACCGCATGGATGGCAAGTTATTCAATCTCAGAAGGCTGAAAGCTAAAACCAAAATTAACAGCGACACCGTCAGAGAGCTCCTGTTTGTGGATTATTGCGCTCTGTACGCCAACTCAGAGGCGGACATGCAACATAATGTTTCAGCTTTCTCACATGCCTGAGCCAACTTTGGGCTCAATATCAACTTGGAGAAGACTGTAGTTATGTACCAGCCAGCTCCAGGGAATAATCACACTGTGCCGAATATCAAAGTGAATGATCATAGGCTAAGTGTTGTGGACAAATTCACCTATCTTGGCAGCACTGTGTCACAAGCTGCCACAATTGATGACAAAGTGAATGCAAGAATCTCCAAGGCCAGTGCAGCCTTTGGCAGAATGTATGGGACAGAACTGGAATAAGCCTGCAAACAAAGCTAAAAGTCTTCAAAGCAGTTGTATTATCCACACTGCTATATGCTTGTGAAACCTGGACTGTTTATCAGCGACACGCTAGGAAATTAAACCACTTCCACACAGTCTGCCTAAGGAAGCTACTGAAGATTAAATGGCAAGACAAGATTCCAGACACTGAAGTCCTTGAAAGAGCATCCATGCCCAGTATCCACACTCTACTGATGAAGAATCAGATTCGCTGGGCTGGTCACTTGACTCGCATGCCAGATAAAAGGCTCCCTAAACGAATTTTTTACGGCGAACTGCGTTGTGGTAAACGCTCCCAAGGTGGCCAGAGGAAACGCTTTAAAGACACTCTGAAAATTTCACTGAATGCTTTTGGAATTCATCATGACACCTGGGAGGCTGCAGCCAGAGACCGAAATTCGTGGTGTGCATCATTACGCAAGGGTGCAGTCATATGTGAGGCAACCAGGACTGCAAGCGCTGTGAAGAAAAGGCAGGACAGAAAAACCACTGCAGGAAATCCTCCTCCAGAAACGTCAAGCATTCCTTGCCCACATTGTCAAAGAACATTTCGAGCCAAAATAGGCCTTATCAGCCATCTTAGAACCCACGGCTCCATACTTTCAACCCCACTGGATGAAATGAATGGTCATCATCATTCTTGATGGACAAACACCATAACATATACATGGACAAGATAATTCTGGTATGTTACATACATGGACAACGTGTTTGTTGTATGTTACATACGTGGACAACGTGTTTGTTGTATGTTACATACGTGGACAACGTGTTTGATGTATGTTGCATACATGGACAACGTGTTTGTTGTATGCAATATACACGGACAAGGCATTTGTTGTTTGTTACATACATGGACAAGGTATTTACTGTATGTTAGATACATAGGTAATGTGTTTATTGTATGTTATCCACATTGACAATGTATTTGTTGTATGTTAAACACACAGGCAAGGCATTCGTTGTATGTTATACACATAGACAGGGTATTTGTGTATGTTATAAACATTGACATAGTATTTCTTGTATGTTGCATACATGGGCAAGGTATATGTTGTATGTTATATACTTGGATAATGTATTTGTTGTATGTTATATACTTGGATAATGTATTTGTTGTATGTTATTTACATGGAAAGGTACTAGTATGTATAATTTTGTATGCTGTACACATTGATAAGGCACTTGTTGTAAGTGATAAACATGAACAAGTTTGTTGTATGTTATATATATAACCAAGGTATTTGATTATGTTGCATACGTGGACAAGGTATTTGTTGTATCTTATTTACATGGAAATGGTACTTGTTGTATGCTATAATATATATATATATGTATATATATATATATATATATATATATATATATATATATATATATATATATATATATATATATATATATATATATATATATATATATGGATGAGGCATTTGCTGTATGTGATATACACCGACAAGACTTTTGTTGTATGTAATATACGTTGAAAAGGTATCTGTTCTATTTCATATAAATGGACAAGACATGTTGTATGTGATCTACAAGAACAAGGTGTTTGTTGTATGTTACATACATGGATAAGATATTTGTTGTATGTGATACACATGGACAAGATATTTTTTGTATGTTATATACATGGACAAGTTATTTGTTGTATGTCTTGTTTGTTGCGCCAATTATTGACTTTGTTGTCATTTACTTATGTTTGAATGAAAATAATTCTAATTTATGTATGAAAACCAATGATCGCTGTATAAAAACCAAACTTCGCTGTAAAAAGCCAAAGTCCGCTGTATAAAACCCAAAGTTCGATGTTTAAAAACTAAAGTTTGCTGTATAAAACCATAATTCATGTATAAAAAACATAGTTCCCTGTATTACAAAATATAGTTGCGTGTATAAAAACAATGTTTTCCATATAAAAGCCATGGTTCCCATATAAAAAAGTAATAGTTCTCAGGATAAAAGCCACATTTCCCTGCATAAAAGCAATATTTCCGTGTATACAAGTCATAGCTTTCTAACAGCCACAGATCTCCGTATAAAAACCAAAGTACCCCAATAGAAAGTAAAAGCCACATTTCTCGAGCATGTATAAAAGCCAATCTCTTGCTTGTCTAAAACCCATAATTCTGGCGTCTGTTATTACAGTCTCTTGTGTTCGTGTACGTGCACCCACAATTCCGTGTAGGCCTTCCTGCTGAACTGGCCGGGCCGAGTGGAGCGGACAATCTCCCTGACCATAGCGCTGGTAAATTCTGCTTGGGTTTCATCCGGGCTCCTTCTCGGACTGGGCGTTCTCAGCCTTTTGTCAGCACCTTTCCTTGGAGCTTTCCCCTTGTTGTCGCAGTCAGATGTGTCCAGCTCGTCAGCGTGTCCATCTGTAGGGTCTGTCCACGCTTTGATGCAAATACCTGTCTGACCAACTTGCAAAATGTAGGCAACACTCCTTTTACTGGTTTACTGTTCGCTTGAGGCAACTCTGTAGCTGGCGTAATGTCTGCCTGGGGCAACTCGCTCGCTGGTTTCATGTCTCTCTGGGACAACTCTGTAGTTGGTTTAATGTCTTCCTGAGGCAACGCTGTATGTAGCTGGTTTAATGTCTATCCAGGCCAACTCTGTAGCTGGTTTAATGTTTGCCTGGAGCAACTCTGTAGCTGGTTTAATGTTTGCCTGGAGCAACTCTGTAGCTGGTTTAATGTCTTCATGTAGCAACTCTGTAGCCGGTTTAATGTTTGCCTGGAGCAACTCTGTAGCTGGTTTAATGTATGCCTAGAGCAACTCTGTAGCTGGTTTAATGTATGCCTGGAGCAACTCTGTAGCTGGTTTAATGTCTTCATGTAGCAACTCTGTAGCTGGTTTAATGTATGCCTGGAGCAACTCTGTAGCTGGTTTAATGTCTTCATGTAGCAACTCTGTAGCTGGTTTAATGTCTTCATGTAGCAACTCTGTAGCTGGTTTAATGTATGCCTGGATCAACTCTGTAGCTGGTTTAATGTTTGCCTGGAGCAACTCTGTAGCTGGTTTAATGTTTGCCTGGAGCAACTCTGTAGCTGGTTTAATGTTTGCCTGGAGCAACTCTGTAGCTGGTTTAATGTATGCCTGGAGCAACTCTGTATCTGGTTTAATGTCTTCATGTAGCAACTCTGTAGCTGGTTTAATGTATGCCTGGAGCAACTCTGTAGCTGGTTTAATGTCTTCATCTAGCAACTCTGTAGCTGGTTTAATGTCTTCATGTAGCAACTCTGTAGCTGGTTTAATGTATGCCTGGAGCAACTCTGTAGCTGGTTTAATGTTTGCCTGGAGCAACTCTGTAGCTGGTTTAATGTTTGCCTGGAGCAACTCTGTAGCTGGTTTAATGTTTGCCTGGAGCAACTCTGTAGCTGGTTTAATGTCTTCATGTAGCAACTCTGTAGCTGGTTTAATGTATGCCTGGAGCAACTCTGTAGCTGGTTTAATGTATGCCTGGAGCAACTCTGTAGCTGGTTTAATGTTTGCCTGGAGCAACTCTGTAGCTGGATTAATGTATGCCTGGAGCAACTCTGTAGCTGGTTTAATGTTTGCCTGGAGCAACTCTGTAGCTGGTTTAATGTTTGCCTGGAGAAACTCTGTAGCTGGTTTAATGTTTGCCTGGAGCAACTCTGTAGATGGTGTAATGTTTGCCTGGAGCAACTCTGTAGCTGGTTTAAGGTTTGCCTGGAGCAACTCTGTAGATGGTGTAATGTTTGCCTGGAGCAACTCTGTAGCTGGTTTAATGTATGCCTGGAGCAACTCTGTAGCTGGTTTAATGTTTGCCTGGAGCAACTCTGTAGCTGGTTTAATGTTTACCTGGAGCAACTCTGTAGATGGTGTAATGTATGCCTGGAGCAACTTTGTAGCTGGTTTAATGTTTGCCTGGAGCAACTCTGTAGATGGTGTAATGTATGCCTGGAGCAACTCTGTAGATGGTGTAATGTATGTGCCAACGAGCACTTGCCGACGTGTGCTAGGGACATTAGGATGCTGCTACGTTGACAATTATTGTATGACGTACGTTGACACACAGTGAACACAACTCGTTGCCTCAACGTTATAGAATGGCATCATGTATTACCTTCTCCGTTACACAATCAATGCTCAGTCTACATATTGAATCTTCTACACACTCAACGTTCAGGTTACATATGGTATCTTAATCACTCATCGTAGTACGGCCTTGCTATCCAGGCTAATTATTCCTACGCTATTGCACACACTACTACTGTCTAATCCCTACTTACGCCAGCTTCCGTGTGTTGCCGGGGCCCATAAGGGAAGCAAAAAATAGCAACACTGTAGCCTACCACGCATGTCGTAAGAGGCGACTAAGGAGGCTTGATGGTTCCGTCGCCCTGCTACTGAGTGAGTGCGTGGCGCGACACTATGAGCTGTGAGTTTCGTGTGAAGTGCTTTTGAATCTGCCCGAGGTATTTTGGAACGTGACTGCATGTTCGGAGCGATGGTAGACTAGATGGCTATGTCCCACAGTTGACCGGTTGTTCTTCTGGTTGACTGCCACTGCCATCGACGATGAACTGTATATTCGTGGACTGTGTGGGTGAACATCTAGGAAACATCCAGATGGGAAAATGACTGCCGATTCCATCACAGATGAACTGGGTGTTTCGTTGGGGACTATTGTGTTGACATTCTGGCGGCTGCATTATGCACAGTGTATCTGTGCGGGCTGTTGTTTGTCGAGACTCCTGTCTTTTCCACTTTTCACATTGGGCAATGGGGAGCATTTTGAGTGATGTTCACTGGCACAGGAACGGAACATAATGGGGACAACCCGTTGCTATGAGGTTGAAACTACGACTAACTAACTAACTAACTACATACGCCAGTCCTGATCGACGTGGCCGCAGGCGCTTACATTTACAGGCCGTCAACTCCCGCACACTACACAGCTGGACTTCGTGATGTAGAACTAGCGTGTTCGACCGCCTGGTCGCGGTACACATGATCTTAGTAACTATGTCACTCTGTCTCCCTGCAGTGCAGGCGTTTATTTAACATTCATAGTTGGGTCTCTGTCCACCTCTTCATAGTATAACGCTGGTCTGTCGATTTCTGTGATGTGAACATGGCTGCGTTTTCCCGGCAGACTGAATTCTCCACTCCTCTCTAACCGCCCGCCCAACACATCACGTGGCCTCAGCTCGCGATTCTATTGGCTCTTTCAATCTTTACCGTCTCCCTCTCAGCGATCCTTATCGTGACCAGTTGTTACAACTAACAACTGTTAGCTGAGTTGTTATCCTAATAACTAGACTTATGGCAGTCTGCCTGGGGCAACACTCTCGCTGGTTACATGTCTGCCTGGGGCAACTCTCTCGCTGGTTATATAACTGCCTGAGGCAACTCTCTCGCTGATTACATGTCTGCCTGGGGCAACTCTCTCGCTGCCTACATGTCTGCCTGGGGCAACACTCTCGCTGGTTATATGTCTGCCTGGGGCAACTCTCTCCCTGGTTACATGTCTGCCTCGGGCAACTCTCTCGCTGGTTATATGTCTGCCTGGGGCAACACTCTCGCTTGTTATATGTCTGCCTGGGGCAACTCTCTCGCTGGTTACATGTCTGCCTGGGGCAACTCTCTCGCTGGTTACATGTCTGCCTGGGGCAACTCTCTCGCTGGTTATATAACTGCCTGGGGCAACTCTCTCGCTGGTTACATGTCTGCCTGGGGCAACTCTCTCGCTGGTTACATGTCTGCCTGGGGCAAATCTCTCGCTGGTTACATGTCTGCCTGGGGCAACTCTCTCGCTGGTTATATAACTGCCTGGGGCAACTCTCTCGCTGGTTACATGTCTGCCTGGGGCAACTCTCTCGCTGGTTACATGTCTGTCTGGGGCAACTCTCTCGCTGGTTACATGTCTGCCTGGGGCAACTCTCTCGCTGGTTACATGTCTGCCTGGGGCAACTCTCTCGCTGGTTATATAACTGCCTGGGGCAACTCTCTCACTGGTTACATGTCTGCCTGGGGCAACTCTCTCGCTGGTTACATGCCTGTCTGGGGCAACTCTCTCGCTGGTTTAATGTCTGCCAGGGGCAACTCTGTAGCTGGTGTAATGTGTGCCTGGGACAACTTTGTAGCTGGTTTAATGTATGCCTGGGGCAACTTTGTAGCTGGTTTAATGTATGCCTGGGGCAACTTTGTAGCTGGTTTAATGTCTGCCTGGGGCAACTCTGTAGCTGGCTTAATGTATGTCTGGGACAACTCTGTAGCTGGTTTAATGTCTGCCTTGGACAAGTCTGTAGCTGGTTTAATGTCTGGCTTGGACAAGTCTGTAGCTGGTTTAATGTCTGCCGGGGGCAACTCCTCAACTGATGAACTGTTCTTGAGAAATACTGCATCTGCTTTAGGGCCCTTAGACAGCTCCTCAACTTCACTTTTGTCCATATTGCATATTTCTTTACATGCTTTACTGTCCAGCTTGGACATTTCTTTACCTGTTTTACTGTCCAGCTTGGACATTTCTTTAGCTGTTCTACTGCTCATCTTGGACATTTCTTTAGCTATTCTTCTACAAATAAGGAGAGCGTGGCCTGAAATCGTCGAACCAAATAAGGAAGACGTGGCCTGAGTTAGTGGAAGCAAATAAGGAGGGCGTGGTCTGAGTTTGAGGCAGCACATAAGGAGGGCGTGGCCTGAGTTTGTGGAAGCAAATAAGAAGGGCTTGGCCTGAGTTTGTGGAAACAAAATAAGGAAGACGTAGCCTGAGTTCGTGGAAGCAAGTATAGAGGGTGTGGCCCGAGATCGTGGAGGCTTAGACTCAGATGGGAAATAAAAGGGCAGAAGAGTTCTGCAAACACCAGCGCCGACCAGGGACATTGAAAAGCTACTTGCCGAAATAAAAGAGACCCAGAAAAACATAAAACAAGAGGTGGAGAACATGGTGGAGACAACAAAGAAGAACCAAGAGATACTACAAGCAATACAAGCCGAGAGAAAACTGTTACAAATTGAGAGGGATTCAACCCAAATTAAACCAACAGAAGACACGGTAAAGAAAACCAGAAAAACCATACTATGAAGATCAACAAGAAAGCATCCTAAAGCTGCTCAAGACAGTACATAAAAAGGATGCAAAAAGACGCAGGATGAAGCCCAGCCAAAGATCAATGTGAAACCTCAAGAAAAAGCCAGCAACCCTTTCACATTTACGAATACATTCAAGGGGAAAACCAGTCTTCAATCGGAAATGTGACACAAGCCTAGTCAGCCTAGATGCGATTACCTGACTAGTCCGAAGAAGATATAGAAAATGCATCCAACTTCACCAGGGGACAACTACAAGAAAGCATCATCTGACGAGCCAAAAGCAAATGCCGACAAAATAATCCGTATAAAGAGATTCACGTTAACGAAAGACTAACCAATCCGAACCAGACATCACTCGTAAGAGCACACAAGATAACAACAGGGAAGAACCATACACAAATCTATGGATCTCCACTCTAACCAACGCTGAAGAAGCAGGCTGAAAGAGACCGAGTTTGGAATTTTTGTTTTTGAATCAAGCAAGCAGGCAAGAAAGCTGCCGAGCGTGTCGTGGGAGCCACTAAGGAAGTTTGGTTCGGGACCATCTACCTAATTCCGCTGAAAACCTTGGCTACAAAATTTAATCAGTCTTAGAATATGTTCTGGGGAAACAGACAAAGAGCGTTCTTGTTCACAAGGTAAAGTATAGGGAGACAGGGGAGGCGTGGGTAACAGTGAAAGTATGGTGGTTGGGAAGGGTGTTGATTTGTGGAGTAGATGGTTGAGAAGTGGTAGAAGCTGTTGCAGTTGTAGTAGAAGCGGTGGTGGTGGCAGTAATAGTTATTATAATAATAGTGGCGTTAGTAGTAGTGGTGGTGATAGTAGGTGTTGTTATACTAGTAGTGGTGTTGGTAGTAGTAGCAGCAGTAGTAGTAGCCGTGTAGGTAGTAGTAGTAGTAGTAGTAGTAGTAGTAGTAGTAGTAGTAGTAGTAGTAGAAGTAGTAGTAGTAGTAGTAGTAGTAGTAGTAGTAGTAGTAGTAGTAGTAGTAGTAGTAGTAGTAGTAATAGCAGTGGTGGAAGAAGAACAACAAGAACAAGAACATGACGATGAGGAAGGCCTCTTGGAATTGTGTGTAGAGTGCAGAAGAACGGGTTGATCATGACAGCTCGGTATGAATGGTGCCGCATGTAGTGACAAGAGGATCTAGCTGACAGCCAAATCTCAGAGATAGGTCAGACGGACATATAATCAGACTGCTACTCATATCATTAGTACAGGGACTCTTCGCTGACTGTTGCAGATGAGAACGGATCACATATAGGAATGACCCGAGTGATGTGATATCGGTTCTTGCCTAAACCTACTCATGGAAGTGTAACATCATGTACATCGGTGAGTTAGTTAGTTTGTCGACAGATCATCCTTATTACATATCAAACCATGTTTGGATCCTCTCCTCAGTAAATCCCCCAGCGTGTAGCGGCTAACGACATCAGTCCTGTGTTTGTTTATTAATCTTCTTCGCCTTCCTACATAGCGTTATTGTCTGGCCCCACCTGTTTTAAATTGATGTTCTCCCAGTATGACTACGGTTGTAGATTCATAGTCATCACTTGGTTCTCGCAAAAGTCTGACTTCTCGTAGAGCATTCACTATATCAGCCTAGTCCATGGCTCGTCCGCCCTCCACAGTAGCCTTACCCGCAAACATACATCTTTTAGAACGATAGTATATGTTATGTCTTTAACACGCAAGTCTCTTTTGCACGTCGTGTAAAGTTACTTTATAATAAAGGAGCGTTTGTGGTGGTTCTCTGGCATCGGATGGAGAGTCCATTTGAGCAGATGACGTTTTCGTTTCTGGAAAGACTGGCTTAGACAGGAGCGAATAGAGCCCCTAGGGGATGCTTGTAGAGTAGAACGACAGTCAATTCTCATTGATTCTGGATTAATCCTCATGGAAACTCTTCGTGGCTTTCCGTATTCAGTTGGTCAGGCAACGAGAGGAGAAGCACTAGAACATATCGTGGAACAATCAGGGGTAAAAGAGAGAGAACTACACCGGAAGACACGATGCTGATGAGCTCAGACGATGATGAAGGTGAACAATATCACTAGACTTGATTTTGAAAACGAAAGACGTAGATCTTTGGAAACACATAAATGCAAACGCCATTTGGCAGGATGACTGATGATAATCGTAGATGTATCGCGAGGACTATAACTTCTTCTCTTCTTCTTCTTCTTCTTCTTCTTCTTCTTCTTCTTCTTCTTCTTCTTCTTCTTCTTCTTCTTCTTCTTCTTCAGCGTTCCGAGCCATTGAGGTTCTTTGCTGCAGATACAAGCCGTCTCCATTCGTCTCTCTGGTTGACCGTCTCTTGCAAGTCGTTGATTCCAAGTGCTTGTAGATCTGTATGTATATTATCTCTCCACCGTCTTCTTGGTCTACCTCGGGGTCTACGGTCATGTATTTCTTTAGTGTAAGCGAGTTTTGTTTCCCTATTATCTTCCATTCTTTCTATATGCCCCAGCCATTGCAGTCTATTAGCCTTCATGATACCAGTGATTAGGGGGGAAACAGATCATAAATATCTTTGTTGCTTCTTCTTTTTCACTCTCCACTTTGTGTATCCCTAATGGGCCCAAAGATGCGTCTTAAGATTTTGTTCTCAAAGGTTTGTAACAAGGCTTCGTCTCCTTTAGTTGTACTCCAGGTTTCAGAGCCATACAGCACACCTGGTCTGATCAGTGTTTTATAAATTGTGACCTTGGTGTTACGAGATAGCACATTTGAGTTTAGCAGGTATTGTAGTGCATAGTATATCTTATTTCCAGAGTTGATTATAGCTTGTGTTTCTTCCCTTTTTAATGTTGGAGCAGTTGAACATTGTACCCAGGTGTTTGTATGTTTCCGTTCTTTTAATGGTCATATTATCTATTTGTATGTGGCCAGAGTTTTTAGCCGTTCCTTCTCTTGAAATTACCATATATTCTGTCTTATCTTGGTTGATAACCAGCCCCATTTGTTGAGCTTTTTCCTTTAAGTGAGTCAATATTTCCACTGTCTTTTGTTCATTTTCCCCTATAATATCTATATTATCTGCTTAACAAAGCAGCTTGGATGTTCCTCCAATAGCACATTCCTCCTTTACCTTCCTAACAGCTTTCTCTAGAGCCAAATTGAAAAGGAGCGGCGATAGTGCATCACCCTGTTTCAAGCCAGATGTTATTTGGAAAGGGTCTGCCTTGATATGTTACTATATTACAAGTATCGTCCATGCATAGGCAGGTCATGATGATTATATGGTCATGTTGAGGACTATATCACCTTATTTATTCAAACAACAATCGACGAACTTCACCTGTAAATCACAGTACATCAACACAGGCCACCAGTTCAAGATTTCCACTTGTACAAGCAAACAGTAACATCCAAATATGAACTGTATTCACGTGAATGCAATACTTAACTGATACAAAATACCACACACAAAATAGAAAGAAAAAAAAAAAACAATCACAGCTTTTCATAGGTAGAATGTTCCATAGTGTCGATGATGTTCCTCCACAACCAAATGTGTCTGTATTCTTGGTGAGTTCCATCTCGGACAAGTCTTCATCCTTTGCCTTGCCGATATGCGTTGGTGGTCATGTTTCGCCATCTTAAACGATCAACAGAGCCTTGAATAAGCTCTGTGTTCTTGTTTCGACCATGTCACGGGACCAAGCCCTCCGTGTATTTACTTCTCTGCCCTCCCCTTGTTCTTTTTCTGTCAATCTTACCAGGTTTCACCAAGTTCTCTAGTTTATTACTTGTTATAACGTCTGAAAAAAATATTGTCACTATCTTGTCTAATTTCCCTGACCAGTAAACAGTTTATATGTCTTGTAGGATTTGCACATTGGTTTTTCTATCTGCCCATGGTATTCTTTACATTTTCCTCAGAAATGCCATTACTACAATTAATATTTTTCAGCGTGTCTGATCACTGTCCACGTTTCACATCCATACAAAAGTAAGTGTTTAATCTACCAATTCAACATTCTTAATTTCGTTACAATTGGCATCTATTAATTGGTCAGTATGTTTTCCATCTTGCAAAAGTCTACCTTCACCATATCGATTCTTCTTCCAATCTCTTCATGGCACCTCCCATCAGATGGTTTGACTCTTCCGAGATTATTGAACCAATTCACTTTCTCACTTGATGGTGTAGACATGAAGTATAATTCTGCTAAATACTTGTAGTCTTGATGTGCTGTGTCACCTTGTTTAGTGAATCTTTTTCATTACCGCCAGTGATCAAAGGATGCAGAAAATGGAGCGGCATGGAGTGGCTTGGGGATCAGGTCGACGCTCAGGTCTCCGAGAAATGCCTGACGGAAACATAAACAGATTGCAGTGGGTACCATTAGTATCCGGACTCGTCGCTTGCTGATGAGGACGAAGTACGTATGGAAATGTTCATAGTGCGGTGATATCGGCTTTTGATTCAACTGTACGGCTAGTGGAGTCATGCATGGAATTAGTTGCACGGATATATTCCATGACACACCTGGCAGCTGACAACAGGGGCACTGCGGTCACATGCAGCAACGTCTGCTGGGAATTACTGAGCATTTACAACCTTTACCGCAGTAAATTGACTTATATTCTTCATAATAAATAATAAATATACATAACTTCAGCTCGTTATTCATGTCTACATTTGCTGTCAGACCCTATGGAGTCAGCTTGTATTAGCTACGAAAGAAAATAGACCATATAATCACATTTATAATCTCTCAACTAACTGGATGTTCATCATTATCGTCTTTCACTTTTGTCGTCAAGCGTCGTGGGGAAGAAAAGTTGATGTTCCAGCTCTGGATGGGTGTCACTGGATAGTTTCATTCTGTGTGATTGAATATAGGAAGGCCAAACTATACGTTGCTTCGCTTTACGTCGTTTCGCTATAACGTCGTTGTCGCAATGGGACATGACTTCAGTTTACATCGCTACGTTCCGCTATAATTTCGTCATCTGTGTTGCTTTGCTGCGTTAACGTCGCCATTTTACATTTTGTGCAATGCGTTTTTCCAGGATTTTATCGTGTAATCACCCATAATTATGAGATAAAAGCGCACAGTAAATGCCGATAGTGTGTCTGGTTGTAAGAGAACCAGGAAAAATGTTACTCTTGAGGTGAACTTACATGTGTTACATCGTTTTGAGGCTGGCGATCTGGCTGTTGATATAAGTAAAGCCCGTGGTTTTCATCCAACCACGGTAAGGACAATTTGTGCAGGTGCTGTCAAAAATCAAAGAGGGTACTAAATGCGTAACTCTTTTGAGTGCTTCTAAGATCACTCGTACCAGAAATACTCTTATGGAGAACATGGAACCACTATTGGCCATTTAGATTGAAGACCAGAACCAACGGAATATGCCTGTGAGCAAGATGGCTATCCAAGAGAAAACAGCGGCTCTCTAAGAAAATCTAGCTAAGAAAGCGGGTGAGAGCAGTACTAGTAGTGTTGATGATAGTTTTGGAGCGAGTGGTGGTTTTAATTCCTCTACGTCCAAATAATTATACCACTCGCCATCCAACCCACCTCTACTTAGCCAATAAATATCAACAACCATCAAAATAAACATTACATAATACACTGTATTTTATTTACTTCTATGGGAAGCAGTGTTTCGCTATACGTCGTTTCACTTAAAGTCGCGTTTTCCAAGCCAATCACCCCGGCGTTAACCGGGGACTTCTTGTAATGTCGTCAATTAATTTTCTTCTCAGTCGCCCCTGTGCTCTCGTATCATATCTTTGATGTACCGCTAGTGCTCATAGTTGCTGGTGTTGCATTCTATCCAGTTGACCGAGTCATCTGATCTTCTTCCTTTTAAGGTGTTGACCCCACTGTCTGTCTTATAGCATTATTTCTTACTCAGTCGCATATAGTCAATTTGGCACCTTTTCTCAAACATCTCATCTCGCATGTGTTGATTTGTATAATGTCCAAATCTGACATTGGCAGCTTATGATTGGTGTGAAAATGATATTTATTATCTGTCGATTTGAGGACATAGATACACTTGACTGTGTCAGTATGAGTGGTTGTTGGTATATAAGCGCACTTGCTTTTTTGACATACGATTTCGATTTCTCTTTCTATTCCGCCAAGTTCTGTGATCATACTTCCATGTAAATTCCTCAACTAGTTTGATGCTATGTTGCTACACCTATCTATTCAGGATTCCTATCTGAACCCGGACTCTCACCCTGTGAATTCCTGTACACATCACCTGTGGAAGACAACACACCATTAATTTACATTTTAGAATCTCTCAATTTGAGTATTTCATTGCTACATCTTTTCCTTTTAAGTGACTAATGTTCCCAAATGTGCTCCGTCATCATTGTCAATGGCCAACGAATGCCTCAATACTTATGGTATGATGTTAGTCTGATGATGTTTCCGCCTAGCATTTTTACTGTGTTCTGAGTGTCGGCGAGGCTTTCTGGTCATTTCCTGTCGCACACTTTCTCCGTGCCGAACCGGTTACTGACGCAGTTCGTGATTCCGCATACCCGCGTTCGAAACACAGTTGCGGGCGATTTGGCAGCAGACCGTATTGCGTTTATTTTAACGAAATGGTAAGGGCATCGGCGTTCAGAAAGCAAAGGCAAACTAATGAACGTAAATTTGCCAAGTGATCTCAACAGCAAGAAATGATGATGTTGACTGCGACGTCTTGTAAAGGATATGCAACTAATTTGTTTAACCCTGTCGGCGGATTCTCTTCAGGACATGTGGATCTATCTGTTAATTAGTTAGTTAATTAATTAGTTAGTTAGTTAGGGGGTTAGTTAGTTAGATAGTGAGTGAGTGAGTGAGTTAGTTAGTTAGTTAGCTAGTTAGCTAGTTAGTTAGTTACTTGGTTAGTTAGCTAGTTAGCTAGTTAGTTAGTTAGCTAGTTAGTTAGGTAGGTAGGTAGGTAGTTAGTTAGTTAGTTAGTTAGCTAGTTAGGTAGTTAGTTAGTTAGTTAATTGGTTAGTTAGTTAATTAGTTAGTTAGTTAGCTAGTTAGTCAACAGATCATCCTCAATGCACATCGAATCATTCAGGTCATAAGTGCTCGGATACCATCTCAGCAAATCCCGCAGCGTGTAGCGGCTCACGACACCAGTTCTGTGTTGGTTTATCAATCTTCTTTGGCTTCCTGTGTAGTGTTCTTGTGTGGCGAAAACTCTTTTAACTTGCTGTTCTCGCAGCCTGAACATGGTTGTAGATTCACAGTCATCACTTGGTTCCCGCAAACGATTTATTTCTCGAAGGTCATTCATAATTTCAGCCTGGTCCATGGCTCGCCCGCCTTCCACAGTAGCCTTACCTGTACGCTTGTCATTTCCTTGTACACCCGCATGCCCTGGCACGAAAATGAAACTAATCTTTGCTAGCTGAGACCGCTCCAGAGACAGCAACCACTCTCTTCGGATCCACCCCATCGCTATCTTTCTGAGAATACTCATTGAGTCGCTAAGGAAACATGCCCCATTGAATGTCTGTGTCTCGAGCCATGTTATTGCTTTACTTACTGCAATTACTTCCATAGTCGTACTACTGTGGTTAAAGCAAAAGCACCAGAATATTCTTTCACAATTATCCATCCAGAATGAGCAGTAAAGGCTAATGAACTTCTCACTCGTCGAGCAGCCGACCCTTCTGTGTAAATGACAGCATCACCATCTAAAGAACTCTGGAATATCAAAGCCTGTATTCCGCCTCCAGAGTATCCGGATGTTCGTGTCTGCATTTCCTGTTAAGTTGCATGCACGCTGAAGGGTTATATGTTCCCGGACACAACACACGCGATCCAAAGAGCTGACGGCGTCTCTCTTAACGTTGTTCAGCATCCTAACAGTCCCGTCCCAGCCAGCCTGAGTAGTTATATAGGGTCTCTAGTCCCCCAAAAAATGTGGTGCCGCACCTCATTTACTAAGAATAAAGAAGTAGGTGTAATAAATCGCAATTTTATTGCGCAAGATGTAAGCTTGATACATGTCCTATACCTAACCTATACCTATACCTAGCCTATATCTGTATATTAAGTGAAGCGAGCAATAAAAGTGCGATTTATTATTTTAAAATTTTAATTAAAATTTAATCACACAAATTTAACTTTTTCACTTCTAACACTGGTTTGTATCTATGTCTCTTAAGAAAGAGTTTGTTGTATAGTTAGGGTTAGGGTTAGGATTAGATGATGTATAATTAGGGTTAGGGTTAGGGTTAGGATTAGATGATGTATAGTTAGGGTTAGGATTAGATTATGTATAGTTAGGGTTAGTAAGAAAGAGTTTGATATCACTCTGGTTGTCCAAGGAATGCAACACATTCGTCTCAGAAACCCAATCTCTGTTGTTTTTTCAATTTCTGCCTAGGCGTGATGGTTGATGACCATTTTCATTGTCTAGAATAGTGCCTTGTAGGTTAGGGGCATATGATTTATCTCTATTAGGTTGGAAAACTGTTCTGTAATCAAAGAGAATGTTAATGTTATTTGGTATGAAACGTTGAAAGTCGGATAGAAGATGTGGTGGCGGGTATTGAGGGGCTCATTAAGGTAGACGTGGCCTTAAGAAAGGTCGACTTCATAACAGGCACTGTTGGTTGATTGCAGACTTGCCGCTATTGCAGCTGTGAAATGACAAAGTGTGATAGATGTGGACAAAGTAAGCAATGTTATGTTAGCTAGACTTCGAGAACACTCTTTGTATTGTTGAAAGATGGATCAATGGAAGGTTAGTGTAGCAGACATTGTGGTATAGAAAGTTGAAGATGTCAGCCATGGGAAGTGGATCTTTGCTGACAAATACTCAGATGATATTGAAACTATCCCAGGTGGAGCCACAGATTGCATTGCCATAAATGTTGTTATGACTGTTTCATTAGAACTCATGGGCAACGAAGGTTTGGAGTTCTTAGTGGTGAGACATGGAAAAAGTTGTGAAGCTATCTATGAAAGATAGAGACACTTTGTGTTAGAAAAGGAAAAACCAAGAGTGTGAAGAGATGGGTGATTAGTATGTGTAAGTGCTTCTTTAGTGGATACTCTGGACTGATAAGTTGAAACTTTCGGTAATGTAAAAGAGGGAAAGTGTTGACGTTGATGCTTATGTCTTGTGAAATGTCTGTTCAGATAAAAGTTCAAGACACGTTTGACATAACTACAGAAGCAATATTTGTTCCTACTTTTTTTTTAATAAGTTTACACGAGCTATTTATAAGTTGGTCAAGATGTTTCATGTTTTGGCCAACATTTTTCCTCATTTGGTTAACACATTTTCTAACTTCGGTCAACATATTTCATAGTTTAGCCCATATTATGTTTTTCCCCTTTTGGTTAACAAATGGTCCTATTTTTCAGAAGTTTGGTGTAAATTTTTCTTTACTTGGTCAATATTTTTCTCATTATGTTAACACATTTCCCCCGTTTTCATAAGTATGGTTGAGATATTTCTCCACTTGGCCAATATTTTTCCCATTTGGTTAACACATTTTCCTAATGTTTATACGTTTGGACGACATATTTATAAGATTAGTTGAAACATGTCTTTACTTGGACAATATTTTTCACATTTGGTTAACAAAGTTTCCTACTTTTTATGAGTTTGGACGAGAAGTTTCTTTACTTGGTTAACAGTTTTCATCCTTGGCTAACAAATTTTCAAACATTTTAAAAAGTGTGGCTGAGATATTTCTTTACTTGGCCAATATTTTTCACCTTTGGCTAACAAATATTCATACATTTTAAAAGTTTGGATGCGATATTGCTTTACTTGGCCAATATTTTTCCTAATTTGGCTAACATATTTTCTTATATCGATCGACCTCTTTATGAGTTTGGAAGAGATATTTCTTTACTTGGCTAATATTTTTCCTAATTTGGCTAACATATTTTCTTATATCGGCCGACCTCTTTATAAGTTTAGATGAGATATTTCTTTACTTGGCTGAAATTTTTCATCTTTGGGTAACAAATTTTCCTACTTGGTCCATATATTTATAAATTTGGTTGAGATATTTCTTGACTTTCCATCAACATTTAACACCCGCTCACCACATGACACTCATATGTACCTTCATCATTAAAACCAACAAATGAACGCACTTATAATACATATAACTGTTTATTTTACAGTATTTCCAGCAAATTTTACACAAAAATGAACAAGCGTAATGCCAGTATACACAACGGATGGTTAAATATGGGATGTTATATCTAGTATGATCATGCACAGTTGTGCACAACGTGGGTCATAAAAGGGTGGTTATTTATTAAACATCCCTGAATTCTGGGATATGATAGAGATAAAAACATATAGCTGGAATCGTCTCTGTAGTGTATTTGGTATTTGGACGTTGTTGCATAGCGTAGGTAAGAACGTCATGTTCGTGTACTATTTTGATAAAATCGTCAGTCTTGTCTATTTTTGATTAGTTGTGGAAGTTCTAAGACAGAAGCATTATTTGAAGATGCGTGAAACAATCGAAGAGCGTCTGTTTCGCTGTGCCTAAGGACTATATGATAACTAAAGTTGATTTTGAATATGCTCTTTTGAATGGTAAAGATCTTGTTCAAGGTAGATGCCCAGTCTTTAGGGTGGATTGTGTGTGGGCTAATATAAAATGTATAGACAGACATATATTTGTTTATCTTGTGATGTGTTTTGATACTACTCCAGTTGTCGGTGTATACTTGTCTAATATCATCTGGAAGAGTGTGTAAAGAAGCCGCTTCATCCTTGGGTTGTGTGTCACTGACTGGATGGGAGTTTCCGTCTTGTTTAGTCTTCTTCTCGCTGACTGCCACATCACTATTAGAAGCCACAGGTCTCTTACGTAGTGTTGCTAAAGCGGGTGTTGAAGCGTCTGCTGGTATTACACTGGGTGATACTCCTGGTGTAGTGTGTTCCTTTGTAATGTGGCGTTGTAGATTGTCTTTTCTGTTAAACTTATGATTACAAGTGTGACACGAATACACTTGCTCCATGGTACTGTGACTGGTCCGAGTATGGCGAAGCAGACTGCGCCTTTCAGGGAAACCTTTCCCACAAGTTGCACATAAGTGGTTCTCAGATGATTGCCTAGTTGACATCTTTGTATTTTTAGGCATGTTCAATAGCGACTTGATACTGAGACAAGCAACCGTCGGCTTGACACACGTTCACAGCGAGGTGGTGAATATAGCGTTGAGTATATTTAGTTTCTATCTTTCACCAAAGGTAGATAACACGATGTTGGCTAGATAGGTAAGTCAAATACTCAAACAACAAGATGTATTATTCACTAGTCTAGTAAACCGTTTCAATCCCGAACACCTTTTTCCTCGTCTTTTTTTAAGGCGCCAATGACCCCTTTGCAGATAAGGTTGTAAACTATGGCAGAATAATGAGGTTGCTTACACTTCGGATGCGTCTGGGTAAGAATCTGGCTGATAATTCTTACAAGGCAGTTGTGAATGTCCAAAAATTGGAAGAAAGAGCCGCAAAAGCTGTAGGTCCGTATATGGCTGATAGTCCGTGGATACTGAGACAAAACGGTAACTGGCAAACTTTCTAAACTTGAAGGCAAATAGTCATTGAATAATCACAAAACTGAAGATCCAATCTTTCGTCGTTCTTGTGTACATCACAAAGTGAGTGAGAGGTAGTGAGTTGGATATATATTACATACAGTAAGCCCCGCCCACCGTATAGTTGCCAGCCAATCAACGCTTGTCTAACATAAAATGTGGGTCAATTCTAAGACAATTACCCTGATTGGTTGTAGACCACAAGTGAACGAAGTATTGTAGTGGTATGCAAACAGGTCAGATACACGGAGAAAGACAGACATCGTAGTTATTACCACACACACATTTCTGTTGGTTACAGACATAACTTCACACGAGTTAGGTCCCGTAGCGGACTTGGCGGTATGTTGTATGGTCCATTTGTATGTAACTAATACACCAACGTATTCATATCCTTGTGCTTTGTACTTATTTGCTAATGTAACACGGGTGTGTGGTATTTTATACATATCACTGTATTTAATTTACCTTGTAATAATGTACTTGAATTCTTTCAACTACTTCCTATTTAGTACTATATTTATATACTGTGATTATGTGTATTGCTTCTTTTTGTATACATTGTGGTAGTGTATGGCTGTCTTGTGCGATGTTGGTTTACTTCTAACATACTAATACAGACGATCAGAGACATGGAGCTTGACACGGGAAAAATGTAGCAAAGAGACTACAAGAAGTAGTTGTCTTTAAGAGGATAGACCAAGCTTCGATATGTTGAAGATAGTCTTTGGTAAGGTGGAAAACATAATGACTAATATAAAGATGTCAATTACAAGAAGAAAAAGAGTTTTCAAGTACTACATAGAACCTATACTATTGTATGAATGTGAAGCGAGGACAATGGGCAGACAAGTTAAAAACCATCTAATCACACTGGGGATGTGGATTCTGAGTGGGGAAAAATTAACTTGACAACCACATGAAACTCCCTCCAAATAATACAAGGCAACATAACAATACATACAGCGTAGCAGACACAAAGACACCACACCAGCCTTGTAAGGCAACATACTCTGATAATGTATACATAACGGCCGCTTTCCAATAATACTACACACATTTATAAGCAGTGGTAAATGCGCATACACAAACATACAATACTTCCTAAAGTAGACTCTAACCAAGTTCGCAGTGCAGCTATATAGAGGCATGCCTATTGATCTGATATGAAATATGTTTGATTATTTTCACTCCCGGATGTAATAGACGACAACACACATCACAGCTACGATGCGTTGACAGGGGTGACATGTATCACATAGTAAACCATCCTTTTTCAAACCCCAATCGTTTTCAATGTCACAAGAATAATGAACTACTGATATTTAAGATCAGAGTGGCATATGCTGATACTGTTTGTGCTATTTCCTACTCATACCACCTGTTTTAACTGAATGAGGACACATACACCTAACCCATAATCCCCAACCGCCACATATGAGAAAACTCGAGAGTAGTGCTATTGATTTATGTGGATATCCCGACAATAGGTGTTAAGCTCTTAATCCCCTATCGACGTTTCTATGGACCTTTATTAATATCGCGAACTATTTGCAGCCATGAAGATATCAGTAATATCAATAACCTGACTTGGTCATTACGATGACGATAATCCCCTGGATTAGCCGTTATGAAGATGAGTATTGATTATTTGCAACACCTGTTGTGATTATGGGTATATCATATTCTGATAGTTATGTTATATTTTGTGACGCATAGGTACAAGTGTAAAATTTGATGCCTGTGTTTTTCATCAGTGGTGGGACTTGTGGCTGCGGCGACAAGGCCGGACAAAGCCGCCCTAACCCTAACCCGTATTATTAACTAGACACCCACACGTTGATGACTGACAATTTTATCAACGACAAAGTACCAAGAGTCGAACCTGTCACCTACTCGACGTCTGGAGTACCATCTAAACATACTCAGCAACCAGCACACTGCAGCTCCTTTTCTAAATATAGCCGGATTAATAACACCAGAGCTCTCCATCACAACTAAGTAACAAAAACATTATCAATATCTCTTCTACTACTAGACCTCCCCACTGGGATTCGAACCCGATGATAGTGTTCGGAAGGGTTTATCTAGCTACGCAGCCACTCATCCCACCCCTTAACAACGACTTTCACTAAGCAATACCCACTAAATGCAATAATACCGGTCATCTTTACTTCTTTAAGGTTTTCATTTTTAATCTTATGATGATATTGTTTAAACCACTACGGCCCTCTACGGCTCACTAGTAACCGCTACCCACTCCTTAACACCGACTTTCGCTAAGCCATACCCATTAAAATCAATACTACTGGCCATCTTGACCTTTGTAAGGTTTTCATTTGAAGCTCTAAAATGTTATGATGATAGTGCTCGGAAGCATTTACCTAGCTACACCGCCACTCACCCATCCCTTAACAACGAATGCCGCTAAGTCCCGCCCACTACAACCTACGATAACAGGAATAATTAAATTTTAATTCTTAAAAACATAAAATTCTCACAAAAGGGGAGGTAATATCACAAAAACAGACGATTATTTACTCCTGAGTTATGTCCCGCACCTGCTTCTTTGCGCTTACTAAAAAACGACAGCACCTACTGGCACCACCCGCACCTACTTCTTTATTCTTAGTAAATGAGGTGCGGCACCACATTTTTGGGGGGTCTAGAGACCCTATATGACTACTAGCCTGTCCCTCCGTATTCGGCGACTACTATTTCCTTATTGTTGTTGTTGTTGTTGTTGTTGCTGTTGTTGTTGTTATTGTTGTTGTTGTGGTTGTTGTTGTCATTAGTTATCGGGTGCTTATTATTATTTGTGTGTGGGTGTGCTGTAGTTTGTGTTACATTCTTTATCTTGCTCCCCATTTTCCTCGTCCTCCTTTTCCTTTTCCTTTCTCCCCCCCCCCCCCCATCCTTCTCCTTAAATAATAATTATCATCATCATCATCGTCATCATCATCATCATCATCATCATCATCATCATCATCATCATCATCATCATCATCATCATCATCTATCATCATCATCATCATCATCATCAACATCAACATGTTATTCAAACATTATCAAATATCAACATGCTGTCAATAAACATTGCAATTTGGTGTAAATCCCACTATCCAACCGAATAATCGACCAATCAAAGGATCCAACTACCCATCAAACAGCTCTCCAACCAACCAATCGATCCAACCTCAAAAGAAAGCCCCACAATCCGACCCATTGGCCGACCCAGGGACCCATTGATAGACCTATCAACTACCCACCGACAAACCCATCAACCCACCGAGAAATTCACCGACTGACTCACCAATCGACCCATCGAGAACCCCACCAGACAACCTACTCACCTACCGAATGGCCGACCCATCAACCAATCGACTGACTAAACCGAACATTCATCCATCATCAATCCATCCAAGCCACCCAACCATTTATATGTCCGTCTGTCTGTTTATCTGTCTGTCTGTATATCTGTCCGTCCGTACATGCGTCTGTCTGTCTGTCTCTACTGGAGTACATAACACCAACCTGTATGGGTTTGCGTTCACTGTCTGTCAGTCAGTCAGTCTCTGTCTGTCTATCTGTCTGTCTGTCTGTCTGTCTGTCTGTCTGTCTGTCTATCTGTCTGTCTGTCTGTCCCGACAGGAGTACAACACACCAACCTATATGGGTTTCCTTCCACTGGCGAAGGCAAAAGATAGCCACCAGCATGAAGACCAACAGCAGAGAAATTCCAATAATGGTTTCCAGAATGATGTAATTCAACGTCGCTGAAGAAGGCATGGGATATAAAGAAGAAACATTAGACGGCTATTGTGTAATCATGAAGCTTTGTTGACATCCTCAATAAGGTCTTATTTTCCCGTAAGCTTGTGTTTGTTGTGTTTATCCATCGTCGTGTCACCACTGACAGGCACGGAGTCCTAGAAACACACAGGCGTGAAATCTCATCATGTGAGATGAAATGAACAAGAAACACACTATAATCCTTTTATTTCCTGCTAAATGTCCATGATTTGCCTCCATACATCAGGACTAGCTCAATTTAGTTGATAAAGACGCCTTTCCTCGACTCCAGACTTTACTTTACCCACTTGTATCTTCTTGAAGCTCTGCTAGAAGACTGGACGGTCACTCCACGGATGGCCTTGTTGATTACATTGTCACTGCTATCATTATGCATGTGTCGAGGTAAAGGTATACCCTATCAAAGGAGAAGTAAGATAAATCCTACCCTCCCCTAGCCTACAGACACCCTTGGGCAATGTGGAGTGTCAGTTTATCTCCCGATCAGTGTCACGTGAAGCCATGAGTCCAGGTGTTGAGCGGATCTCGGGGGTAACCGACGGGTTGTTGCTGGGTATAGACTTCAGTTTTGCGACGGTTGGCAGAGGATATATTTCTGGAGACAATAGCTACGATCTCCAACCAGGATGGTTACTGTCAGGATGGACAGCAATGTTGTTGAATCATCAATACCACACAGCATTGACTTTAACAAGGGGAAGCAATCAATATAGAATCAATATGTCATGATATTGTCCCTGATCAAATACCGTCCGTTTGCCAATATTTTTGCAATCCATTCATTTCAGTATTATTTTCTGCTGTAATAAGACAGCGATGATGCACAACTCAAAATATCTCCCCCATATCTGACAATAAATCCACAATCGCAATATACAATCATCCTTACGGGAATCTGACCGTCTGGACAGACCATAGTTTGGTACAATGTGCTTCAAAACTGATACAATAAATACAACCCTTGAGGGGGTCAGATAAGGATTTGTACTTCCCCATAGAACAAAGTCGGGGCGGAATTGTAGGGACCGTGTGTTGACTATGCTGTATAATCCCTCTCTCGGTCTGCCTAGTTTACTCCAGAGGAAAGGTAGCACCAAAACACTTGGAACAAGCCACGCTGCAGAATCTGCAAGACCGGCATAGCAATGCTCTAACTGTCCGCATTGTAGGAGTTTCAATCCTAGACCAGTTGCCTGCCATGGTTTAGGGTCCGGTCTGTCCTGACTTAACATGTAATCTTTAGTGTGCAATTCCTCGCACTAGGGTATGGCGTGTATCCTCCCAACTACGCTCCTCCGCCCGAAGCTCTTAACACAATGTGGAGTATCGGGTTTGCGAGCGCCGCCCAGCATTCGACGCTAACGGAAAGCAGGTAGAATCGTCCAATGTTATGCGGTAAAACATTATCCATGTATGATGCTTATTGTTTATCCTCTCTACGTTCAATACTTAGACATCTTAACCACGACTAGAGAGGCCCGCACCATTGACATATCTGTGAGCAGTGAATAAATACGGACAGGCCAGCTTCGAACTTCCACTAATACAAACTTGGCCAAGTACGAACCATATTCAGCTAGGTCTGGGGCTATTCCGTATAGAATGGCATGAGAATATTATACCTAAAGAAACGAATCACCCCAGCTGGCAATGTAAGTGGATTCAATAAACGCGACTGTCACTCATCTAACATGTCAACCAAGTACAGAAAGAGGCCGAGAAGATGACGATGAAGAAGGAGAAGAAGAAGGAGAAGAAGAAGAAGAAGAAGAAGAAGAAGAAGAAGAAGAAGAAGAAGAAGAAGAAGAAGAAGAAGAAGAAGAAGAAGAAGAAGAAGAAGAAGAAGAAGAAGAAGAAGAAGAAGAAGAAGAAGAAGAAGAAGAAGAAGAAGAAGAAGAAGAAGAAAGAAGAAGAGGAGGAGGAGGAGGAGGAGAGGATAAAGAAGAAGAAGAGTACCACCTACAGACGTCACACAATGGTCCAGTGTGACCAATACGACATCCCCAGAGACAGGTTCCATTGACAATGTCGCAATCAGGTATTCCCGGTTTAATCGAGGATAAACAATCTGTATTGCAAGCAAACTTGCAGCCTTTACCAAACGTCCCGCTGCCGCATTCTGTAATAATAGCACACAGCTTCTTGTGTTCATAACTACAGAATCAATAAATACAGTGTTTCATGTAGTTGTATCGATGGTATTTGTTGTTTGTGAGTGACGAAGGCTTTGGCTGCAAAGTTCAATTTCTTACTAGTTATCGTGTTCTAGTAATGCTTACCATCTATTTCTCGTATTTTAGAGGATCATTAATTGGTCATTGGTGAATACCGGGTGTTTATAAAGTCTCACTACACTTTGTATGTAGAACACATTTGAAAAATAAAGTACATGACGTCATAAAAAATGTGCTCCACAGTCCATCGTGAAGCAATATGCAGTGCGTGGCTGTCGTCTGTTGGCGTAATTCTTTTCACTCCAAAAAGAATGGTGTTATCAACGGAAGACAGAATATTTTTTTGTTTTTTGGTTGAACAAGTGTTTCGAAATAGCTGGCGATACACAAAAATGATTGTTCAAGATGTCCTGATAAACAACCTCCTGATCACTTTATGGTTAGAGTCCAAACTAGTCCTTAAGGAAAAGGTCGCAACAAGTCAAAGTATCAGTGAGCGCGCAGCACACAATTCTTAAACAATGATTAAAGTTTCACCTATACGGGATTCCTGTTGTGTCTTAAATAAAAGTGTGTGATAATCAATCTAGAGTCAACAACTTCAAGTGGTTTCGAGTATTATTAGCTAAAGAAGACGTGTCAATTCTAGACAATCTTCTCTGATGAGACATGGTTTCATCTATCTAGATACGTTAATATCCAAAATATGTGAAGCACTTTTAATCCCATGCATTTCATGAAACGCCTTTCACGATGAGAAAATAGGGGTATGGCGTGCGGTCAGTAGAAACGGTTTTTTGGACCAATTTTCTTCGACAACTCTATAAATTCCGATCGGTACCGTACTTACATTACGGAAACATTTTTATAACAGCTGAAAGAACATGAAATTGTAGAAATGTAGTTCCAGCAAGATGGTACAACTGCACCAACAGCTACGACAGCATTGCGTTGTTTGGAAGACATTTTCACAAATAGCATATCACGTGGAACTTTGACTGTTCGTTCTTCAGATTTAACTCTATTCGATTATTATCTGCGAGATTTCTTGAAAGGAAATGTTTAGAAAATTAATGTACACACAACTGAGGACCCGAAAGAAGCAATCTGAATTACCATTCAAGAAACAAGAAACAGCCACGTTGCAGAAGGTATTTGACAATATGAAGAGACGTGTACAGTCATGTCTTGAAGCCCATGGTGAACATTTCCAACACCTGTTATAATGAATACTTCATTGGTACTTGCCAGCTTCCCCAAAACAGCGTTAGACCATACCAGTGATTATTGTAGCTAATTTAATGAATTTCTTAGAACATTTTTGCTATGATGTCATGTGCTTAATTTTTTCAAGTTTGTTCTACATACAAAGTGCAGTGAGACTGTACAAACACCCGATATAAGTATAAGTACAAGGGGTCCACCTACGGGCACACGTTCATACACCTGGGAAGGTCAGACAGCAGGCTAGCTTGGTACCTTTTTTCTCACGCCCTTTCAATCATGCCTGCCTTGTGCGTGTCCCTAAACATCCATGTATATCTGTATTGATTAACACGTGAATGACCGAGGAATGCATGTCTTGTTTGCTCTTCAACCTACGCTCTTGTCTGAATGCTCATCATAGTTGGCAGCGTGTATGTGTGTGTGTGTGTGTGTGTGTGAAATTGTGGCAGTTTGTGTATGAGCTTCAGTGACAGAAAATGGGTGTGGGCATGCGCCAGTGGTTTTGTGTATGAATGAACATACATGGGAGAGAGAGAGAGAGAGAGAGAGAGAGAGAGAGAGAGAGAGAGAGAGAGAGAGAGAGAGAGAGAGAGAGAGAGAGAGAGAGAGAGAGAGAGAGAGATTTAGAAAGGAGAGAGATGGTGAGAGAGTGAGAAAGAAATAAAGAAATGTAGAGAGGCGAGAGAGAGCAAGATAGACAGAAAGAAATGTTGAGAGGAGAGTGAGAGCGCGAGAGAGAAAGAAAGAAATTTAGAGAGAGAGAAAGAAGCAATTTAGAGATGAGAGAGAGAGAGCAAGAGAAAGATAGAAATTAAGAGAGAGAGAGAGAGAGAGAGAGAGAGAGAGAGAAGGAGAGAGAGAGAGAGAGAGAGCAATAGAGAAAGAAAGAAATTTAGAGAAGAGACGGAAAGAACGAGTTAACAAAGAAGCCACAAATTGGGAAACAAGGGCCGTCTCACTTTGGAACCTTCCAATCACTCATCTTTCGTACATCAGCTATCACTTGTTCATGTTAAATTCGACTGAGAATGTTGTGAAAACAAACAATGATTATCATCATGGTATGTCCATCCACAAGAGAGTATGAATGAGTGAAAGTTTTAGTGTGTTTGTGATTGTGAGTGGGTATATGTTTGCATAAGGAAACGTGTGAGCGTGTGTGTGTGGGTGTGTGATTATGTGAATATATATATATATATATATATATATATATATATATATATATATATATATATATATATATATATATATACATATATATATGCGTGTGTGCAGAAGTGTATGTGAATATTATATGTGTGATCTTTCACTTCTGTAACTATGTGACCCAGTAATTATTGGAAGCCACATGTCATGTTAAGGGAATGGTAATGTGTAGGTTACTGTCTAAGTTCACAGCATTAAAAGTGCTGCCATCTCCAGAAAGCGCCAGATAGAGAGAGAGAGAGAGAGAGAGAGAGAGAGAGAGAGAGAGAGAGAGAGAGAGAGAGAGAGAGAGAGATAAAGACAGACAGACAGACAGACAGACAGACAGAATGAGAGAGAGAGAGAGAGAGAGAGAGACAGACAGAGAGAGACAGAGAGGGATATGGACAGGTGAAATATACATTTCGAGTAAACGTGTGGAGGAGGGAAGGAAGCATATGCAAGGAATGAGTGTGTACATGCACTATGCCATAAAAGTTATATTAGTATAAATATATGTGTATGTGTTTGTATTAGCACATGTGCCACTTGACACTAACAAACGGCAACGCTCTGTGATATGCACAAACAGTCGACGGATCATCCTCATTGCAATCGAACCATACAGTCCATAAGTGTTCGGATCCCATCCTCAGTAAATCCCGCAGCTTGTAGCAACTGTCGAGACCAGTTCTTTGTTGTATTATTAATCATCTCTGGCTTCCTTGTTTGGCCACCCCTCTTTTAATTTGCAGTTCTCGCAGTCTGACCATGGTTGTAGATTCACAGTCATCACTTGGTTCTCGCAAAAGTCTTACTTCTCGTACACAAACAAAAGAAACGCACATTACACCTTGTAAATACACACTGCTTTGTATAAAATAAACGTTTGAATAAAGTGTTATAAGTGTGTGCCTTGATTTATGTATGGATGAATATATAAGGGCGTGAGAGAGCGAGAGAAAGGGAGAGAGAGAGAGAGAGAGAGAGAGAGAGAGAGAGAGAGAGAGAGAGAGAGAGAGAGAGAGAGAGAGAGAGATGTAATAGGTGTGTATGAGTGAATATCTATTACTGTATTTGTGATTGTAAGGGGATATATGTATAAGTGAGAGAATATGTTTCTATGTGTTATTTAGTGCGTGTATGCTTGCTTGCTTGTGTTCTCTGTCTATGAACTCCAGCGCAAGGTCATGTATGTCGGGTGAAGACATCCTGTTGTCCAACATCGGTGTGATGTCATACCGGACTGAGGTTTGCATGAGTATCCGTCGTCCCATGTCTGGCTTATTGGTGTGCAGACTGGTGGTTCCTCGCCGTGCAAACAGATACTCCCCGACTTCGGAAGAATCAGCGATCCTACTGACTTTAGCCAGGACCCCGAAGGGACCTGGTGCCCAGGACTCTCGACGAGGACGTGTCAATAGGTCTTGGCCAGCATAGAACCTGGCCCTGGTAGAAACACCTCTGCGTCCCTAGTGCGTATATAACTATCAGAGTGTGTGAAAATGATGTATATATGTGTGTAAGTAGGTATGCGTGTATACGC